>JAIFZK010000165.1:277500-280000 GCA_027481765.1 Tenualosa thibaudeaui | reverse complement strand
TGCACTGATACGATCTCACACACACACACACACACACACACACACACCTATTCTCAAATCTCAAAAAAGCCCTTCCACAGACTCTCTCTCTGACATGCACCCCTTATAAGTGCTCTCTCACAAACACACACTTATCAAACACACAACTACCCACTCACACACACACACACACACACAAACTACGAGTCATTTACTAAGGTGTGTCTCAGATGCATAAAATCTTGTTAGGCTAAATTTAGCCTAGCAGCTAATCCTTTGTCGTAACATCACTCAGGACATTTTTACTGACTTAACATTAGACAAAATGTCTAATACTACCAGAGAGTGAATGTAAACACATATCAGAAACTTTTAGGGATTTATCCTGTTCAATAAACACATCAACATTGCTGGAAGCCTGCCTGTTTCAGACTCTATGGTAAAAATGGACTCTGCCTATAGTTTAATGCCCTATTAACTCACCAGTGACCTCTACTGTTCAAGAGAATAATGACACTACTGGCGCGTCTGTCGAGTTTGGTCGAGCGCAGGTATAGAAGGTTTGAGCACACAGTGACATCACTCATCATGATTGCAGTGGCAGACACGGCAGGTATATGAGCCCTTGAGGCATTTGGGAGGGTTGGAAAAGTTGGGAATAAATCTGTCCGGTGTGTTCTGCTACACTGGAAGAGGCCGGAAACATTCCGAGGAGCACAGACAGTGTCAGGTCAGAGAGGTCACAAGCATTAAGGACTAGAGAGAGGTCTACATACTACAGGAATAAAAAAGGCTCCTTTGGCACCCGATGTTAAGGACAGTTATTGCATCACATGGAGTGACGTGTCTCCATGTGATGTGTCTCCATGCAACAGTCCGAGTGACGTGTCTCCATGCAACAGTCAGAGTGACGTGTCTCCATGCAACAGTCAGAGTGACATGTCTCCATGTGACGTGTCTCCATGCAACAGTCCGAGTGATGTGTCTCCATGCAACAGTCAGAGTGACGTGTCTCCATGTGACGTGTCTCCATGCAACAGTCCGAGTGATGTGTCTCCATGTGACGTGTCTCCATGCAACAGTCCGAGTGACGTGTCTCCATGTGATGTGTCTCCATGCAACAGTCCGAGTGATGTGTCTCCATGCAACAGTCCGAGTGATGTGTCTCCATGCAACAGTCCGAGTGATGTGTCTCCATGTGACGTGTCTCCATGCAACTATTTTGCCCAACGGGGCAGATGGGCGGAGCAAGGCAACAGAGCGGTTGGCTGTTGGCAGCTGGTTTGAGTCTGGGCTGTGTACCTGCCCCTTTAGGTAGGGTCAGATGAGGAGTGTGTGTGTGTGTGTGTGTGTACATGTGTGTGTGTGTGTGTGTGTGTACGTGTGTGTGTGTGTGTTCAGGTAGGGTCAGATGAGGAGTGTCTGTGTGTGTGCTCTGTAAGTGATATCAGATGTCTTTGGCTATTTTACCTCAGTTCTTCTGAATTATCCCTCCCTGATTAGGGAGTAAGTTCATGCTGCCTGTGTGTGTGTGTGTGTGTGTGAGAGAGAGAGAGAGAGACAAGAGTCAGGGGTGTGTGCAAGTAATGAGAATAACAATATAATATAATGTTTATTTATCTTTAATGAGTTGTGGTCTGTGTGTGTGTGTGTGTGTGTGTGTGTATCCAGGAATAGGAGTGAGTGTGTGTATGTGTGTGTGTGTGTGTGTCCAGGAATAGGAATGTGGGGCTGTGTTTGTGTGTGTGTGTGTGTGTATCCAGGAATAGGAGTGTGTGGCTGTGTGTGTGTGTGTGTATCCAGGAATAGGAGTGTGTGTGTGTGTGTTTGTGTGTGTATCCAGGAATAGGAGTGTGTGTGTGTGTGTGTGTGTGTCCAGGAATAGGAGTGTGTGTGTGTGTGTCCAGGAATAGGAGTGTGTGTGTGTGTGTGTGTGTGTGTCCATGAATAGGAGTGTGTGTGTGTGTGTGTGTGTGTGTGTGTATGTGTGTGCGTGTGCGTGTGTGTGTGTGTCCATGAATAGGAGTGTGTGTGTGCGTGCGTGTGTGTGTGTGTGTGTGTGTTATGTGTGTGTGTGTGTATGTGTGTGCGTGTGCGTGTGTGTGTGTGTGTCCATGAATAGGAGTGTGTGTGTGTGTGTGTGTGTGTGTGTGTGTGTGTGTGTGTGTGTGTGTGTGTGTGTTAGATCTGAATGGGTTTGGGATGTGGTTTGCGGATGTGACGCATGTTGGCCCCAGGCTGGGTAGGCATGAAGGGGGCGGAGAATCCGTAGGGTTTGGGGAGGGGCAGAGTGTCACCAGGGGGGATGTAGGCGTTCGGCCGAGACACTGCTGTGGTGAACACACCACTGGGGAGCAGACCCTTCTCCTCATCCTCCTGCTGCAACACACACACAAACACACACACACACACACACACACACACACACACAAGTGGTGGAGTGATGTTACAGAGGCTGTTGAAAGGGATAGCTGATAGCAGTGTGTGTGTGTGTGTGTGTGTGTGTGTATGTACCTGTGCT
>JAIFZK010000165.1:270000-272500 GCA_027481765.1 Tenualosa thibaudeaui | reverse complement strand
TGGTGCTCTCTAAACACACACACACACACACACACACACACCTGTATCTGCAGTATGGTGCTCTCTAAACACACACACACACACACACACACACACACACACACACACACACACACACCTATATCTGCAGTATGGTGCTCTCTAAACACACACACACACACACACACACACACACACACCTGTATCTGCAGTATGGTGCTCTCTAAACACACACACACACACACACACACACACACACACACACACACACACACCTGTATCTGCAGTATGGTGCTCTCTAAACACACACACACACCCACACACACACACACACACACACACCTGTATCTGCAGTATGGTGCTCTCTCCCTCCAGGTTCTTCTTGCAGGGCAGCAGGTTCTTTGCGAGGCCGATTAGTCGGTTCTCCTCACTAATGCTCATCTTACAGGAGCGGATCTCCTCCTCCAGAACCCCGAGTTCTACATTCCCCTCACGCAGAACCCTCTCCTGCACGTTCCCCTTCTCATAGAAGATGCACATCTCTTCCTCTCGTTCCAGGAGCTGCACTCCTCTATACACACACACACACACACACACACACACACATACAAACACGCACAGAGACACACACACACGCACGCACACAGAGAACATGCACACACACACACATACACCCGCGCACACACACACACATACAGAACACACACACACACACACAGAGAACGCGCACAAACACACACACATGCACACACAGAGAACACACACACACACACAGAGAACACACACACAAACACAGAGAACATGCACACAATCATGCTCACACACTTAGAACAAGCACATAGGCACACCTACACACACTGGTCTGTGCATTGCTAGTGCAAGTATGTATGTGTGTGTGTGTGTGTGTGTGAGTGTGGGTGTTTGTATGAGAGTGTGCGTTGATGACAGGTAACGTGTGTGTGTACTTGTCTTTATTGATGGCAGTGATGTGTAGGATGTCCAGCTTGTGTGTGTGTGTGTGTGTGTGTGTGTGCGTTACCTCTCCTGTCTTAGGCCTTGTGCATGGATAGGAGCTGTTGTTTGTGGGTGTTGATGAGGTGTGTGTGTGTGTGTGTGTGTGTGTGTTACCTCTCGTTGCGTGCCTGAACAGCGCTGTCGTAGGCTTTGCGCATGTGTAGGAGTTGTTGTTCGTGGGTGTTGATGAGGTGTGTGTGTGTGTGTGTGTGTGTGTGTTACCTCTCGATGCCTGAACAGCGCTGTCGTAGGCTTTGCGCATGTGTAGGAGTTGTTGTTCGTGGGTGTTGATGAGGTGTGTGTGTGTGTGTGTGTGTGTGTGTTACCTCTCGTTGCGTGCCTGAACAGCGCTGTCGTAGGCTTTGCGCATGTGTAGGAGTTGTTGTTCGTGGGTGTTGATGAGGTGTGTGTGTGTGTGTGTGTGTGTGTTACCTCTCGTTGCGTGCCTGAACAGCGCTGTCGTAGGCTTTATGCATGTGTAGGAGTTGTTGTTCGTGGGTGTTGATGAGGTGTGTGTGTGTGTGTGTGTGTGTGTTACCTCTTGCGTGCCTGAACAGCGCTGTCGAGGCTTTGCATGTGTAGGAGTTGTTGTTCGTGGGTGTTGATGAGGTGTGTGTGTGTGTGTGTGTGTGTGTGTTACCTCTATGCGTGCCTGAACAGCGCTGTCGTAGGCTTTGCATGTGTAGGAGCTGTTGTTCTGTGGGTGTTGATGAGGTGTGTGTGTGTGTGTGTGTGTGTGTTACCTCTGTATGCGTGCCTGAACAGCGCTGTCGAGGCTTTGGCGCATGTGTAGGAGTTGTTGTTCGTGGGTGTTGATGAGGTGTGTGTGTGTGTGTGTGTGTGTGTGTTACCTCTAGATACGTGACTGAACAGCGCAGTGGAAGGAATTGCGCATGTGTAGGAGCTGTTTTTGGTGGGTGTTGATGAGGTGTGTGTGTGTGTGTGTGTGTGTGTTACCTCTCTGCGTGCCTGAACAGCGCTGTCGAGGCTTTCATGCATGTGTAGGAGTTGTTGTTCGTGGGTGTTGATGAGGTGTGTGTGTGTGTGTGTGTGTGTTACCTCTCGTTGCGTGCCTGAACAGCGCTGTCGTAGGCTTTGTGATGTGTAGGAGTTGTTGTTCGTGGGTGTTGATGAGGTGTGTGTGTGTGTGTGTGTGTGTGTTACCTCTCGTTGCGTGCCTGAACAGCGCTGTCGTAGGCTTTTGCATGTGTAGGAGTTGTTGTTCGTGGGTGTTGATGAGTGTGTGTGTGTGTGTGTGTTTTTTACCTGTCTGCGTGCCTGAACAGCGCTGTCGTAGGCTTTGCGCATGTGTAGGAGCTGTTGTTCGTGGGTGTTGATGAGGTGTGTGTGTGTGTGTGTGTGTGTGTGTTACCTCTCGTTGCGTGCCTGAACAGCGCTGTCGTAGGCTTTGCGCATGTGTAGGAGTTGTTGTTCGTGGGTGTTGATGAGGTGTGTGTGTGTGTGTGTGTGTGTTACCTCTCGTTGCGTGCCTGAACAGCGCTGTCGT
>JAIFZK010000165.1:260000-262500 GCA_027481765.1 Tenualosa thibaudeaui | reverse complement strand
ATAAGAGTATGCTTTGAATAAGAGTATGCTTTTAATGAGAGTATGCTTTAATGAGAGTTGCTTTTAATGAGAGTTTGAATAAGAGTATGCTTTTAATGAGAGTATGCTTTGTAAGAGTATGCTTTTAATGAGAGTATGCTTTTAATGAGAGTATGCTTTGAATAAGAGTATGCTTTTAATGAGAGTATGCTTTGAATAAGAGTATGCTTTGAATAAGAGTATGCTTTTAATGAGAGTATGCTTTGAATGCTTTGTCCTGTTGTGATTTGCATCTGTGCGTTCCTTCAGTCTACACAGATCCAGAGAAATATTCATTCACTTACTGCATGTGCCATTTGTATCTATTGCCAGAGGTCCACCAATACATAAAATGTCACTTAGATAGTTTGGTGTTGCAATACTCACTCAAAATATTTATAACATAACATATACTGCACATAACGCGTGTAAAAAAGTTAATCTAGAGTACTCTCTCTCACACACACACACACACACAAATATACACACTATCAACCACAAAATGACCTCCTTCTCCTTGTTCATGTTGTGTTCTTTAAGGAGGAGTGTGTGTGTGTGTGTGTGTGTGTGTGAGTGTGAGTGTACCTGTGTCCCAACAGTATGACCTCCTTCTCCTTGTTCATGTTGTGTTCTTTGCCAAGGTCCAGGAGTGTAAAATGTCACTTAGATAGTGTGAGTGTGAGTGTACCTGGGTCCCAACAGTATGACCTCCTTCTCCTTGTTCATGTTGTGTTCTTTAAGGAGGAGTGTGTGTGTGTGTGTGTGTGTGTGTGTGTGTGTGTACCTGTGTCCCAACAGTATGACCTCCTTCTCCTTGTTCATGTTGTGTTCTTTAAGGAGGAGTGTGTGTGTGTGTGTGTGTGTGTGTGTGTACCTGTGTCCCAACAGTATGACCTCCTTCTCCTTGTTCATGTTGTGTTCTTTAAGGAGGAGTGTGTGTGTGTGTGTGTGTGTGTGTGTACCTGTGTCCCAACAGTATGACCTCCTTCTCCTTGTTCATGTTGTGTTCTTTAAGGAGGAGTGTGTGTTCTCTCTCTGCTCCCTCCATGTGGGCGCGTCTCGCTTCCACCTCTCTCAGCACCTCCCTCCGCTCCTCCTCCACACACACACTCTGCTCCTGCACACGACGCTGCTCTGCAGACAGTTCACACAGCTGTTCCTCCACACACACCTGCTTCTTCTGCACCTCACTGCACACACACATACACATGCGCATAACACATAGGCTCCTTTAGTTGCACTTAGCTTTAGCATTAGCATGAGACTCATAGCTTCAGTTGCAGTTAGCTGTAGCGTTAGCATGAGACTCACAGCTTCAGTTGCAGTTAGCTTTAGCGTTAATGTGAGTTTCATGCTTTCAGTCACAGTTAGCTTTAGCGTTAACATGACACTCGCGGCTTCAGCCAAAGTTAGCTTTAGCGTTATCATTTGACTCACACCTTCAGGCAAAGTTAGCTTTAGCGTTAGCATGAGACTCACACCTTCAGCCAAAGTTAGTTTTAGCGTTAGCATGAGTCTCACACCTTCAGCCAAAGTTAGCTTTAGTGTTAGCATGTGACTTGCACCTTCAGCCAAAGTTAGCTCTAGCATTAGCATGAGACTCACACCTTCAGCCAAAGTTAGTTTTAGCGTTAGCATGAGACTCGCACCTTCAGCCAAAGTTAGCTTTAGCGTTAGCATGAGACACACCTTCAGCCAAAGTTAGTTTTAGTGTTAGCATGAGACTCACACCCTCAGCCAAAGTTAGCTTTAGCATTAGCATGTGACTCGCACCTTCAGCCAAAGTTAGCTTTAGCGTTAGCATGAGACTCACACCTTCAGCCAAAGTTAGCTTTAGCGTTAGCATGAGACTCACCTTCAGCCAAAGTTAGTTTTAGCATTAGCGACTTGCATTTTTGCGATTAGGAGTCTCTCTCACAGCACGCCGACTGACCTACGACCCAGCTGTCCACATTACACGTTTCACCCGGGGGAAATCCCCGGTCAAGTGGGCCAGTAGTCCATCGTCAAAATCATATCTGTTGATGCATGTTGTTAAATAAACTGTCTGTGAGTAGCCTAGGTCTTAGGTCGTAGTTTATGTCCGCAGTCACTTTAAATTACAAATATATTCGCAATATTTTTGTGAACTTTATCTTCCTGACTGCAAACTTTCGCTAACTATCAAAACACTTTGTCACATCGCCATCCATGTTGATTTATTTTAAAATAGCCTTTTCGGCATGTCAACTGAAATATTCTCAAAGTGTATCAATAGACTGAAGCCCATGTAAGGCACAGGCCTATAGGCATCTCCTTCATGTCCCACAATGGTCTCGTATGTAACCAACAGTGTCCTTTTTTCCTCCTAAATAACCAGAGTAATTAATCATCATGTCAACATTCCATTTTATCTCCAAAATGGACGTACAGTTCCATCAGGGTCTCTTCTTTATTACTGGGTGGTAGGTGTTGAAATGTGTTATTAAATACATGGTAAAAA
>JAIFZK010000165.1:232500-255000 GCA_027481765.1 Tenualosa thibaudeaui | reverse complement strand
TAAAAAGCTTTGACTTAAGTCTGGATTTAAAACTGTAACTGTAACATGGGAGCATTTTTATTTGACTGGGGAGTTGGTTCCAGAGCTGAACTGCATATATGCTAAAAGCTGCCTCACCACACTTTGTTTTGACTGTAGGTTTAACTAATAGATTCTCATCTTGTGACCTGAGACATCTGGATGGAGAGTATTCCTGGAGCATGTTGGAGATATATTTTGGGCCTGTCCTGTTAAGTGCTTTAAGAACCAGTAGTAGTGCTTTAAATCAATTCTATGAGTCACTGGGAGCCAGTGCAAGGACACAGCCCTCAATACAGGGCTGATATGCTCATGTTTGCTGATATGCTCATGTTTGCTGATATGCTCATGTTTGCTGATATGCTCATGTTTGCTGATATGCTCATGTTTGCTGATATGCTCATGTTTGTATATATGCTCATGTTTGTATATATGCTCATGTTTGTATATATGCTCATGTTTGTATATATGCTAATGTTTGTATATATGCTCATGTTTGTATATATGCTAATGTTTGCTCGTTCTTGTTAAGATTCTGGCAGCTGCGTTTTGTATCATTTGCAGTCATATTAAGAGAGTTACAGTAGTCAACTAGAAATAAAAGCATGGATAAGTTTCTCCAGGTCTCTTTCTGCCATAAGACTTCTTACTTTGGTGATATTTTTCAAATGATAAAAAGCTGATTTAGAGACAGATTTCAAATGACTGTTGAAATTTAGATCCCTAACAATGATGACAAAAGGCTAAAACACACACACACATAATACATGCTGACTTTTGCCTTTGCTGATGAATTCAGCTTTTAGACATTGTTATGTTTGTGTGTTCATGAGTGTGTGTGTGTGTGTGTTGTGAGGTGACTGTGCATGTGTATGTTACCTTAAAGTGTGTGTATTTTACACTTTTTACATACATGTGTTTTTCTCTCACATGCATACATTCTCCTCTCACGTCTATGTATTTTACTCTTATATCCAAATATATATATATATATATATATATATATATATATATATATATATATATATATATATGGTAACACTTTAGATTAGCGTACACATATTCACCATTAACTAGCATCTTATTATGCTAATTGGTAGCATCCTAGCCATTGGTTAGTCATTACAAGTTACTTATTAATACCTTATTCTACCCATAGTAGACCATTAACATAGAATGTTTCCAATATAAACTCATAATTACTGCTTATTCAGTCAATAAACTATTTGTTGTACATGAATTACCTTTATTTAATTATTAATTAATTATCTTAATTTGCTTTGGTTAGTATGGGGCTTATAAGGCAGTCGTAAAACAGGAACAATTATTCACCTTTAATAATATTGAGAATAAGGACTATTTAATATAATGTATACCTATTGTATATAATGTAGGCCTATTGTATATAATGTAGGCCTATTGTATATAATGTAGGCCTATTGTATGGGCTCAGCCGTGGCCTTCTGTTTTGGGCTTCAGACTTGAAACCCTTCAGGCTTGGTGCCCAATGCAGGTTAGTGTGTGTTTCACCTCACTGTGTGTGTGTGTGTGTTTCACTGCTCTGGGTTAGTGTGTGTTTCACCTCACTGTGTGTGTGTGTGTGTGTGTGTGTGTGTTTCACTGCCCTGGGTTAGTGTGTGTTTCACCAATTCACCATTGGCATAAATGCAGACACCAGATTTCCCTCATGAAACATTTACTATGGAGACATTTACTATGGAGACATGGGGTTTGAAACATTTACTATGGAGACATGGGGTTTGAAACATTTACTATGGAGACATGGGGTTTGAAACATTTACTATGGAGACATGGGGTTTGAAACATTTACTATGGAGACATGGGGTTTGAAAGAGGGCAGATCTGGAGAATATGAGTCAGGTAGGTAGAGTTAGCGCTCTATAATCAGAGATAAATTCATGTGTCCCCCTTCCCCACCACCACCATAACAAATGTCTCCTCTCTACAGGAGGTGTAGTCCAGCTGCAACAGGACACCCCAGAAAGCACCAGAATGCAGGGAAATCCAATTAGTTGTGGCTGTGTGTGCAAAAGTTTGGACACCAAATCTCACTCCAAGGTTTCCAAAGTGCGTGTGTGTATTACCTCTCTGTGTGTGTATGTGTATGTGTGTGTGTGTGTTACCTCTGTGTGTGTGTGTGTGTGTGTGTGTGTGTGTATGTGTTTCCTGTGTATGTGTGTGTGTGTCTGTGCGTGTGTTACTTGTTTGTGTGTGTGCGTGTGTATGTGTATGTGTCTGTTACCATTGTGTGCGCATGTGTGTGTTACCTCTGTGGCTGTGTGTCTGTGCGTATGTGTTACCTCTGTGTGTGTGTGTGTGTGTGTGTTTGTGTGTGTGTGTGTGTTACCTCTTCAGTGTGTCCTGCAGTAGACTGAAACTTGTCTTAAGTTTAGCCACGCGAACACCACTGATCTGGCCAGCAGAGAAGAGCTGTGAGGAGACAGACACACACACACACACACACACACACTCAGACACACACACACACACACACTCAGACACACACACATACACACACATTCGCAGATCTGGTCATCAGTGTGTCAAACAGTGACCCAGCTGTTTAGTATTGTTATAGCCTGGTTATAACCAGTCCCTCGTACTACACTTGTACAAAAAGGGTCTGGCCATTCGGTGGTGAGAGTGGTAACAAAATACATTTTAGCATCTAATCAGAAGTGCAAATAGCAGAAAGTGCAATATGTACAGTATGTACAACTAAGAGCAGTTATGTGCAGATTATGTACAAATAAGTTATGGGAACAGTATTTACAGATAGGGCAGTGTAAAAGATGGGTGTAAATTAGTAATGATTTACAATGCAGATAAATTAGTATTGCTTTACAAAAGAGCAATGTGCAGATGAGGTATGTTAATATACTGATGTCCTATACTACTATACATAGGCAAATATACAGATGTAGTATGGACAAATATACAGATGTAGTATGGACAAATATACAGATGTAGTATGGACAAATATACAGGTGTAGTATGGACAAATATACAGGTGTAGTATGGACAAATATACAGGTGTAGTATGGACAAATATACAGATGTGTAAATATATTCATATATATATGCAGATGTATATACAGATGTACAGATGTGTAGTAGAAGACAGGGAAAGTGGATGTATATACAGTGAAGAGCAGTGCTGTGAACAGATTATGCCATGATGTAGCGTCAATAGGAAGGTTCTGCAGGGGACAGAGTTCAGTAGGGTGACAGCTGTGGGGAAGAAGTTCCTGAACATGCTGGTTTTAGTCTGAAGGCTCCTGAAGCACCTTCTGGAGGGGAGGAGCTGAAAGAGTCTGTTGGATTAGTGGAGTCCCTGAGAATCCCTTCTTGTGGACGTCCTCAGTAGCAGGGAGTGGAGTCTCTGTGATGCGTTGGGTGGTTTTCATGACCCGCTGCAGTGACTTGCAGTCAGTGACAGAGCAATTCCCATACCAGACTGTGACACAGTTAGTCAGGATGCTCTCTATCGCACAGCGGTAGAAGTTCCCCAGGGTGTCAGCAGACAGGTGGTTCTTCTTCAGTGTTCTTAAGAAGAAGAGGTTCTGATGTCTTGACCAGGCTGGACAGATTCTCTGAGATGTGGGTCCCCAGGAATTTGAAGCTGGAGACACGTTCAACAGCCATGCCGTTGATATGGATGGGGTCATGAGTGTCTCCCTTCTACCTCCTGAAGTCCACAATGAGCTCCTTGGTTTTGCTGGTGTTCAGGAGCAGGTTACTGTCAGCACACCATGCAGCTAAGTGCTTCACCTCTGCCCTGTAGTCAGACTCATCATTGCCACTGATGAGTCCAATCACCGTGGTGTCATCTGCAAACTTTATGATGGAGTTGGATCCATACATAGGCCTGCAGTCATGGGTGAAGAGGGAGTAGAGGAACGGGCTCAGCACACAGCCCTGGGGTGCACCAGTGTTAAGTGTGATGGACGTGGAGCTGTTGTGGTCTGACCTAACTGTGAAAACCACTCACTCACTTCCCCAATCTCACTTCCCCAACGACAGACACACACACACACTCTCTCATCTCACAGAAAGTGGTCTGACACATGACTGGAACGTAGCCCTATAGTTAGCTTCTGGTACATTTGACACACACACACACATGCACACACACACACCATACACAATTATCTAGCCTCAGCAGCTTTTGTGTGTTATTTGGATTTGCTTCAAAGTGCTGCCATTCCCTCCATCTCTTCATCCCTCGCTCCATCTCTTCATCCCTCGCTCCATCTCTTCAGCTCCAGCTCCCCCCCCCCCCCCCGTCTTTCTCTCACAGCAGCCTTGGAGAGCAGGCAGCACAGCAGAGCAGAATTACACTTTCATGATCTCAGCATGACACACACACACACACACACACTAAATACTAAATACCCGAACACACACACACTAAATACCTGCACACACACATTCTAAATGCATGCACACACACACATTACATACCGACACACACACACACAGTAAATACACACACACACCTGATATCACACAGTATACCAGTACACACATACAGTTCACACACTAAATACCTGCGCGCGCACACACACACACACACACCTGATCACACACACACACACACCTGATCACACACACACACACACCTGATCACACATACACAGTATTTTGTCAAAAAAACACAGTTACCAGCAGAAACCCCATTTGATTTGTCGCTCAAGAGACATGTCATCATGAAATAGCTCAGCTTTCTTCTATTCTTTTCTGTGTGTGTGTGTGTGTGTGTGTGTGTGTGTGTGTGTGTCATGCTGAGATCATGAAAGTAAAATTCTGCTCTGCTGTGGTTCCTGGGAGAGAAAAACAGAGAGAGAAAGAGAGGGATAGAGAGAGAAAGAGATGGGAGATGGATGAGATGTATTTAGACTGTGTGTGTGTGTGTGTGTGTTTGTGTGTGTGTGTGTGTGTGTGTGTGTGTGTGTGTGTGTGTGTGTGTTTGTGTCCACTGTTGATTGTCTCCTCCAGCTGACTGGTCTGAACTTGATGCTGTAGGCAGCAGTGGGAGAAACAATGTCTGCTGCTGGGAATGTCACACACACACACACACACACACACACACACAAACACACACACACACAAATTCTTGCATATGCACAGCTTTGATAACGGACCACACTGGAGCAATTTTGAGTGTACGATGCAATCAGTCCCGCTCTCCCAACACACACGCACACACACAGTAAACAAACACATGTGTCTGTAATGAATGGTAGTCTCACAAACACACACACAACATTCATGTTAAACGAGTGGTAGTTTCTCACATTTACATTCATGTATTTAGGCTTTTATCCAAAGCGACTTACATTTGTCAATTAGCAGTTAGTTCAGAGCCAGTCTCCCCTAGAGCAACTGTGGGTCGAGTGTCTAACTTCACTAACTCAGGTCAGGGTCACACACACACACACACATATACACAGACAGCAGAAAAACACAACGGCTGTTTTTTTTGCCAGGACACAAGAATGTGACCTCACACACACACACACTCTTTTAGGAACAAAGTCAGCAAGTGAGGAAGAGCCCTGAGTCATCTCCTGCTTTCCAGTGAAGAGCACTGACACACACACACACACACAAAATCAAGCACCCACGCATGAGTCCACACCCACAATATCACAAACACCACACCATCCTATAACCATGAGCACACTGACCCAGCCCACAGTCTCTCTCTCTCTCTCTCTCTCACACACACACACACACACACACCCTGAAACTTCTTGCTGTACACAGCTTTCACTTCCAGAGTTGCGTAACCCCGCAGAGCTCCTCCCCCCCATCCTGATATTAATGACGGCCCCGGTCACGGGCGGAGGCATTTCAGCATACTCTGTCTGCCTGGACACTGCGTGTGTGTGTGTGTGAACTCTCCGCTCCACTGCTCTCTCTCTGTTGATTTGGCTGCAGATCTCAGCTCTGCTCTGCTCTGCGCTACGGTTCTCCAGCTCTAGTTCTCTTGTGCGGTTCTCCAGTTCATCCTACGGTCCTCCCGTGGTCCTCTGGTTCCTGTCGTGCCCTGTGGCGTGGTTGCCATGAGGCTGCAGTGGTGGAGTGTGTGTGTGTGTGTGATGCTGCTGGGGTGTGTGTGTGTGTGTGCACAGGAGACGGGGGGGGTCTCTGGGAGCTGCCCCGTGCGGATGAAGGCTGTGGGGACCTGCGGGGCGGAGGATGAGGAGTGTCCCGTCACCCTCTCCTTCCCCCCCCTCACTCTGCAGCTCCCCCGGCAGCTCCGGCAGCTGGAGCGTGGTCTGAAGGAGCTGCAGAGCCTGAGGGACGCGGTGGCAAAGCTGCAGGGCTGCTGTGGAGCCTCTCGCCAGCAGGGGGCGCCACGGAGGGACAGGCAGGAGGAGGAGTCTCAGCAGGACCAGCCTGGGGACGTGTCTCACGCACGCGGGGACATGCCGGGGCCGGCGCCCCTGTCTATGGCCGAGATGCAACAGAAGATGAGCCGCATGTCAACGAGCCTGCGTAATGCACGCGCTCAGATCAGCACCCTGCAGGGGCAGGTCAGCCAGCTGAGAGTCCAAAGCGGAGAGTCGCTGGAGGCTGCCATCCACAGCAGGGTGCAAAACGTTACTGGCCTCCTTGACAAGCTCAGCAGCACCTGCCACACACACTGCCCTGTACACACCACTCCGCAGTGTGAGTATACTAACTCTCTTCACATCCAGAGTATACTAACTATTTATATACTGTGCAAATTTGTATAGTCTACCAATGTTATAGAGTCACACTGCTTCATAGATGTCACTGTGCAGTGAGTACATTAACTCTCTTTATGTACCATACTAACCCTTATAGCATGTCTACTGTACTAACTCTTACAGTATGTGTCAGGGAAGAATCCCTTTATACTACTACAAAGTCGAGCTTTCCTTTCCGCGGTTCTTTGGCTGCCAAAGGGGAGAGTGTAGTCAGGGCAGTCCCTTCCCACAGTCTCCTAACTTCAGAGCCCCAGACCACACTTTTATTGGAGACAGGATGATACAGTTGCACAGAAATCAGATCAGTTATACAGGAACTGCCTGGGTGACAGTTCCTCATTACACATTCAGTTCTTCTTGAGTATCCTTGAGAGGGTGGGGGTGAGAGGGTGAGTGTGAGAGGGTGGGGGTGAGAGGGTGGGGGTTAAAGGGTGGGGGTGAGAGGGTTAGAGGGTGGGGGTGAGAGGGTGGGGGTGAGAGGGTGAGGAGAGGGTGGGGGTGAGAGGGTGAGGGTGAGAGGGTTAAAGGGTGAGGGTGAGAGGGTGAGGGTGAGAGGGTGAGGGTGAGAGGGTGAGGGTGAGAGGGTGAGGGTGAGAGGGTGAGGGTGAGAGGGTGAGGGTGAGAGGGTGAGGTTAGGTGGAGGGTGAGATGGGGAGGTTGAGAGGGGTAAAGGGTGAGGGTGAGAGGGTGGGGGTGAGCGGGTGGGGGGGAGAGGGGGGGGGTGAGAGGGTGAGGGTGAGTGGGTGGGGGTGTGAGGGTGAGGGTGCGAGGGTGAGGAGTGGGTGGGGGTGAGAGGGTGAGGGGTGAGAGGGTGTGGAGAGGGTGTGGGTGAGAGGGTGGGGGTTAAAGGGTGGGGGTGAGAGGGTGAGAGGGTGAGGGTGAGAGGGTGGGGGTTAAAGGGTGGGGGTGAGAGGGTGGGGGTGAGAGGGAGGGGGTTAAAGGGTGAGGGTGAGAGGGTGGGGGTGAGAGGGTGGGGGTGAGAGGGTGAGGGTTAGAGGGTTATGGTGTGAGGGTGAGTGGGTGTGGGTGGGAGGGTGAGGGTGAGAGGGTGGGGGTGAGAGGGTGGTGAGGGGTGAGAGGGTGAGGGTGAGAGGTAGAGGGTGAGAGGGTGGGGGTGAGAGGGTGAGGAGAGGGTGTGGGTGAGAGTGTGAGGGTGAGAGGGTGAGGTTGAGAGGGTGAGGAGAGGGTGAGGGTGAGAGGGTGGGGGTGAGAGGGTGAGGGTGAGAGGGTGGGGGTGAGAGGGTGGGGGTGAGAGGGTTAAAGGGTGAGGGTGAGAGGGAGGGGGTGAGAGGGAGAGGGTGAGAGGGTGGTGGTGAAAGGGTGAGGGTGAGAGGGTGAGGGGGAGAGGGTGAGGGTGAGAGGGTGAGGGTGAGAGGGTGGGGGTGAGAGGGTGGGGGTGAGAGGGTGAGGGTGAGAGGGTGAGGGTGAGAGGGTGGGGTTAAAGGGTGGGGGGTGAGAGGGTGGGGTGAGAGGGTGGGGGTTAAAGGGTGAGGTGAGAGTGGGGGTGAGAGGGTGGGGGTGAGAGGTGGGGGTTAAAGGGTGGGGTTAAAGGGTGGGGGTTAAAGGGTGGGGTGAGAGGGTGGGGGTTAAAGGGTGAGGGTGAGAGGGTGGGGGTGAGAGGGTGGGGGTGAGAGGGTGAGAGGGTGAGGGTGAGAGGGTGGGGGTGAGAGGGTGAGGGTGAGAGGGTGGGGGTGAGAGGGTGAGGGTGAGAAAATGATTTCAGACGGTCTGAGGTGAGAGGGTAATATTTCAGAGTTTCAGTGAAGTCACATGATCTGGATGGCTAGGTTGGATGGATGAGCGTAATACACTCACAGGGAGACTATTGATCACACACACACACACACACACACACACACACACACACACACACTCACACACACACTCACACACACACACACAGGGAGACTATAGATCACACACACACACACACACACACACACACACACACACACACACACACACACTCACACACACACACACAGGGAGACTATTGATCACACACACACACACACACACACACACACACACACACACACACAGGGAGACTATTGATCACACACACAAACACACACACACACACACACACACAGGGAGACTAGTGATCCTGGAGTTGAGCCCAATTCCCCACTCATCACCTGACCCCTAACCACACACACACACACACACACACACACACACACAGGCCCGGCTCCCCTCCCATCACCTGACCATTAAACACATTTAACAAGCTGCTGCACTTATTGTATAACATTCCCTCTGTTTTTAATCCTCTTCATCTCTCTCTGTCAATGTATCTCTCTCTCACTCTCCACCTCCCTCTCTCACTCTCCACCTCCCTCTCTCACTCTCACCCTCCCTCTCTCACTCTCACCCTCCCTCTCTCACTCTCCACCTCTCTCTTTCACCCTCTCTATCTCTGTTTCTCTCGCTCTATCCCTTTCTCTATCTTCCTTTATCTCTCACTCATCCCAAACCCTCTCTATCCTTGCTCTCTGTCTCTCTCTCTCTCTCTCTTTATCCTTCTCAATCTCTCTCCCTCTCTCCATCCCTCTCTCACTCTATCCTTCTCAATCTCTCTCCCTCTCTCTCTCTGGTCCATCACATGCATATTAGCAGACAGCTGTGCTGTCAGTCGCTTTCTCTCTCGCGCATTTTATATCCCCAACTCTCTCTCTCCTTTTATATATCTCTCTCTCTTTCTGCCTTTACATCCCCCAATCTCTCTCTCCCTTTATCTCTCCTTCTCTCTCTCTCTCTCTCTCTTTATCTCTCCTTCTCTCTCTCTCTCTCTCTTTATCTCTCTCTCGCTCTTAAGCTTGCCGCTCTTGGTCTCTCTCTCTCTAGAAAATACTTTAACTAGCAGACCCCATTAAGCCACTAAACACACAGCCAGTGGTGTGTGTGTGTGTGTCTGTGTGTGTGTGTGTGTGTCTAGAGGCCAGTGACCCAAGGGCCAGTTTCAACATTGCAGCATATTTACTTAGAGTAGGACACACTCAGTAGGACACCTTTATGGAGACAGCAATCTTGTCTCATTACTGTGTACTCACTGTGTGCTGTGTGTGTTTCGCTAATTCACGTTTGGGTTAAATGCAGAGAGTCAAAAGAGTATAGCTTAATATTTTATTCTTACACTTAAGAGTAATTTATAGTCATCCAGCTCTGTCGCTACGCAGACACACAGAGCCCCTCTGCGACAACGCAAAGCCTTCACAACATGCTCTTTGACAGACGACAGACACCTCCCCAATCAAAATGGCGGAGACCCCATGGATAGAGGGAGCACGTGATTGGTCGTTGTTTGCTTTGGCTTCTTGCTACCTACTGTAGCTATAGTTAGCAACATGCTAGCTCACAGCGCAAGCTTTGTAAATAATCTCACACATTGTTTTGGATACACTGGAAGGATTTCTCAATTGGCAATTTATTTACTGATTCGTGTTTAGAAATTTAGAGATTATTTGGAACACTAGATGGATGGATGATTTGACTTGTTTTATTTTTTGCCATAGTCAAGCAGCCTTAAAGGCACATCACCAAACCACTCAACTCAACTCAAATAATCTAATTACACCAGAGGACATGCCAAACAGCTCAATTGGTTGATAAGGCCTGTTTCTAAGAAACTCTATGAGAGTGTGTGTGTGTGTGTGTGTTAATCAGTGTGTATGTGTGTGTGTTAATCAGAGTGTGTGAATCACACAGCCTGTACAGAGGGGAAGGAGGCAGAGCAGACTGTGTGTCTGGGTCTTAATTTCCCAAACATAAGGTTCATAAGGGAGAGCAGAGAGAGAGCACACCCCTACACACACACACACACACACACACACACACACACACACACACACACAGGAATACTCCATTGGTTTGTTCTCACTACTGAACCCTCTCAGAGGGTGCAGTTATCTCTGCACTCCTCTCTCTCTCTCTATATTTATATATATACACATCCTTATCTCTCATGTATTCATCCCTTTCTCTCTCTCTCTATATTTATATATATCCCCCCATCTCTCATGTATCCATCCCTCTCTCCCTCTCCCCATAGTTATCGTCGCTCCAAAGGACTGTTCGGACTACAGTGTGATGGGTCAACGCACAGACGGCCTTTACAAGGTGACCCCTGACCCCCGTAATGGTACCTTCACTGTGTGGTGTGACATGGAGTCTTATGGCGGGGGCTGGACGGTGATCCAGCGGCGGATCAACGGCAGCGTCAGCTTCAACCGCAGCTGGGCAGAGTACAAGCGAGGCTTTGGTGACCCGCGGGCCGAGTTCTGGCTGGGCAACGACCTGCTGCACCTGCTGACCAAAGCCAAGGACATGGTGCTGCGCATTGAGCTGGAGGATGTGGACGGTGTGCGTGAGTACGCCAAGTACGAGCGCTTCTACGTGTCCAACGAGCTGCTGCACTACCGCCTCTCTGTCAGCGGCTACTCGGGTTCCGCCGGCGACGCCCTGCACTTCAACAAGCACTTCAACCACGACCAGAAGTTCTTCAGCACGCCCGACCGCGATAACGACATGTACCCTTCGGGCAACTGCGGCACCTACTACAGCTCCGGCTGGTGGTTCGACGCCTGCATGTCGGCCAACCTCAACGGAAAGTACTACCACAAGCGCTACCAGGGCGTCCGCAACGGAATCTTCTGGGGCACATGGGCCAACCTGACTCACGAGTACTACCCCACCAACTACCGACAGGCCTTCAAGTCTGTCAAGATGATGATCAGGCCCAAGAACTACAGCCCCTAGAAGACTAACAAGCAAAAGACTATGACCCCCCCCCAAACACCCCCAGCTCCCCCTCTCACCTTGATCCATCCAAAGGAGTTCAGCACACTTTACTTATGATCAATCCATCTCAGACCTGATCAATCATCGAATATAGACATGATGAGTCCAGCAGTCACGCAAGTCCTCCATATCTACTCCCTCTACATAAGAAAGTCATCTCACACCTCCTGAAGCATCACTTTCTCTGGGTGTGTGTGAGACACTCGCCTAAGTCAGTGTGTGTGTGGCTTTGCAGTGCTGAGACACCAGCCTAAGGCAGTGTGTGTGTGTGTGTGTGTGTGCAGCTCTGCAGTGCTGAGACACCAGCCTAAGGCAGTGTGTGTGTGTGTGTGTGTGTGTGTGCACATGCGTGTGTGTGCAGCTCTGCAGTGCTGAGACACCAGCCTAAGGCAGTGTGTGTGTGTGTGTGTGTGTGTGTGCAGCTCTGCAGTGCTGAGACATCAGCGTAAGGCAGTGTGTGTGTGTGTGCAGCTCTGCAGTGCTGAGACACCAGCCTAAGGCAGTGTGTGTGTGTATGTGTGTGTGTGTGTGCACATGCGTGTGTGTGCAGCTCTGCAGTGCTGAGACACCACAGCCTAAGGCAGTGTGTGTGTGTGTGTGTGCAGCTCTGCAGTGCTGAGACACCAGCCTAAGGCAGTGTGTGTGTGTTATGAGTGGGACAGAATTCCTTTGGGTTTATCTGTTTATATTTGAGCTTTTTTCAGCTGTATGGATCTATATGAGCATTTATTTTTTCAAATAAAAGAATTTACGTCACACAGCTCTATGACTTATTTTTTTAAATAAAAGAATTTACGTCACACAACTCTATGACTTAAATAAGAGTAATAATAATAATAAAATAAGGGGAAGGGGGTTGAACTGATGCTTATTGTGCCTTGTGCAATGTGTGTTTTAAATGAGGTGTGTAATGGACTGACTGGCGGCCAGACGCAGGCACTAATGACTGGGCAGGTGAGCAATCAGCTGGAGACATTTGCATTGGCTGATTGCTACGATAACGGAGACTGGGACTGGAGTTAGAGGGAGACGGAGTGATAACGGAGACTGGGACTGGAGAGACGGAAACGAAACGTGGGCAGAGGAGAAGAGCGGAGTTCTTTGCAGTGCTGAGACACCAGCCTAAGGCAGTGTGTGTGTGTGTGTGTGTGTGTGTGTGTGTGTGTTCTGTCCGCTGTCCCTCGCATTTGTGCTGTTTGTTGTTCTCTCTTTTTGCTTCCTATGTACACGCTTGGCTGTCTGGCGATCATGGACCCAATCATGGACCCAACGGTGGAGCTTGGCGGGGGAGAGGAGTTGCTGTGGCATGACTACTAGACGACGACAAAGGAACGTGAGATTTTGGACTGAGTGATTGGGACTAGTTACAGCTTTAAGCTGCTGCTTAGCATTGTTGTTTCTCTCTAGGCAGCGGGTTCTGGAGCGAGCGCCTGCCAGCAGATGCGGGGGAGCAGCATCTTGAGGAGGTGATTCGGCGTACTCAATCTGAAAGAAAGGGAAGTCATTTTGCCTGTCGATGCACTGACTAAGAGTTCCGTGTGTGTGTGAGTGTGTGTGTGTGTGCCAGTGCAGCCCTGAGTCTGTCTGTGCTTCCTGCAGCTGCAGCGTGTGGGCGGAGCCTCCCGAGTGGACGCCTGGGTGAGTTCAGGCTGAGGGGACGAGGGCAAGAGCGTCTGTGGAGGCTGTGGAGGCTGGGGTGTTTTGTATATTGCTTTGTGATTTTTTTTTTTTTTTTCTTTTTCTTACTTTTTGGGGGATTCAGGTCCTGGCGGTGGGAGAGCCAGCTGGTCCCCCAGGTTATTTGATTCTATTTTATGTTTGTGTGCCTCCTCACAAAAGACTTGTATTGATAGAGGTGGTGTTTGTCTCTCTTATTTGACTTGTATTGATAGAGGTGGTGTTTGTCTCTCTTATATGCTGCAGTAGTGGATCTTACACTGTGTGGTGTTGCAGTGTCCTTTTTTCAGCCTTGTGTTTATGTCTCTCTTATTTGTGTGTTGTGAGACCTTGCTGAACTGGATTGTGAACTGTGCTGCTCAACTCTTGTGTGTGCTGTATCATTTTGATTATTATTCTCCCTGCTGTTAAGTGTATGTGTATGCTGTTAAGTGTATGTGTATGCTGTTAAGTGTATGTGTATGAGGGGTTTGTGAGGGGGTAATAATAAATAATTGATGAATTGTATTTATGGGTCTCTGTGTTGCTTATGGTCAAGGGGTCCTTTATGTTTCTGCAGGGGATAAGTGGGTGTGTACTTGGGGGATATAGAATCTTTCCCCAAAAAGAAAAGTGGATTAAAGGAGGGCGTGGCCACGACACCATTTTTTTTTAAATAAAAGAATTTACGTCACACAGCTGTTTTATTTTTTTAAATGAAAGAATAGCGGTCACACAGCTGTTTTATTTTTTTAAATGAAAGAATAGCGGTCACACAGCTGAGAGAACACCTCTGCCGTCTTCCATGGATGACAGCCACACATGGCAACAGACATTACACCTGCCTCAGGTGAGATGCACAAACATATACTGTACATGTATGCTCACGTCACCATATAGGCTAGATAGAACAAAATATACAGAACACAGGGACTAACGTCACCTTATACGGTAGAACATGAGGGCTCACGTCACCATATAGGCTAGAACACGAGGAGTCATAACACAATATATAGAACACAAGGGCTCACGTCACCTTATACGCTAGAACGCAAGGGCTCACGTCACCTTATATGGTAGAACGTGAGGGATCATGTCATCTTCTAGGATAGAACACAAGAACTCATGTTACCTCTTATGCTAGAACACAAAGGTCTAAACGAACAATCATGTGAATCATGTGATTCTGCCCTGTTTTGAGGTTGAGGTTTTATCATCCAGCCCTAACTGTGATAAAAATGGGTAAGTTCATATGGGAAAATTAACACCCAGTCCTATGAAGGGGGGTATGAGAGTGTGTGTGTGTGTGTGGCATTCAGTACCTCGTCGAGCCACTGGAACACCGGACTGGCCAGGGATTGGGCAGGTTCCTCCTGTGAAAGCCCCGCCTCTGGAGCTAAAGCTGAGATAGGCTCCTCCCCCTCCTCAAGCAGTTCCTGCTCCACATCACTCAGCCCCTCCTCCTCATCGCCCGCCGTCCTCTCATCACCACTACACTCTTCCTCAGGGGCAGGGGGGGGACCACGGCCCCCACAAAACACACTCATACTGTATGACACACACACACACACAGTGTCACAACATTCAGATGCAAAGTCACAAAAAGAATAAAAGAATTTACACACACACACACACAAGCACAACATTTTTGTTTTTAGTTACTTTTGTTTCTTTTTTAATATGCTGTAGGGTTTTTTTGTAAGTCACTTTGGATAAAAGCCAAATACAAATGGGCAAAACATAAACATTGCCTTTGTGTCTTACAAAAAGGCCTTGTGAGTATTACCATTAGAAGACAGAAAAGACTGGCGATTGTTAAGAGATTACCACATGAACACAGATAGCATAGTCCTAATGTGTGTGCGCACACTGGCTCACACTGACAAAGTTTAACGCACACACAGCAGTATGGATGCAATTAAATCACCAAGGCTGTCTGGAAACAGTCACAGACCTTAACTCCAAGATAGTGCTACAATACACTAAATGAGTGTGTTTGTCCCCTTCTCCGTGAGGTTGAAACAACCATAACGAAACACAAACGGGAAAGGGACGGGACGGGCTGGTGCGCAGATTTTGGTAGGTTATGAAAGAAACGTTGAAGTCGGGTCGAGGTGAACTTAAGTCTGACATTGGTACACACGGTGTAATATTAATGCTCGATATTGATTCGTTATACAACCATAATGTTATGACTTTCAGGCTAACGTTAGCAGCATGGTTGAATGGGTTGAATTAAAGATAGTTTACCCAACTGAATGAAGTCCACAGCAGTTATCAGCCATGTCTTTCTTACCTTATTACTTGTCTGAAATATCATGCACCACCTCCTTGTTTTCCATCTGCATTTATAAAGTTTTAATGTCAATGCAAGGTAAATTCTTTTAAAACCCAAAAGTTTTCGCTAAGAACATCCAGCAAGAAATCTCAGCAGTTTGTTGACAAATTGGTTACCATAGTAACTGGACTCCAACCTCGTTGCCGCGTTACAGAATATCTTTCGTGGAGTAAAACAGCACTCGCAAACGGGCATAGGCTGTATATAAGCCTTTAATTGACATATATTGAGATAAAATACACATATAGTATAAAATACAGTATACACCTAGATTTTTTTCCAAAGTAAAATCCAAAGTATTCACTTGACACTCAGGATTCAAGACTGCTGATTCAAGATTTCATTTGCTGTCTGTTTCCGAAATGGCATACTGCTCCATACAGCATTCAAGCTGTATGGAGCTGGGAGAGGTCATTTTACATCAAGTGAATGTGTGCCTGTTTGACTAAACTGTGCACTCACTTCGGTCGACTGAAATTATGGCTCTATTTTGTAAAATTAGCATGTAGTTAGCAAATTTAGCATTTATCTGGCTTATTTAGTAGAGCAATAGGCCTATGCCATTTTAGAAACAGCTCTCCACCAGACATTTTCATTCCAGGAACGTTATGTTTCCAATAGATGGCAGTGTTGCACAGGGCAAAACAGCTGTTCTGGGAACAGGGAATTCTGGGGCAAAACACAGTCGGCCATAAAAGGACGTTATAAGAGATCTCAGAATGGATAACAACGCACAAAACGTGGGGGAGACAGAGAAGCTGAGAGAAAAGGGCTCAAAAAACCTATTCAAGTGGGCGGAGCAAAATGTGCCAAAATCACAGATATGTTTGCCACCACAAGTTCGACTGCAGCAGCAGATGCAGGGCAATCAACATCAAGTGCAGAAGCAGTCCCATTGAGTGCACAGTGTCGGAGCGGCACATAGCTTTAATGTGCAACAGAGGGAGAAGTAGCTATTCAGGTTGATTCGGAGAAGGAGGAGGAGACGAGAGGAGAGAAGAGGAGAGGGCTTCAGAACGTCCTCAACTGAGGACTGAGATCTGAGGTGTCACGATTGACACAGTGCAGCAAACCTATCAAATATCTTTGCGCAGACAGGCAGGGACACAAACATAGGCTACACAAGCATGCAGTCAAAAAGACACAGAAATGAAACCAAAATGATGATAGCCCGTGGAATTAACAATGAAAATGTTTTGGGATAGGTGCACATCTTCACTAAATATAGTCTCTGGGGAAATTGTAGGCTAAAAGTGTACAAAACACTTAATAGTAGCTTATGGAGTTTTCTGTATAACCAAGTCTACTCAACCAATGTTGCAGTGAGGTGTACACACAAACTTTGCTCAAGGGTACTTTATCCGTGTACGGGACAACAGTGCTTTTCCTACTAGTCGGGACTGAACCCCAACCCTTTGGTTTCAAGCCTGAATGCCACGGCTGACACGGTTATCTGACGTTTGTAGATAAACACAGCTGGTTTCATCTGGTTTCTGTATAAAGCTTAGAGGGCAGGTGAGCTGGCCTGTAGTGCTTATTTGCGACTGCTCTGGCATGATAGTCACATACACACACTGGGTCTGTTGTGGAAAGCTGTGTTCTGTCAGCTGTGAGGTTGAGACACAGTCCTGTCCACAGTTATGAGGTTGCCAGATTCAGCCCTCTCTCCACAGCAGTGAAGGTGCCAGAAGTTCTCTCCTCAGCTGCTGTTTGGGCTCAAGCACAGACTGTGAGAGTGAAGGAACATCCCAATAAGCCTCTAATGACTTAACAACATGCCCAAGCTCCAGCATTAAGATAATACTGTCTCTGGCATCTGCTGTGTGCTGAAGCTAACGTGTCCACAGCGCTAACATGCCAATTGCATTTGCTGTGTTTGTAGACTGTATGTTTCTACTGCTAATATGTCTCTAGGCTGTGTGTTGCTAATGAACTTGTAGGCTGTGTGTTGCTAATGTGCCTGTAGGCTGTGTATTCCTAGTGCTAATGTGTCTGTAGGCTGTGTGTTGCTAATGCACCTGTAGGCTGTGTGTTGCTAATGTGCCTGTAGGCTGTGTGTTGCTAGTGCTAATGAACTTGTAGGCTGTGTGTTGCTAATGTGTCTGTAGGCTGTGTGTTGCTAATGTTCCTGTAGGCTGTGTGTTGCTAATGTTCCTTTAGGCTGTGTGTTGCTAGTGCTTAGGCTGTGTGTTGCTAATGTTCCTGTAGGCTGTGTGTTGCTAGTGCTTAGGCTGTGTGTTGCTAATGTGTCTGTAGGCTGTGTGTTGCTAATGTGTCTGTAGGCTGTGTGTTGCTAATGTGTCTGTAGGCTGTGTGTTGCTAATGTTCCTGTAGGCTGTGTGTTGCTAATGTTCCTGTAGGCTGTGTGTTGCTAATGTTCCTTTAGGCTGTGTGTTGCTAGTGCTAATGAACTTGTAGGCTGTGTGTTGCTAATGTGTCTATAGGCTGTGTATTGTTAATGTGCCTGTAGGCTGTGTGTTGCTAATGAACTTGTAGGCTGTGTGTTGCTAATGTGTCTGTAGGCTGTGTGTTGCTAATGTGTCTGTAGGCGGTGTGTTGCTAATGTGCCTGTAGGCTGTGTGTTGCTAATGTGCCTGTAGGCTGTGTGTTGCTAATGTGCCTTTAGGCTGTGTGTTGCTAATGTGTCTGTAGGCTGTGTGTTGCTAATGTGTCTGTAGGCTGTGTGTTGCTAATGTGCCTTTAGGCTGTGTGTTGCTAATGTGCCTTTAGGCTGTGCGTTGCTAATGTGTCTGTAGGCTGTGTGTTGTTAATGTGTCTGTAGGCTGTGTGTTGCTAATGTGTCTGTAGGTGGTGTGGTGCTAATGTGTCTGTAGGCTGTGTGTTGCTAATGTGCCTTTAGGCTGTGTGTTGCTAATGTGTCTGTAGGCTGTGTGTTGCTAATGTGTCTGTAGGCTGTGTGTTGCTAATGTGCCTTTAGGCTGTGCATTGCTAATGTGTCTGTAGGCTGTGTATTGCTAATGTGCCTTTAGGCTGTGCGTTGCTAATGTGTCTGTAGGCTGTGTGTTGTTAATGTGTCTGTAGGCTGTGTGTTGCTAATGTGTCTGTAGGCTGTGTGTTGCTAATGTGCCTGTAGGCTGTGTGTTGTTAATGTGCCTGTAGGCTGTGTATTCCTAGTGCTAATGTGTCTGAAGGCTGTGTATTGTTAATGTGCCTGTAGGCTGTGTATTGCTAGTGCTAATGAACTTGTAGGCTGTGTGTTGCTAATGTGTCTGTAGGCTGTGTGTTGCTAATGTGTCTGTAGGCTGTGTGTTGCTAATGTGTCTGTAGGCTGTGTGTTGCTAGTGCTAATGTGTCTGTAGGCTGTGTGTTACTAATGTGTCTGTAGGCTGTGTGTTGTTAATGTGTCTGTAGGCTGTGTGTTGCTAGTGCTAATGTGTCTGTAGGCTGTGTGTTACTAATGTGTCTGTAGGCTGTGTGTTGTTAATGTGTCTGTAGGCTGTGTGTTGCTAGTGCTAATGTGTCTGTAGGCTGTGTGTTACTAATGTGTCTGTAGGCTGTGTGTTGTTAATGTGTCTGTAGGCTGTGTGTTGCTAGTGCTAATGTGTCTGTAGGCTGTGTGTTGTTAATGTGTCTGTAGGCTGTGTGTTGCTAGTGCTAATGTGTCTGTAGGCTGTGTGTTATTAATGCGTCTGTAGGCTGTGTGTTGTTAATGTGTCTGTAGGCTGTGTGTTGCCACATTTTAGTCATGCACAGTTGACAGCACAATTATTATACATCTCACACACACCAACAAAACACACTCGCATGAATGGCTGATTTGATACATGTGTTTTGTGCAAGCAGGCGTGCGCACACGCACACACACAGACACACACACACACACATCCCTTTGACATCCCTTCTTGTCTGTGTACTAGAGTAGAGGGGGATATACTGAGTAGTCCTTTGTGCTCCCATGGAAGACATGGAGTTTGGGTCTCTCTCTCTCTCTCTCTCACACACACACATGCACAGCGGAGAGATTATTAGCGAGTGACAGAGAGAGAAAGAAAGAAAGATAAAAATAAATATCTACTGAAAGAAATAACTGAAATGGGTATACTGAAGAGACAGATAGAATTAGAACATGGAGAGAAAGGGGGGGGGGGAGGAGAAAAATGGGGAGGAAAAAAGGAGAGAAAGATTAGGATGAGACGGGAAGGGGGAAGTGAAGTAGGAAAAAGAATGAATGTGGTGGAGGAGAAGAAAAAGAGAGGAGAAGGAGAGGAGAGAAAAGGAAAGAGTGGACAGGAGACAGAGCAGAGGAGGAGGGAGGGAAAAAGAAAGGTACAGGGAAGACAGAGAGACTGAAGGTGTAAGAAATAGAGTGATAGAAGGACAGATGAGAGAGAGATGTTTAAGGAAAGGAGAGAGACAGAAAAATGTGGAGGAAGTATGAAAGAAAGGGATAGAGAGGGGGAGAGGAGCACGGAGAGAGAAAGAGGGGTGACAGAACGAGAGGTGGGGAGAGAGTGACGTGGAGAGAGAGAGAGAAAGAGAGGTGGAGAGAGTGATATGGACAGAAAGAGAGAGAGAGGTGGAGAGAGATACAGGAGGCCAAGGCTGACTGCACAGACAGAGAGAGAGTGAAGGAGGACTGTGCTGGACACTGTCGAGGCATGGGAGCAATTACACACACACACACACACTCGTCTGGTTACCAGACCAGAATCCATAACCCTCCAGAGAGCAGAGGAAATACAAAAACTTTAACATGGAAGTATACATAGACTACACACACACACACTCTCACATGCACACATTCATACACACACATACACACAGACTCACACAAATACTGAAACCACAATGCAGGGGTGCTGTGAAGCATGCCAGGAAACACATGGTCTCATGGTCTCACACACACGGTTTTGTGCACCACAGCTATGACACATACGCACACACATACACACACGGTTATGTGCACAACAGCAATTACACACACACAGAGGCATTGACCACAATGCCTTAGGGCCCCATGATTTTACAATCATCTGGGCTATTTTCTGACCATTTTATGTTGCCTTTGTGTGTGAGAGAGAGAGAAAGACCTCACCCAGCATGTGCCATGACCCTGTGTGTGTGTGTGTGTATGTGTGTGTGTGTGTGTGAGTGTGTGTGAGAGAGACCTCACCCAGCATGTGCCATGACCCTGTGTGTGTGTGTGTGTGTGTGTGAGAGAGAGAGAGAGACCTCACCCAGCATGTGCCATGACCCTGTGTGTGTGTGTGTGTGTGTGTGTGTGTGTGTGTGTGTGTGTGTGTGAGAGAGAGACCTCACTCAGCATGTGCCATGACCCTGTGTGTGTGTGTGTGAGAGAGAGAGAGAGAGACCTCACTCAGCATGTGCCATGACCCTGTGTGTGTGTGTGTGTGTGTGTGTATGTGTGTGAGAGAGAGAGACCTCACCTAGCATGTGCCATGACCCTGTGTGTGTGTGTGTGTGTGTGTGTGTGTGTGTGTGTGTGTGTATGAGAGAGACTTCACCCAGCATGTGCCATGACCCTGTGTGTGTGTGTGTGTGTGTGTGAGAGAGAGAGACCTCACCCAGCATGTGCCTTGACCCTGTGTGTGTGTGTGTGTGTGAGAGAGAGACCTCACCCAGCATGTGTCATGACCCTTTGTGTGTGTGTGTGTGAGAGAGAGACCTCACCCAGCATGTGCCATGACCCTGTGTGTGTGTGTGTGTGTGTGTGTGTGATTGAGAGAGAGAGAGAGAAAGAGTGAGAGGGAGAAATCAGACTCACTCTCACTCACATACACAAACACACATACACACACTCTCACGCACCATCAGACTCTCTCACTCACACACACTCAGACACACACACACACATACACACACACACACACTGTCAAACTGATACAGGTGTGTCTGTAGTATTAGAGACGATGATATATGTATGAGACTTTGACAGTGTGTGCATGCGTGAGTTTGACTGTGAGAGTCTGATGTTCGTCTAACGGAGGTCAGCCTGCACGGTCACACACACACACACACACACACACATGGCCCTGGGGTCAAACTCATGACCTGACAGCAACATTGGACAGGGAGTGGAGCACACTAGCCAGTTCACTATGAAGCCCAGACTGCCAGTCCACTGACACCACACAGATAGACTAGCTGGCATCCGTTACACACACACACACACAGAGGTTAGCTGAAATCTGTTACACACACACACAGTGCTATGCTAGCTGGCATTTGTTATACACACACACACACACACACACACACACACACACAGAGAGACAGATGAAGGCTAACTGGAAACCAGTGGTGGCTATTGCTCACTTAAGGAAGGGAAGCTGACATTAAATGTTGTCAATAATGAGATTTGTATTATTAGGCTACTGTGTCCTTTAGGCTTAAGTTACTCAGATCACCACAAGGCACAGGCCCATTACATTTAGCCAATGACATTACATCAAGACACAGACACATCACATTTAGTCACTGACTCATTACATCAAGACACAGACCTATTACATTTAGCCACTGACTCATTACATCAAGACACAGACCCATTACATTTAGCCACTGACTCATTACATCAAGACACAGACCCATCACATTTAGCCACTGACTCATTACATCAAGACACAGACCCATTACATTTAGCCACTGATTCATTACATCAAGACAGACCCATTACATTTAGCCACTGACATAATATAAAGACACAGACCCATAACATTTAGCCACTGACTCATTAACTCATTACATCAAGACACAGACCCATAACATTTAGCCACTGATTCATTACATCAAGACACAGACCCATTACATTTAGCCACTGACATTACATCAAGACAGACACATCACATTTAGTCACTGACTCATTACATCAAGACACAGACCCATTACATTTAGCCACTGACATAATATAAAGACACAGACCCATTACATTTAGCCACTGACTCA
>JAIFZK010000165.1:220000-227500 GCA_027481765.1 Tenualosa thibaudeaui | reverse complement strand
ATCTGCAGTGTTGCTTGTGAGTGACCATGCACAGTATTATAGCTAGCTAACTAGTAACATAAATCCAGTAATGTTAAAGGAGCCAGTGTTATGTAGTAGGCTAATTGATTAGACAGTGTTAGCTTTGGTAAAATTATGCCGGCATACATAACAACATACAAACATAAGTTCTCATTCTAATTACTCATAATCTGATAGTAAGATACTTAGTAGTGATAGTAAGATACTTATAGCTTAGCCTACTCACTGAGAATGCCCTTGGCTCACTTCACTGCTTCAACTACAAATTAATTTGTTATGCAAATAGAGTGTGTGTAGAGGAGACTCTCTATGCCGTCATAAAATAATGATGCAAATAGAGTGTGTGTAGAGTGTGTAGAGTGTGTGTAGAGGAGACTCTCTATGCAAATAGAGTGTATGTAGAGGAGACTCTATGCAAATAGAGTGTGTGTAGAGTGTGTAGTGTGTGTGTAGAGGACACTCATGGTGCAAATAGAGTGTGTAGTTTGTGTGTAGAGGAGACTCTCTATGCAAATAGAGTGTGTGTAGAGTGTGTAGTGTGTGTGTAGAGTGTGTAGTGTGTGTGTAGAGGAAACTCATGGTGCAAATAGAGTGTGTGTAGAGTGTGTAGTGTGTGTGTAGAGGAGACTCTCTATGCAAATAGAGTGTGTGTAGAGTGTGTAGTGTGTGTGTAGAGGAAACTCATGGTGCAAATAGAGTGTGTGTAGAGTGTGTAGTGTGTGTGTAGAGTGTGTAGTGTGTGTGTAGAGTGTGTGTAGAGTGTGTAGTGTGTGTGTAGAGTGTGTGTGTGTGTGTAGACGAGACTCATGCATCATCAGCTGCCACAAGTGCAACATTGTAGCAGTGAAAACCACAGGAAATCTGACGTGACCATATATGGTCAGATTTAGAAGGTTGTATTCTTTTTCTACATGCGTAGGGCTTCACATCACATTACTGATATTTTGTGTTGCTAGCTGTTAGGCTATTGGCTAATTTACTGTCACATGGCTGCTGGTGTATGTGATGCACTTTGGCAGAAGAGGCGTTCACTTCCTTACACGCTATCCTATCATCAAACTACGTGAGTCACATGACAATTGGTCTTTCTGGCCTCTCCTTAAATTCTCAGACTACATTCAAACTGCATGTTCATCAGCCTGAGAAACCCCTCAACGCCCATGTAAAAGGGACTCGACCTTCTGGCCTTCACCCCAGAATGTTTTAAATAGCGAGCAAAGTGCCTGCACTGGACGATACTGAAATCAGAAAATTCACTGAACTCCCACTGAAACTGATCCCCGTGTCCACTTGCTTACCGTCTATGGGACACACACACACACACACACACACAGTTAGACTTCTCACTCTTGTCCAACAGTTTTCTAAACACACACACACAGTCAGGCACACACACACACACACACACACACACAGTCAGGCACACACACACACACAGTCAGGCACACACACACACACAGTCAGGCACACACACACATTGGTTGGGGAAGATATTGGTGAAGGAACAAACATGATATCATATAAATGTTTTTTTAGTTAATATCACATATGCTTTTCTAATTGAACCTAATAAACGAGTTTTATAATTCTGTCTGTAGGGCTGAAAAGTGCTTCAGATTTTACAGTTTTACCCTCAAGTTTTAATGAGCTCCAGAGTGAATGGAGGAAAGCCTGTTAAAGTTAGTCCATGGGTGTGAACACACACACACACACACACACACACACAAATCCCAGAGTGGATGGAGGAAGTTGGACCAAGTCTCGGTGCATGTTAAATCACATCTAGAGATCACAGGCTTTCATTGTGTACAGTTCATTCTTGATGCCTCATGGGGAGAGATGATGATTTTTGCCTTATATCCTTAAGAGAAACAGTTTAAGCAGCAAAACTATACACTTTCTAAAGGCCTTATACCCTGTAGATTTAACCTGCACTGAGACTTACAGTATTTGGAATTAAATGTCTCTGGAAACAATGGGTTTTAATGGGCATGGCTGAAACATGTAGGGTATCCAAAAATGTTCACTGTTAACATTCCAATTCACATTCAGCAGGGTCAGAGCATGCAAAAAAGATGGTTTTGTTAAGAAGTGTGTGTGTGTGGAGGGGGTGCACTCTGACCCTGTTTGGCCCACGGCCTAACACTCACACACACACACGCACACTCATACATCAGTCATACACAGACACATACATCACATAGACTCTCGCACACACATATACTCACTTACACACACACACTCTCTCACACACACTCTCTCACACACACAGAGACTGTGCCTGGGCTTAGATGCCAACACATCTGAACGGCTGGAAAAGAATGGATTATTTAATAGTTTGATTTCTACACACACACACACACTCAGAGCAAAGGCTGTTTGTGTGTGTGTGTGAGAGAGAGAGATTGGAAGTGCAGACAGACTCATAAAGTATCTTTATGGTCTCCCAGCTGGGACAGTTAGAGTTTCCAAGACTCAGCATTGCCTTAACAGCCAATAAGAGGGCGGCATCATCTAACTGACCAATGAGAAGGCAGGATTATTATCCAATTTACCAATAAAATCTGTGCATGATATAACTGACCAATGAGAAGGCACCATTATTAATTTGACTCCCAATCAGGATATAGTGGTAGGACAAGACCTTGTCACGATGAACAGCAGACGAAACCTAACCTTGACCCTGCAGTTAACACCCTGTGAGTTATGGAAGATATCCCAGAATTTACTATGCATTGATTACACTTTGAATTCTCTCTCTAGTCATTAATATTAACATGATGACTGCTGAAATAAAGAATCTTAATAAACCATACACACACACACACACACACACACACACACACACACCATTATGCCGTGTTGTGCTGTACACTCAATAGCTCTGTAGCAGTTTTATTATTCTGTCACACACAGACACACACACACACACACCGGTGAAGACCGGCTAAAGCTATGTGGTGAAGGCAAGGAAACTCATCTAATGTGTTCCTATGGGTTAGCTTTAGCTGCTGGTTAGCTAGCCTTCTGTGCTCCTATGGGTTAGCTTTAATTCAATTCAATTCAGTTCAATTCAGTTTTATTTATACAGCACCTTTTCCAATAGTATTGTCTCGTGGCGCTTCACAGAAGTAGCACCCAAGAGCAACAGGGGCAGGACAAACTCCTGTTAGAGCAATTTCAGCTATTTGGAAAGTAAAGGAATTATTATTGTTTTATTTATGTTATTGTAAACAATGTAGCCTAATATTTATGTTTATGTTTATATTTATGTTTGATGATCTCTGGAATCATATTCCGTATAGATAACTTGCCACGGGTGTTTGGCACGGAAAGGGTGTTTGTCACCTCCGCCTTTTTGCGAGCCCGATATTGCTCACAGGTGACGGGTTTCAATCAGCTGGCGGGAGTGGTTGGACACCTGTTTTTGACCGTAGTCGTGTTGCCGAACTAAAGATGTGTAATACTTTACTACCAACACAATACATCGCTCTAAGTTTAAGTCATACCTACGCGTTAGAACCTGAACTGCTCCTGTCATAGTGGCTCCAAGCCAAATCGCATTGGTGACGCAACATAAGTCAAAAACTGTCTGTATAGAACTGAGACAAACATTTTCCTGAAGGCTTTGGATTAAAAACAACTGAGCTCAAGGAATGAGACCGACATGAACCAGCTGGATTATCAACAAATGCAGCGCTTTGAATGAATAACTGAACGCATCCTACGCTCTGGTCCGTGAGTAAATATTCCCGAAGTAAAGGAAATGTTTGCGCCATGAAAACTTGAGCGAAACATTCTGCTCAGTTAATCTAGGAAGAAACCTTGGCCAGATCCACGACTCAAGGGGCTAAACCAACTGCCAGGGGTCATACAGGAAAATTACAATCAGTAGTAATCATGACTATAAGTTGCCTATGGTTTTAGCTGAGGTTCATAATAATTCATTATGGAGTATTATCCCACTTTACATTATATGGGAGTCATTCTATAGGTGGTTATCAGGAATTATGGCTGGACAATGTAGCAGCGGCCAGGCGTAGTGACAAACTCAAAGGAGTGAGATGGGTCATGGGGGTAACAGTAAGGGTCCATTTGACAGTGCCATTGTGGGGGGGGGGGGCAATCACAGAGCTTCAAGGAAGACGGGCCTAGCATGGACGTCCAGGATGGGCCTCTATGATGGAGAGTCGGTCCTGACATTGAGAGTGTCCGCTTGTCGAATGTGGGGGGGGGGACTATTCCACAGCAGGGGTGCACAGTAACAGAAGGCTCTTCCTCCTATCGTAGATTTTGATATTCTTGGGATTACACAGAGACCAGTATTTGGGGATCTTAGGGTTCTAGGAGGGTGGTAAGGGACAAGTAAGTCTTTAATATATGTTGGAGCATGGCCCTTGAGGGCTTTGTAGGTTAGGAGGAGTATTTTAAAATCAATTCAACTTTTAATAGGGAGCCAATGTAAGGAAGCAAGGATAGGAGAGATATGTTCATATTTTTTAGTCCTGGAGAGTGTTCGGGCTGCAGCATTTTGTATTAGTTGTAGGTTTTTGATACAGGTATTACTACACCCAGAGAACAGCGCATTGCAATAATCAAGCCTAGAAGTAATAAATGCGTGTATTAATTTTTCAGCATCCTCAAAGGATAGGAACTTTCTAACCTTAGCAATATTTTGTAGGTGGAAAAAAGATGTTTTTGAAATGTGTTTTACATGACTATTTAGAGAGAGGTTCTGGTCAATAATTACCCAGAGGTCAACTTTTGCATTACATGACAGTGAAAGGCCACTGAGTAAGTTTTGGTGAGAAGGCAGAATATTGTTCAGCTGTTTAGGGCCAGTCATCATAACTTCAGTTTTATCAGAATTTAAACACAGGAAATTATTCGTCATCCAGGTCATTGAAGACTTTAACTAGGGCTGATTCTGTACTATGATTAGCTCTAAAGCCTGACTGGAAGGTTTCCTGGATATTATTTTCATTTGAGAAGCTACAGATTTGCTTAGACACTATTTTTCAAGTATTTTTGATACAAATGGGAGGTTATATATGGGTCAGTAATTAGCAAGGACATCAGGATCAAGGTTTGGTTTTTTAATTGATGGTTTAATAACAGATGTCTTGAAAGATTTTGGGACATGCCCAGCTATGAGTGAGTCATTTATAATTTTAAGAATCGTCTCAGCCAATAGAGGGAGAGCAGCCTTAAGAAGATCAGTTGGGATAGGATCCAATAAGCATGTTGAGGCTTTCATGATTTCTTTATCGCTTGTAGCCACAATCTATTGAGTAGGTCAAAGAGAGCAAGATCTAAACACTTTTCTCATAGTTTTACAAAGACAGACATCTGTCAATCAGACGTGTCGACATTATGACAGCAGGTGAAGAACCTGGAAGGCATCATGTGTACATGGCACACACACACACACACGCACACACACACACACACACACACACACACAGACACATGTCCACACACACATGCACACACACACACACAAAGACACATGTTCACACACACATGCACACACACACACACAGACACATGTCCACACACACATGCACATGCACACACACACACACAAAGACACATGTTCATACACACATGCACACATACACACACACACAGACACATGTCCACACACACATGCACACACACGTACAAGACAGAGAGAATCATTTGTCTGGTCTTCCCTAGAGGGGTGGAAGGAAGTCTGATCATCCAAACATGATGCTGGTTAACCTGTGTGTGTGTGTCTGTATCTTAATGCACGCCATTGTTCTCTGTGTTTACATTCCGCCACAAGCCCTTCCGGACATTGCCTGTGACGTCATCCACACAACTGTTGCAAGGCTCCAAACACATCACACGGATGCCTTTTTGTGATAACAGGTGATTTCAATCATGGACACTGGATTCCACCCTCACACACTTGTGGACTGTGCAACAAGGAAAAATAGGACAGTTGATCTCCTCTATACGAATGTGAGGGGTGCATACAGTGCCACCCCCCTTCCTCCACTGGGCAACTCAGATCACAACCTCATTTACCTCCAGCCATTGGACAAGCCAAAAGTACACAAACTTCCAGTCACTACACGCACCTTCAGGGAATGGACACCAGAAGCAGAGGAGGCGCTGAGGGATTGCTTTGAGTCCACGGAATGGAGCGTTTTACAGGATAGTAAAGATTTGGAGGAAGCCACAGCATGCACAGCTGACTACCTCAACTTCTGCATGGACATTGTTGTACCCACTAAGACTGTGCGCTGCTACCCTAATAACAAGCCATGGGTGACCAGTGATGTCAAAAGTCTCCTTAAGAAGAAGAAGAAAGCTTTTAAGGAGGGCAATCTGACAGAGCTGAGGAGTGTGCAGGAAGAACTGAAAAGAAGGCTGAGGGAGGCCAAGGAGGAATACGGGAGGAAGGTTGAGAAGAAAATGCAGGATAACAACATGAAAGAGGTATGGAGGGGAGTAAGGACCATCACAGGGCTTGGAGGAAAGGGTGGCAAGGCTGATGGTGACGTTTCCAAGGCCAACGAGCTGAATCACTTCTACAACCGGTTCCGCAACTCTGGTAATGTGGCAGCCATCGATACCCCCATTGTCACCTCCAGAGCACCTCCCCCACCTGCCTCTGACAACGACCCTGACATTGACTGCACAACCTGTGTCAGCACACCTCCCCACCCCCCACCTCTGCTTATGGACCCCCCACTCACACCACCCCCCCCCCACCTCTGCTTATGGACCCCACACACACACCACCCCCCCCCCCCTCACCTCTGCTTATGGACCCCCCACTCACACCACCTCCCCACCCCCCACCTCTGCTTATGGACCCCCCACACACACCACCACCCCCCACCCCCACCTCTGCTTATGGACCCCACACACACACCACCACCCCCCACCCCCACCCCCTCACCTCTGCTTATGGACCCCACACACACACCACCCACCCCCTCACCTCTGCTTATGGACCCCACACACACACCCCCCCCCCCCCCCCCACCTCTGCTTATGGACCCCCCCCACCTCTGCTTATGGACCCCCACTCACACACACCCTCACCCCCACCCTGCTTATGGACCCCACCCCCACCTCTGCTTATGGACCCCACACACACACCACCACCCCCCACACCCACTCTTCAACAAGAGTCTGCAGATAGGCAGTGTCCTGACACTGTGGAAAACTTCTTGCCTGATACCTGTCCCCTAAGAAAGCACACCCAAAAGAACTCAATGATTACAGACCGGTTGCCCTTACCTCAAACCTAATGAAGACCTTTAAACGTGTACTGCTGCTCAATCTACTCAAATCCCAGGTTCGCCATGCACTGGACCCCCTGCAGTTTGCCTACCAAGAGAATGTGGGAGTAGAAGATGCTATCCTGTATCTTCTACACAGGGTGCCCTCTCACCTGGACAAGGGAGGCAGTGCTGTGAGAATCATGTTTTTGGATTTCTC
>JAIFZK010000165.1:205000-217500 GCA_027481765.1 Tenualosa thibaudeaui | reverse complement strand
GAAGCCCTATGTAACCCGACGACCGCTTTGCTCCTCTAAGGAACGTTTTCTACCACGGCCAACACCTTGTGCAGGTCAATCCAGACTCTTCTCATATCTGGTTCCGCGCTGGTGGAATGACCTTCCATGTGCTATCAGATCAACTGATGCCCTCTCCACCTTCAAGAAACTTGTGAAGACCCAGCTCTTCCAAGAATATCTCTCGGTGTAAATTTCTGAGAATGCACAACAATTTAATTTCTCTTCACTGTATTACACTATTACACTTTCAACTTAAAATGGTGCAGTTTCTATGTTAGCAATATGCACTCCTTGTTCGTTCTTTCATTGTGTTGTAGCTTGAATGTTATCCTCTTTTGTAAGTCGCTTTGGATAAAAGCGTCTGCTAAATGCCTAAATGTAAATGTAAAAAGGTTTGCACACTACTTCTAAAAGACTCTTACATTTGAATAGAAAAAAGATAATGTTTTCATCTTACGATCTATATTAGGCATAAAACAACATTGCTAGTATAAATGCACAAAATGACCGCCAAAGGTCATTGGTAATCACCTGTACTCGTTAGTAATAATCCTGGTTGGTAATATTCCCAGTTAAGACACCCCCTCATGGGTGGAGTTCATATAATCCCACTTCCCTAGACATTCCACTTCTTTTCACTTGCCAGCAAGCTTTTCTCTGACCTTTAGCCTCATTTTCAAGACTCTAAATCCAATTAGCACACCATCAGTCTGATGTAGGCATACAGCTGACACATTTCTTGCTGTGTTCACTCCATATACAGTCAATCAATGCATTTCTACAATGCTTATGTTTTCTTTACATACATGATCACCCAACTCCAAAATGATGGTCTTATTTGTGAATACAATACATAGATACATACATACAATACACAGCATTCCAGAAATGCAGATGCAGAACAACCCCCTTAGTTCAGCAATAACAGCACCTAAACATCTTAGTTCAGCAATAATAGCAGCTAAACATCTTAGCTCAGCAATAACAGCAGCTAAACATCGTAGTTCAGCAATAACAGCAGCTAAACGGTTACATAGACAATGATTCTTGAGAGAACAGATAATTAAAAAAATAAAAGACAATAAAATCTCCAATTTCAGTTGGAGTTGGAGAAGTTGAAAGATGTTGACAACAGACTGATGGTTTGTTGGATATTTTTTGGAAGTGTTACCAGACTGTAGAAAAGCATTTTAGCAGCTGGAAAGAACTGTAGGCTGACCTGCAACAATTCCTGAAGAATTTCTATGGAACATTCATTATTTAAGGTAACATGACTGACTCATTCTTGTACACAACACTGTAAACACACACAAGTAGAATTGGTCAAGTAAACAGAAAGTTTAGGTATAGTAAACTGTAAAGTAAATGGAGGCAGGGTGTTGTCCATGAGTAGTCCAATGTAGTCCATGAAGTCATGGATTTGAAATACATGAAAATGAATGTCGTTTTGGAAATGCCATGACTTGTTAGGGTTAGTCTTGGGTTAACCCTAGTCTTGTTAGTCTAGTCTTGTTAGTCTAGTCTTGTTAGTCTAGACTTGTTAGTCTAGTCTTGTTAGTCTAGACTTGTTAGTCTAGACTTGTTAGTCTAGTCTTGTTAGTCTAGTCTTGTAAGTCTTTTGGAAGTTGACTGACTGTCAAAAGAAAACACATTAGAGTAGATCTTGAATTATTTGACTGTTTGTGTTTTGTTTCATTGTGTAGAGAGAAGTTTTTAGCATTTTGAAATGTAGACTTAGTGTTTTGTTGGCACACTGTGCTTTTGATAAGAAAAACTGTTTGGCTCATTGTGTGATGTAGGTGTTTTGCTGTGTTAAAAGTTTTAAGTATAGTTTTTAAGTATTGGTTAATGCTTGTTAGCGATAAAAAAAATGTATACTGTAAGTGTTGTTTTAGTCTCAATAAATGCCTAATGAAGACTGAAATATATTAAAACATAAGTATCTTTTAGAAGCAGAGTGTATATCAAATGTAGATGTGTGCGTGTGTGTGTGTGTGAACTTCCTGTCTGTATGAATGAGTTTCTCTAATCCTGCTCTTTTTCTCTCTTCTATTTACCTTCAGTCTCATTCTTTCACCACAGATTGCTTACACTGGAGCACACACACACACAAACACACACACACACACACACACACACAAACACACACACTCTGTATGTGTAAATGGACTGCATTTATGTAGCGCTTTTCTTCTACTCCTACGAGCACTCAAAGGGGGCTCACTGTCTCACTGTCTCACTGGCTCACTGTCTCACTGTCTCACTGGCTCACTGGCTCACTGTCTCACTGTCTCACTGGCTCACTGGCTCACTGGCTCACTGTCTCACTGGCTCACTGTCTCACTGTCTCACTGGCTCACTGGCTCACTGTCTCACTGGCTCACTGGCTCACTGTCTCACTGGCTCACTGGCTCACTGTCTCACTGTCAAAGACACTTCGATGGGGTCAGGCAGAGTGGGGCTCAAACCTGCAATCCTCCGGTTACCGAACGTGTGTGTGTGTGTGTGTGTGTGTGTGGGGGTGTCCCATGTAGTTTGATAGGTACATGGGCTACAAAAGTGTTTGAGTTTAATAAGAAACTCTGTGATTTGACATAGTGTAGGAAAATAACATGTTACTATGAGCCTGAAAATTCATCTGTTCCTATTTGTGATGTTGATGGGTTTATGTGTGTGTGTGAGAGAGAGTGAGTGTGATGTTGATGGGTTTATGTGTGTGTGTGTGTGTGTGAGAGAGAGTGAGTGTGATGTTGATGGGTTTATGTGTGTGTGTGTGTGTGTGAGAGAGAGAGAGAGTGAGTATGATGTTGATGGGTTTGTGTGTGTGATGTGGTATGTGTGTGTGTGAGAGAGAGTGTGTGTGATGTGGTGTGTGTGTGAGAGAGAGTGTGTGTGATGTGGTGTGTGTGTGTGTGTGAGAGAGAGAGAGTGTGATGTGGTGTGGTACTCTGACCTCCAGCTCTATTCCTATCTATGGTGTGTGTGTGTGTGTGTGTGTGTGTGTGTGTGTGTGTGTGTGTGTGTGTGTGTGTGTGTGTCATGGTGAAAGTGAAAACAGAACCACATTAGGCAGAATAGCCCTGAGCCATAAACGGCTAGTGAACCTAATGAGCTTTTGAGCAACGTGGCACAGGACACACACACATACTGTACACAAAACACACACATATACACACTCTCTCTCTCTCACACACACATACTGCACACAGAACACACACACATACACACTCTCTCTCACACACACACACACACACACACTCTGGTCCATGTTTGGTGTCTGTCAGGGAGACGTAATTGGAGTGTGTGGTAAAGAGCAGAGAGGGTGTGTGTGTGCGTGTGTGTGTGTGTGAGTTTATGTACTGGTTGTTCAACACCATCATAACAAAACTATCAAAATCTAAAGTCAGAGGCCCCTAAAAATGCGGTAAAACAGTCTTAGAAACACAAGAGAGAACTCAGACACACACACACACACACACACTGAAGGAGACAGGACAGACATTTAACACACACACACACACACACAGAACTCCGAGAGAGACAACAGAGATTTAACACACACACACACACATACACAGAGAACTAAACACACTTCACAGCACTCAAACACACACTTCACAGCATTCAAACACACACTTTACAGCACTCAAACACACACTTTACAGCATTCAAACACACACTTTACAGCATTCAAACACACACTTCACAGCACTCAAACACACACTTCACAGCATTCAAACACACACTTTACAGCACTCAAACACACACTTCACAGCATTCAAACACACACTTCACAGCACTCAAACACACACTTCACAGCATTCAAACACACACTTCACAGCACTCAAACACACACTTTACAGCACTCAAACACACACTTCACAGCATTCAAACACACACTTCACAGCACTCAAACACACACTTTACAGCACTCGAACACACACTTCACAGCATTCAAACACACACTTCACAGCATTCAAACACACACTTTACAGCACTCAAACACACACTTCACAGTATTCAAACACACACTTTACAGCACTCAAACACACACTTTGCAGCACTCAAACACACACTTTACAGCACTCAAACACACACTTCACAGCATTCAAACACACACTTTACAGCACTCAAACACACACTTCACAGCATTCAAACACACACTTTACAGCACTCAAACACACACTTCACAGTATTCAAACACACACTTTACAGCACTCAAACACACACTTTACAGCACTCAAACACACACTTCACAGCACTCAAACACACACTTCACAGTATTCAAACACACACTTTACAGCACTCAAACACACACTTCGTTCCTTGGTGTTTTTAATCCTGTAACCTGACTGTCTTTTGAAGTGCTGTGAATCTGGTTGGACTGTTGTAGTTGTAGCCAAAAGTAGCCCAACCCAAACCCAAACTCCAAACCTAAAAGTAGCCCAACCCTAACCCCTAAACCCTAACCCCTAACCCAAACTCCAAACCTAAAAGTAGCCCAACCCTAACCCAAACTCCAAACCTAAAAGTAGCCCAACCCTAACCCCTAAACCCTAACCCCTAACCCAAACTCCAAACCTAAAAGTAGCCCAACCCTAACCCCTAACCCAAACTCCAACCCTAACCCAAACTCCAACCCTAACCCCTAACCCCTAACCCCAAACTCCAAATTTGGGTGTAAAGTGTAAGGTGAGGAAGACACCTACTGTGGGTGCATGTTAAAGGTGTAAAGGAGACACCTACTGTGGGTGCATGTTAAAGGCGTAAAGGAGAAGGAGACACCTACTGTGGGTGCATGTTAAAGGCGTAAAGGAGACACCTACTGTGGGTGCATGTTAAAGGCGTAAAGGAGAAGGAGACACCTACTGTGGGTGCATGTTAAAGGCATTCCTGTTGTCAGAGGACTTTTTGCCCCACATGGTCTTAAAGAGGAGCAGGTTAGAGTTCATATTCTAATCTGATGTGTTAACTTCATATCCTAACCTGATGTGTTAACACGCAGCTTGTAAGTCACTCTGCCAGCTCTGTATGCTAAATTGGATAATTTTCCAAAGATCACTAACAGAGATAATCAAAAACTTGCTATTTGAGCTAGAAGCTGTAAAGGAAGACGATTATCTAATTAGATTAACGTACCTGTACAAAGCACAAGGAGTTGGTCCCATTGCAGACAAGTCATCGTTCCACCTGCAAGAAAAATGGATAACGTTTGGGTTCAAATACAAGGAAGACAACAAGGTACCTCCCCTCCATTTCCAGTCATGTCTCAGTTCGTCAGGAGTTTCAATGCATCCTGTTATACAGCACCTACCTCAAAAAAGGAAAAGAATGTAAATCTAACTGTACATAAAACCAGTGTGTCTGCAGCATCCAGTCATATTGCAGAAAAGCAAGATGAGGACCCAAACACAACATGTCCAATCTCAGGAACTGGATGGGTTACAGGGCAATGCTATTTGACAACAGGAGAGAAAAGCATGTTTTCACACTTCAGTCTCCCTGTGCAGAATGCAACAGTGAGACCCATACTACACCTGCTCTCCATCCCGACCCAGCAACAAAGGAATCAGCTCACAGAGCCCCCCCAAAGATCATGGCGGGGAGCCAGAGACCGTACCTGAAGATGGGTCAAGCACATCCATGATGACTGCAAGGGTTTCAGTGGAACCATCCATGTTTGCACTGATTCTTATTTATTTGCTTTATTACCTCCACCAGTACACTACCTCAACACACTGTATGCTGCTTGCCAGTTTGTGCTCATGTCTGTTGTTTCTCTCTTATTGTCTGTCTGGGTACTCAGTGGCTTTACATAGGTGTTTTTTTTCTCTTTTATAGTAGTTTTGTACAGTAGTTTTGTAAAGGACTTTGTAATAATTTTTACATAGGACATTTATCCTTTTTACGCTGTGTGCACTTTTAAGGAGTTGCTTTAAATCTCATTAAATATAATGTATAATGACAATAAAGGCTTTCTATTCTATTCTAAGAGGATGTATGTAATCAAAATATAAGTAGAAATATAATTAGCAAATACAGAATTCTTTGAGTTTTTCCATCAGTGCCATAAATCATCAAGAACATGTGCTGGAGCTGTTAACGTGTCTGGAAGAAAGGCCCATAGCTGCATCACTGAGCCGCTCACAGGTGAACAGATGACGGATGAAGGAAAAGGTTTGTTTTGTAAGAGGTGAATGTGGCAGCTGAATGGCACCATTGCCATCTCAGAATTCAAGAAGACGTCTGTCCCAGCTACAAGCAGATGGCATATGACTGCTACAAGTCTCTGGACCGCCACTAGAGGATGAAAAGGAAGTGTGGTACCTTCCCATGTTCAGGGTATTCCACCCATGGAAGCCTGGGAAAATTTGAGTAGTATTCAGCTCAAGTGCCCTCTTTGAAGGCGTGTCATTGAATGAAGGAGTGTCTTTGCTTCAAGGCCCAAACTCTGTTGCCATTATCGCAGACATCAAACAGATGTTCTACTGTTTTTTTTAGTTCAGAAAGAACTCAGAGATGCCTTATGTTTTCTGTGGCTCAAAGATAAAAACCCTGAAAATGAAGTGATGGATTAGCGCGTGAGAGACCACGTATTTGGGAAGAGCCCATCCCCAACAGTAGCAACGTTAAGACCATCAGCTCAGGAAGGTAAGAAGGGTTAGGGTCAGGGACTTTAGCAAGGACATATGACAGTTTATTAAGACAGACTTTTATATGGATGATGTCCTGAGGTCCTTCCCAACTAAGAGGTATTTTGTCAATGATAAACAGCCTGTTCGATCCATTGGGCTTTCTGGCACTGATGATGGTCCAAGACAGACTCCTCCTACAAGAGCTAGTGTCTGGAAGACTGGGTAACACCCATGCCTGAGGAGTGGTTAAACAAAGCTCACACTCAGACTTACCTGTAGATGAAACTCACACCATCCCGATTCCTAGTGCCATGTAGCCACATTGCTTGTCCGTCACAATCATGACCAAGTCCAACATCAAAGAAGGCTCTTCACAGAAGGTGCTGGTCAATGGACAATAGGAGCTCAGAGAACCATCAGCTGTGTGATCTTCAAGTGTGCAGGAAACTGCATGGTAAATTGGAACAGCAGCAAATGGCAGATCTACCCCAAGAGCGCCTGCAACAAGAACCTCCATTTACTTACATAGGCCTGGACGTCTTCGGTCTGTGGGAAGTTGTTACAGGCCAAACGTGGTTCCAGGTTCCAACAGCAAGAGATGGGCAGTATTGTTCATATGCATGTCTACATAGAAGCAGTTGAGTCCATGAGTGCTTCAAGCTGTATAACCGCCCTTCTTCTCAGTCAGAGGACCTGTGAGACAGCTGTGGTCAGACCATGGAACCAGGGATCAGGTCATGAGGAGGACAACGTAGAGGACGACCTTCACACCCAGAGATGTACTTGGATCCTCCCACACACCTGGAAGTTGGGACTGTATGATCACACGCCGTCACACATCCATGATTCAATGTTACTCCAAGCTGGAAAGTCAAAGGTCAAAGGTCACTCGTTATGTGTTGTGCACCCTGAGGCCATTATCAACTCGCGACTTGTTCCAGTTTCATCTTCAAAGAAACACAAGTAACACTGCATTCTCAACACAGACACACACACACACACACATAAACACACATAAACACACACACACACTCACACACACATAAACACACATTTCTCAAATGCAGTGCAGCGACACTGAAAGTCTGGCAAATGGAAACTTAAAGTGAAAATGTTCAGACGGAAACACACATATGCAGACACTTACACACACACACACACACACATATACACACATATGCAGACACCTACACACACACACATATACACACATATGCAGACACTTACACACACACACATATACATACATATGCAGACACTTACACACACACACACACACACATGCATATATTCACACACACACACAAGCCCATACACACATTGATATCTGACATCAGTCATACAATCACACTTACAAACATAAAGACATTAAAGGAGACACACACACACACATATGCAGACACTTACAGACACACACAGACACACACAGATATTCACAAACAAACACACACACAAGCAAACATTCACAAGCACACACATACACATGCATATATTCACACACAAGCACATACTTTCATTGATCAAAGTCAAAGTCAAAGTGTACTTTATTGTCAATTCTCTATGTAAGAGGCATTACACAGAGGACTGAAATTGCATTTCACCAGACACCAAATGTGCAATTTAAACTAGAAACATGCACACAAACACACACACATACACACACAAAAACACACAGCTACACTCATGGACATGAAGTGTACACAGACATCCACAATAAATAGACATAAGACATACAGTAAACATATACGCTTCCAGCAAGAAGGAAAGTTGGAGGCTCTTCTTGGTAGCCGGTGTAGGTTGGAAAAAAGTGAAATGAGCATGAAAAGTGCAAGTGTGAAAGCAGCATGGACAGTGTGTGTGGACATCAGTGTGTGTGAGACATCAGTGTGTGAGACATCAGTGTGTGTGAGACATCAGTGTGTGTGGACATCAGTGTGTGTGAGACATCAGTGTGTGTGGACATCAGTGTGTGTGGACATCAGTGTGTGTGAGACATCAGTGTGTGAGACATCAGTGTGTGTGAGACATCAGTGTGTGTGGACATCAGTGTGTGTGAGACATCAGTGTGTGTGGACATCAGTGTGTGTGAGACATCAGTGTGTGTGGACATCAGTGTGTGTGAGACATCAGTGTGTGTGGACATCAGTGTGTGTGGACATCAGTGTGTGTGAGACATCAGTGTGTGTGGACATCAGTGTGTGTGAGACATCAGTGTGTGTGGACATCAGTGTGTGTGAGACATCAGTGTGTGTGGACATCAGTGTGTGTGAGACATCAGTGTGTGTGGACATCAGTGTGTGAGACATCAGTGTGTGTGAGACATCAGTGTGTGAGACATCAGTGTGTGTGGACATCAGTGTTTTTGGATGTCAGCAACATGTTCATGGAATGTTCAAGGAATCTTTGTGTTTATTAGCCTGATGGCTTGAGGGAAGAAGCTGTCTACTTGTGTGGCTCTGCATGCTGTGGTAGCGCTTTCCAGATGGTGAGAGGGAGAACAGTTTGTGTGCTGGGTGGGTGGTGTCCTTGATGATATTGATGGCTCTCTTGGAACAGTGTGATGTTGTGAAGTCCTGAATGGCTGCTCGGGGTCTGGTCTGATCTGATGATCTTTTCTGCAGTCCTCACCACCCTCTGAGAGAGCCTTCTTGTCCACAGCTGAGCAGCTGCCATGCCAGACGGAGAGGCTGCTGGTAAGGGTGCTCTCAGTAGCACCCCTGTAGAAGGTGGTGAGTGCAGAAGTGGGGAGATCAGCTCTCCTCATTGTCATCCTTTGTGCTTTTCACTCCACGGTACTGCCATTGATTGTGAGTGTCAAGTCAAGTCAAGTCAAGTAGGGATTTATTGTCGTTTCAGCCATATACACAGTGCATAGTGAGACAAGACGTTTCACCAGGAACAATTGGTGATACACGTGACTGTTAAAACACAGTATGGACAAGACAGATACGTAATAGTGCCTACATACACTATTGCTGGACTACACAGATTCACTCACCCACTCACACACGCACACCACACACACAACTACACGCGCACGCCACACACACAACTACACACGCACGCCACACACACAACTACACACGCACGCCACACACACAACTACACACGCATGCCACACACACAACTACACACGCACGCCACACACACAACTACACACGCACACCACACACACAGCTACACACGCACACCACACACACAGCTACACATGCACGCCACACACACAACTACACACGCACGCCACACACACAACTACACACACGCACGCCACACACACAACTACACACGCACGCCACACACACAACTACACACGCACGCCACACACACAACTACACACGCACGTGTGCACACTCTTGTACACATATGTACATTCATTACAACACAGTTGTAAACAATTTGCAGGTCAAAATACAGGTGACTTAAAACAAACACGCTAGACAGGGCATGGCTTTTAGCAGAGCACTGTGGCTAGTGATGTGATTTGTAAAATGAAGACTGTTGAATATAAATATAAATAATAGCAGCTAGAGACTATTCTACATAAATGGAGTGGAGTGTGTGTTGGGTGTTGTTTCCTGAAGTCTACATTTCTTTTGTTTTGTTGACATTGAGTTGTAGGTTGTTTCTGTCACACCAGTTGATGAGTTGACATCTGACATCAGTGTGTGTGGAATGTCTCTGAGAGAGAAGAGGGGTGTTCACACTCATCCTCTCCCTCCCTCCATCTCTGTGTGTGTGTGATGTGTGTGTGTCTGTGTGCATACTTGTGTGTGTAAAGTGTATGGTGGTGGTGCTGGTAGTGGTGGTGTGTGTGCAAGGGTATATATGTTTGTAGTGTGATGGTGGCTTATGTTTCTGCTGGTGTGTGTCTGTGTGCATACTTGTGTATGTGTGTGTATCTGTGTGTATGTGTGTGGTGTGTGTGTGTGTGTGGTGTGTGTGTGTCTGTGTGTGTATCTGTGTATGTGCGTGGTGTGTGTGTGTGTCTGTGTGCATACTTGTGTATGTGTGTGTGTATGTGTGTATACTTTTGTGTGTGTGTGTGTATCTGTGTGTATACTTGTGTATGTGTATGTGTGTGGTGTGTGTGTTTCTTTCAGACACCATCAGCAAGTTGTACACTCAATTATCTGTGTGTTTGTGTGTATTTGGGAGCATAAGTGTGTGTGTAAGTTTGTGAAGATGTGTGTGTCTTTACCCCAACCCCTATCTCTTTCTCTTCACCTCTCTGTTTCTCTCTTTCTATCCACCACTTTCTCTCTATCCACCACTTAATTTCCTTATCTCTCTATCCACCTCTCTCTCTATCCACCTCTCTCTCTCTCTCTATCCACCTCTCTCTCTATATCCACCTCTCTCTCTCTATCCATCTCTCTTTCTCTCTCTATCCACCTCTCTCTCTATATCCACCTCTCTCTCTCTTTATCCACCTCTCTCTCTCTTTCCACCTCTCTCTCTATCCACCTCTCTCTCTCTCTTTCCACCTCTCTCTCTCTATCCATCTCTCTCTCTTTATCCACCTCTCTCTCTCTTTCCACCTCTCTCTCTCTTTCCACCTCTCTCTCTATCTATCACTCTCTCTCTATCCACCTCTCTCTCTCTTTCCACCTCTCTCTCTCTCTATCACTCTCTCTCTATCCACCTCTCTTTCTATGTCCACCTCTCTCTCTATCCACCACTCAGATCTCTCTATCCACACACACACACACACACATTTTGTGTAAGAACCAGTTAAGGGTGGAACATTCCATCGTTGCCAGACTTCCCTACAGGCCCCCTCCCCTGACAATCTGTGTGTGTGTGTGTGTGTGTGTGTGTGTGTGTATGTGTAAGACAGTGATCTCACCCCTTTGTCCTTCAACCCCTCTGGTTGTGAACAGCTCACACTTACAGTAATCCAACCACATGAAACACAGACACACACACACACACACATTCCACCCCAAGTTCTGACAAGCCAGCAACAGGAACCAGTCAGCAGTCAGCAACCATTACACCAAACACACACACACAACTACCACACACTCTAACCGAACACATACACTGTAGAAATGCTGATTTAGTTTTGTTTATGCATGCACACACAAACATAACCCTAACACACACATGTATAACCCTAACCCTAACACACACATGTATAACCCTAACACACACATGTATAACCCTAACCCTTACTCTAACACACACATGTATAACCCTAACCATAACACACACGTATAACCCTAACCTTAACACAGGTTGGTCTGACACAGTTTTTGTGGAATGACTTGAGTACTGTAGCACCTGAGCCTAAAATTTAAGTGGTATGTGGGTCTCAAGGAGCCGCATCAAATGAGCCCTCATACACCCATGTGTGCTGTAGTGCCACCTATTGACAGGCCCAAAATGGCAAAATTGGTTGTTTTTCTTGTGAGCAACCGTAGCACCTGAGCCAACAAAATTTGGGTTGTACGTAGATCTTGAGGAGCTGCATCAAATACGCCCTAATGCACCGATGTGTGGTGTAGTGCCATCTGTTGACAGACAAAGTGCACAAATCCTGAATCAGCACCACCTATGGACAGGCCCAAAATGAACTGAAAAACAAATAAATGTCTAATTGGCTGTTCCAGTCCACGGTTTCGGGGACTCCAACATTTTTGAGGCTAATGAAACTTGGTGGGCATGTAGCCCTACTTGGCTCATAGCATGTATATATAGCTCAAAGCTATTTTGGTCTGCAGTAAAAGTAATTAGTTTGTAGTAAGAATTGCAGACTGGTGGCAGACTTCGGAACTTCAAGAAACAGGTTTTATCGTTACAATGGTGCGCATCAAGGGAGACATAAGGGTTTCAGCCCAAAAG
>JAIFZK010000165.1:167500-187500 GCA_027481765.1 Tenualosa thibaudeaui | reverse complement strand
CTTCTAATACACACACACACACTCTCTCTCTTCTAATACACACACACACACTCTCTCTCTTCTAATACACACACACACACTCTCTCTCTTCTAATACACACACACACACTCTCTCTCTTCTAATACACACACACACACTCTCTCTCTTCTAATACACACACACACACTCTCTCTCTCTTCTAATACACACACACACACTCTCTCTCTTCTAATACACACACACACACTCTCTCTCTTCTAATACACACACACACACTCTCTCTCTTCTAATACACACACACACACTCTCTCTCTTCTAATACACACACACACACACTCTCTTCTAATACACACACACACACACTCTCTTCTAATACACACACACACACTCTCTCTTCTAATACACACACACACACTCTCTCTCTTCTAATACACACACACACACTCTCTCTCTTCTAATACACACACACACACTCTCTCTCTCTTCTAATACACACACACACACTCTCTCTCTTTTCTAATACACACACACACACTCTCTCTCTTCTAATACACACACACACACTCTCTCTACTATTAAACACACACACACACTCTCTCTCTTCTAATACACACACACACACTCTCTCTCTTCTAATACACACACACACACTCTCTCTCTTCTAATACACACACACACACACTCTCTCTTCTAATACACACACACACACTCTCTCTCTTCTAATACACACACACACACACTCTCTCTTCTAATACACACACACACACACTCTCTCTTCTAATACACACACACACACTCTCTCTTATAATACACACACACACACTCACTCTCTCTTCTAATACACACACACACTCTCTCTCTCTTCTAATACACACACACACACTCTCTCTCTTCTAATACACACACACACACTCTCTATTCTAAAACACACACACACACACACTCTCTTCTACTACACACACACACTCTCTCTCTTCTAATACACACACACACACTCTCTCTTCTAATACACACACACACACACTCTCTCTTCTAATACACACACACACACTCTCTCTCTTCTAATACACACACACACACACACACACACACACATACACACACACACACACTCTCTCTTCTAATACACACACACACACACTCTCTCTCTTCTAATACACACACACACACTCTCTCTCTTCTAATACACACACACACTCTCTCTCTTCTAATACACACACACACACACTCTCTCTCTTCTAATACACACACACACACTCTCTCTCTTTTCTAATACACACACACACACTCTCTCTCTTCTAATACACACACACACACTCTCTCTCTTCTAATACACACACACACACTCTCTCTCTTCTAATACACACACACACACTCTCTCTCTTCTAATACACACACACACACACACACTCTCTCTCTATTAAAATACACACACACACACTCTCTCTCTCTCTTTTCTAATACACACACACACACACACACTCTCTCTCTTTTCTAATACACACACACACACTCTCTCTCTTCTAATACACACACACACACTCTCTCTCTCTTTTCTAATACACACACACACACTCTCTCTCTCTCTTTTCTAATACACACACACACACACACACACTCTCTCTTTTCTAATACACACACACACACTCTCTCTCTCTCTTTTCTAATACACACACTCTCTCTCTCTTTTCTAATACACACACACACACACTCTCTCTCTCTCTCTTTTCTAATTCACACACACTCTCTCTCTCTCTCTCTTTTCTAATACACACACTCTCTCTCTCTCTCTCTCTTTTCTAATACACACACACTCTCTCTCTCTCTCTCTTTTCTAATACACACACACACTCTCTCTCTCTCTTTTCTAATACACACACACACACACACACACACACACACACACACACACTCTCTCTCTCTTTTCTAATACACACACACACACACACACACAAACTAGTGGATCCATATGCTAAAGAACCCCTATGGCTTCGCTGCAGGAAACATGAATTTTTTAATTAAGTGTGTGTATGTGTGTGTGTGTGTGTGTGTGCTAGTGTGTGTGATCAAGTGAAAGGGTGTGTGTGTATTTTTTCTATACATGTGTTTCAATGCTAATGACACAGAGTGACAGAAGAGTGTGTGTGTGTGTGAGGGGGAGAGTGTGTGTGTGCTTGTGTGTGTGTGTGTGTGTAAGGGGGAGAGTGTGTTTGTGCTTGTGTGTGTGTGTGTGAGGGGGAGGGAGCTGTGATGTGTAATGTTGGTGTGTATGGGTGTTCCCACTTGTGTGTGTGTGTGTGTGTGTGTAGATGTGTAACACTGAGCTGTGTGTGACAATGTGAAGAGAAGTGTAAGAGGACATGAATTCTGTAAAGTTTAGATACAAGTTAGGTGTGTTAGTATATTTGGATACAAGTTAGGTGTGTTAGTATATTTGGATACAAGTTAGGTGTGTTAGTATATTTGGACATGGCCTGGTTTGTGTGTGTGTGAGAGAGAGAGAGAGAGAGAGCATGTATGCATGTGTATGTTTTTGTCCATGTTGTTTGTGTATGCATTTGTTTATGTTTATATAATGTTGTTGTGTGTGTTGTGCTCGTGTTGTTGGTCTGATTGTGTGTGTGTGTGTGTGTGTGTGTGTGTGTGTGTGTGTGTGTGTAAGGTCCATCTGTTGAATAGAAGGTCTGGTGCATGTAAACTTCCTGGACTTTGATGATGTCAGGAGACACAGTTGCACCCTGGGGGTTGATAGAGGAGAGGAGAGAGGAGATGAAGAGAGGAGAGGAGAGAGGAGATGAAGACAGGACAGGAGAGCAAGAGAGGAGAGGAGAGAGGAGAGGAGAGAGGAGAGGAGAGTAGAGGAGAAAAGGGGAGAGAAGGAGGACGACAGGATGTAGATAACACTTACTGACCTCTCTCTCTCTCTCTCTCTCTCTCTCTCTCTCTCTCTCTCTCTCTCTCTTGCGCACTCTCTTTCTTTATATTCATCTTTCTGTCTTTCATTCTTTCACACTCATCCTCCCTGCTCTCTCACACTTCCTTCCTTCCTGCAGAGCCTCCCTCTAAGCACCATAGAGTTCCTCTGGTTCCTGCAGAGCCTCCCTCTAAGCACCATAGAGTTCCTCTGGTTCCTGCAGAGCCTCCCTCTAAGCACCATAGAGTTCCTCTGGTTCCTGCAGAGCCTCCCTCTAAGCACCATAGAGTTCCTCTGGTTCCTGCAGAGCCTCCCTCTAAGCACCATAGAGTTCCTCTGGTTCCTGTCCACTGTCATACAGGGTTCTGAAGATTCTCCGGTTCTCCAGGCTGTGGCTATGAGATGGGGATCCTGCAGGTGTTTGCGGTTCTGCTGCTCCTGCTGCTGGTGGGTGGGGTGGAGAGCAGGAGGGGTGGAGGATGGAGGCGGGGCTTGGTGAGAGGGCGTGGTCGAGCTGGAGCTGCAAAGCGATTGGCTGTGGACTGTAAGGAATACATAGAGGCAGGGGAGAAATACCTGGACTGTCAGGACCGTGGCCTCACCTCTATCCCGCCCGAGTGGCCTGTGGATGTGCAGCATCTGCTCCTGGCACGGAACCGTCTCCAGGTGCTGCGCGATGGAACCTTTGCGCACCTGAAGCAGCTGCGGAGTCTGGACCTGCAGCAGAACCAGATCTCACGGGTCGAGGACGGCGCCTTCAGCGGTCTGGAGCAGCTGCACACACTGCTACTGCAGCACAACCATCTGAGCATGCTCAGTGAGGAGGCACTCATCACTCTGCCGCGCCTGCGCTACCTGCGTCTCTATAGCAACCCCTGGGTCTGCGACTGCCAGCTGGACAGCCTGGTCCGCACTCTGCAGGTTCCCTCTAACCGCCAGCTGGGCAACTTCGCCAAGTGTGAGGAACCGCAGACCCTGCGTGGCCACAAGCTCAAGAAGCTGAAGGCGGAGCTGCTGTGTGAACCTCTGGTGGTGCCTGATCATGGCATTGCTTCTCCCACGCCAGCAGGAGGCGCTCCAAGACCGCCTGCCATCAGGAAGCCACAGGACGCCACCAGCCTCTGCCATACCTACATCATCCCCCGACCGCTGCTGGACTGCACTAGCCGAGGTGAGAGAGATCATTGATAGGCTACGCTACAGTCTCATTAATGTTGCTAGGCTAGCCTACAATATCAATAATGTTTCTTAGCTACAGTTTCACTAATGTTGCTAGTCTAAGCTACAATTTCACAAGCATTGCTAGCCAAGCCTACAGTCTCAATAATGTCACTTGGCTAGGCTACAATCTCACAAGCATTGCTAGGCCAGGCTCCAATCTCACTAACATTGCTAGGCTAAGCTACAGTCTCTCAACATGGTTTATAGTACGGCAGATAGGCTCCATATATGTAGGGTTTATAGTAGAGTATATAGCCTCCACATATATGGGCTATAGGTAGGCCTAGGTGATATGGCCTAAAATTTATATTGTGGTATAATTTTCAAGCATAGACTGTATGCGGTATATATTCTTCATATAACTATAAAAACAATTTGAGTTGTGTAGTATTGATCAGGAGACACAGAGACACAAGCTGATTTGATTTCATGATGTTGATGTCTTGGGCTCAAAGTAATATTCAGGTGAACCCTCCAACATCAACCTTCAAGATGAGTCAAAGGTCAAACAACCTTCAAGATGTATCAAAGGTCAAACAACCTTCAAGATGAGTCAAAGGTCAAATAAGCTTCAAGATGTATCAAAGGTCAAACAAGCTTCAAGATGAGTCAAAGGTCAAATAAGCTTTGGCTGGTCAAATCATTGCTAACTGAAAGCAGAATACGACAAAACAAAATTTAAATTTGTAAAAATAATCAAATAACATAAATTGAAATCTGTAAATAATTGCAAGTTTAGAACAGTTTAGAATAAAAAGCAAAGAAAGATGTCCCAAGATGCTCCTGTATCCCTTCCCCTTGATGTAGGGAGCAAGAGAACATGGCTAGAGAATATTTAAGCTTGTGGAATGTGTGGGCCGTTCTTGACAAATTAGACGTCTCCTGAGCGACGCTGTATGGGCTACCGTACATAAATTACCCATAAATAAATAAATAAATAAATAAAATGTCATATATGGCGAAATATGGACGTCCAAAATGGCAACACACCACCTATCTGGGTAACTAATTACTGACTGAAAGTCCACACTATGCTATATCTGAATGCAGGATTTACTTACTGAATCACTCAGTATTCTGTGTGTGTACAGCAAGTATCTGCTCTGAGTTGTGTGCTTTTGGAGATCGTCTGCAGGCAAATTGCTCTGTTCAGGTTTCTGCTGAGTCAGAGTAAAGGTGGGGTTTCTGCTGAGTCAGAGTAAAGGTGGGGTTTCTGCTGAGTCAGCCTCACACAGGGCTCTAGAACACCTCAGAGCTACAAATGAATCTCTGGAAATGTGTCAAATGACACGTTGCTGCTTTTCTGTGTGTGTGTGTGTGTGTGTGTGTGTGTTGATTCCACCTCCTAATCTATACATCTGGAATTTTCTGAGTGCAGATGTCATTTAAATGCTAGGAGTATGTTTCAGTGTGTGTCTTCTCAGTGCAGTCTCAGTGTGTGTAGTGTGTAGTGTATGAATGTGAGTGTAGTATGGCTGCTGTATGTGTGTGTGTGTGTGTGTGTGTGTGTGTGTGTGCATGTGTTTCTTGTGTGCATGTGTTGTTTGTCTGTAGTGTGTATCTGTGGTATGTGCGTGTATGTGTGAATGTAGTCTGTCGGTAGTGTGTGTGTGTGTGTGTGTCTCAATCTGTCTGACTCATATCTACTCTGACAAAAAGAGTAAGGAGAGGATTCCTCCACAGAGCCCCAGGCAGCTGTGTGTGTGTGTGTGTGTGTGTGTGTGTGTGTGTAAGTGAGTGTGTGTAGCGTGCGTGTGTGAGAGTAACCCAGAGAGTGATGTGATTCCCCGTTTACAGGCATGACTGTATTTCACATTTCACCCCCCACCATATGCACACACACACACACACACACACACACACACACACACACACACACACACACACACACACACACACACACACACACACACACACACACACACACACACACACACACACACACACACACACACACACACACACACACACACACACACACACACACACACACACACACACACACACACACACACACACACACACACACACACACACACACACACACACACAGACACACACACACACACACAGACACACATGCTGGATGGCCCCCACATCCTGAGTCTCTGCAGAAAAATGAGATCATGGGTTTCCGTGGAGGGGGCTGGTGTCCGTGGTAACGGAACAGCTGTGGGGATGCTTGTGTGTGTGTGTGCTGCACATGTGTGTGTATGTGTGCAAGCTTGTGCATGTGTGTAGTGTGTGCTAATGTGTGTGTGTGTGTATGTGTGTACATGCATGTGTGTATGTGTGTATGCGTGTGTGTGTGTGTGTGTTCATGTGTGTTTGTGTATGTGTGTATGCGTGTTCATGTGTGTGTGTGTGCTGTGGACCTCTGACTGCCTTTGATGTTCAGAGCCCAGGGAGGGTACTTTCCCATCCTGCATCTGTGCATGTGTGTGTCGCCGGGGAGACAGGCCACAGAGGGCTGCTTGTGTTTGGGGCCTGAAGAAAGATTCCATTTGGTATGGAGAAATTACACACACACACACACACACACTCTTTCTCACACACACAGAGGCATGTAACCCCCCCGCACACACACACACACACACAAACAGACATGCACACCCCAGACACCCAAATTCCCATAGACCCCCCCCCCACACACACACACACATGCAAACCCCAGCCCCTAAGTGTCTCTCTAGAGGAACTCCAGCAGTCCTTTATTTCAAGACGATCATTTATCAACGCTGTCTGGGGAATATGCATGTTTCTGCTCTCTCTCTCCCCTTCTCTCTTTCTCTCTCCCCTTCTCTTATTCTCTCTCCCCTTCTCTCTTTCTCTCCCACCCCCTTCTTCCTTTTCCCCCTTTACCTCTCTCCTTCTCTCTCTCTCATCCCCCTCTCCCTCTCCCCTTCTCGCTTCTCTTCTCCCTCCCCTCACTCCCTTCTTTTTCCCTTATCTCTCCTCCCCTCACTCCCTTCTTCCTTTTCCTCCCCTATTTCCTCTCTCTGCTCAGTCTATTTTTCTGTCCTTTTAATCACTCTCTCTCTCTCTCTCACACACACACACACTCTTTTTCTCTCTCGCTCTCTCAATTTCATGTCTCCATGTTGTCGCTCTGTCTTTCTCTCTCTCTCTCTCTCACACACACACTCTTTTTCTCTCTCTCTCTCTCACACACACACACACTTAAATAATGTTACATTTTATGCAACTTCTTTCCATTTTCTTCCTTAGCCTCTCTGTCTTTCTTTGGACCCAGTTCTGCTTTGCGGTGTCAAACTCAGCGCAGTCTGTGTGTGTGTGTGTGTGTGTGTGTCAATGTGTGGCAAACTCAAAGCTGTCTGAGCGAGGTCATTCATGGGATACGGCCCTCGTCCCTCGTCGTTGTGGCCTGGAAATTGTTCGACTCTCAACGTCATAGAGAGAGTCTCATTCGTTTAATTATGAGAAGGAGAGAGGAACGAGGATGGAGGAGAGAGGAGAATGCTATGGTGCATATATATAACAGTAATGCTATGGTGCATATATATATATAACAGTAATGCTATGGTGCATATATATATATAACAGTAATGCTATGGTGCATATATATATAACAGTAATGCTATGGTGCATATATATATATAACAGTAATGCTATGGTGCATATATATATATATAACAGTAATGCTATGGTGCATATATATATATAACAGTAATGCTATGGTGCATATATATATATAACAGTAATGCTATGGTGCATATATATATATATAACAGTAATGCTATGGTGCATATATATATAACAGTAATGCTATGGTGCATATATATATATATAACAGTAATGCTATGGTGCATATATATAACAGTAATGCTATGGTGCATATATATAACAGTAATGCTATGGTGCATATATATATATAACAGTAATGCTATAGTGCATATATATATATAACAGTAATGCTATAGTGCATATATATATATATATAACAGTAATGCTATGGTGCATATATATATATAACAGTAATGCTATGGTGCATATATATATATAACAGTAATGCTATGGTGCATATATATATATAACAGTAATGCTATGGTGCATATATATAACAGTAATGCTATGGTGCATATATATATATAACAGTAATGCTATGGTGCATATATATATATAACAGTAATGCTATGGTGGTTGTTATAGCCTATGTTTGATAATGATAGCCTAAATTTGTTGTGTAAGAGATGATGCTACTGTGTCATCAGTAAAAAACATCTCCTAATAGTAATGGATTATTAAACAGGGCATCTCCTAATAGTAATGGATTATTAAACAGGGCATCTCCTAATAGTAATGGATTATTAAACAGGGCATCTCCTAATAGTAATGGATTATTAAACAGGGCATCTCCTAATAGTAATGGATTATTAAACAGGGCATCTCCTAATAGTAATGGATTATTAAACAGGGCATCTCCTAATAGTAATGGATTATTAAACAGGGCATCTCTTAATAGTAATGGATTATTAAACAGGGCATCTCTTTCTCATATCTGTCTGTCCCTGACTCCTCCATCCTCCCATTGTTCTTTCCTTGTTTCCTTCATAAAGAGGAGGGGTTTGGACAGGGGACAGGATGGATGTGTGTGGGTGTGTGTGGAATAGAGGAATGGGATGTAACCTATGAGTCCAGGGATTTGTGCCCAGCGGTGTCAAAGTCAGAGCAGTCTAAGTCTAGGAAGAAATACTGGCCAAGTATTTGGGTCAGGTCTAATTTTGACCCTGCCTGTTGCAATCTCAAGTGTCCCTCAGGCCCTCAGTTGGTCTGACTCTACAGCCCAGAGCTAGCTTGGGTCTCAAAGCTAGCATGACTCTATAGCCTAAAGCTACCCTGACTCTGTAGCCCAATGCTAGCCTAACTATTGCCCAAGTGATTAGGTGTAATTAGGAGGACTTCGCTAAAGCTAACAGTCAGGGCTGCCAGACCAGCACAATTTGTATTCCTTTAACTGGGTTAGATGAGGAGAGGGGAGGCCCAGTGTGGAGTTCCTTAACTGGGTTTGCAGGTGTTCTGGTGACCTGGCCAGGAAGTGTGTGTACATGTTCAGATGTTCAGGGAGGAAGTCTGGTGTATGCATGTTTGGAATGGCTGTAGTCTGCACACACACACACACACACACACACACACACACACAGATGATGATGACAATTCCATATGGGTGTGCATGGTAGTTGTTGGAGCTTGATAGACTAATGAGATGAAGTCTACAGCAGTCTGGTATCATTTACAGTCCTGTGTGTGTGTGTGTGTGTGTGTGTGTGTGTGTTGGGTGTTCATGTACTTAAGTTGTGCATATGCTGTGCAAGCCTTTAATTTGGGCTCATATAAGAATTTAATCAGCAGACAAATCCATGTCTTTTGTAGGGTTCACTACTCTTCTCTTAATACAACATTAGCTGCATCATGTCTGTACTGGATTATTGCTGACTTCAAGGCCATGATCCGAAATGTTGGAAATAGTAAATAATAGCTTACAAAGATAAATTAATATATTATTCACTATTAATCTATATGAACCCTGACCCTATTTATCTATTAGTCATGTTTTTCCAAACCAGCATCGTGTGACTGATTCCCTCCTTTACTTGGTTGCAGGATAAACTTGCTCTTAACCAACAAACCCACAACATCATTTCAGGATGACAACAGCCTCAATATGTTCAGATTCCACAGGAGCACATATGTTCAGATTCCACAGGAGCACATATGTTCAGATTCCACAGGAGCACATATGTTCAGATTCCACAGGAGCACATATGTTCAGATTCCACAGGAGCACATATGTTCAGATTCCACAGGAGCACATATGTTCAGATTCCACAGGAGCACATATGTTCAGATTCATGGCATGTAATGTTTCATTTGTCAAACAGTGGGCAAGTCTAAACCAACGGCTTTCATTTTAGCTCTATTGTTTCCTGCTACCGATGCCTTAATCCACACCACGTGTGAGACCTGTAACAACATAAATCCTGAAATGATGTCATATTTGGGCTCCACTGGAAGAGGGTGCAGAGAGCACCTCCAGTCCAACCTCTGATCGCGGTTACAGACACATTATCTGGGTGTGTCAAGCCCACTGAAATAACCTTCGGTTCAAATAGCCTGGTTTTCTGTTCAAATCAAGTATATTTGTTATTTCCAAACTTTTGGGCTGAAGTTAAAAATTCTGTTGGTTAAAAACACTTTTCTTCCCTTAGTTGCCATTGGTAAACAAGTAACAAATGCAATATTGATGATCTGATATTGATATATGATATATTAGCATATTTGGCTGATAAAAGCGCAAATTGAAGTGCATGGTAACATTCAGGAAGCCACTGTCGATCTAAATAGCATTAAAACATAAAAACGTGTTTCTGTCATTGTGTGAATGTGAAAGTGTGTGAGAATATATGTGTATATGAGGCTTGTGTAAGTATGTGTGTGAGTGAGTGGTCTGTTTGTCTCTGTGTATGTGTGCCAGTTACTATGTTTATGAATGTTCTGTGTGTGTGTGTGTGTGTGTGTGTGTGTGTGTGAGAGAGAGAGAGAGTTTGTGTCTGTGTGTGTGTGTTTATGTGTTAGAGTGTGTGTGTGTGTGTGAGCCAAAGAACAGGCTTGAACATAAACACAAGACCCTTACTCCTACCTGATTACTCCCATTCCAAAGCATTTAACTCTCACCTCACACACACACACACACACACACACACACACACACACTCTCGCCTCCCTATACAATCTGCCACTGGGACAGAGGTGGAAAATTACTCTCTTCTGACAGACAAGATTCACACACACACACACACACACACTGGTGGTAAATTACTTATGTCTGACACATTGTGGAAAGCACTAAGTGAAGTTAGTGGCTAATCTGGGGACCAGCCTCACAGGACTCTCTGTCTGATGGTTTACCAATGTGTGTGTGTGTGTGTGTGTGATGGCTTTACTGCTTAGTGCCATGTATGGTCAGCCTGAGGGAGCAGGAGCTTTTACGAGCTGGATGCCACCTCAGAGGAAGACTCTACTAGTGTTTATGTGTTCTGTGGGATAGTGTTTGAAGAATGTGTTCTACCACCAGGAACACACTCATAGTACAGGGGTATAGAACTTCTGTTCTACCTCCAGGAACACACTCACAGTACATAGGAACAGAATTTGTGTTCTACATTGAGAAACGGACTCACTACATGAGTAGAGATCATGCGTGCAACCTTGGCATAGGCTAAGGAACCGTCTCGAGCCTACATGGCTGGAGAACATGCATTCAGACTCCAGAACCTTCTCTGCCTAGAGAACATGCATTCAGACTCCAGAACCTTCTCTGCCTAGAGAACATGTATTCAGACTCCAGAACCTTCTCTGCCTAGAGAACATGCATTCAGACTCCAGAACCTTCTCTGCCTAGAGAACATGCATTCAGACTCCAGAACCTTCTCTGCCTAGAGAACATGTATTCAGACTCCAGAACCTTCTCTGCCTAGAGAACATGTATTCAGACTCCAGAACCTTCTCTGCCTAGAGAATATGCATTCAGACTCCAGAACCTTCTCTGCCTAGAGAACATGCATTCAGACTCCAGAACCTTCTCTGCCTAGAGAACATGTATTCAGACTCTGGTACCTACCTAGAGAACATGTATTCAGACTCCAGAACCTTCTCTGCCTAGAGAACATGTATTCAGACTCCAGAACCTTCTCTGCCTAGAGAACATGTATTCAGATTCTGGTACCTACCTAGAGAACATGTATTCAGACTCTGGTACCTAGAGAACAAATGTGCTGCCTCTACGTGTGAATACAGATTCAAAAATGATCCAGTGCTCATTCAGGACATTCAATGATCCTTTGCCTTCAGGACAAGGTTATTAGAGCATTTAGTTCTTAATTTTATTAAATTCAAAATAATCTGTGAAATAGTTTATTAGGTTTACATAGGGTTTATTTGTTGTAACTAAATTATTTCCTGGCATTGAATACAGCTCATTAATGGTACTGAAAATCTTTTCCTTTTGTAAAGGAATTAAGAGCACTGTAAATCTTTACAACTGATAAGAGCCTGTGCTTGTCAGCCGGTAGTACAGTTAGACAGAGAGGGGGTAGCTTAGTCTGACATGGTGCACACCTGCATACACATGGTCACATGGTGCACACCTGCACACACATGGTCACATGGTGCACACCTGCACACACATGGTCACATGGTGCACACCTGCATACACATGATCACATGGTGCACACCTGCACACACATGGTCACATGGTGCACACCTGCACACACATGGTCACATGGTGCACAGTTCTCAACAGTTGGGCATTAGGAGAAGCTCAAGGCGCTCCCTGAAATGTGCAACCTGTGGATTGGAACATTTATGTGTTGTCTCTATCTACAGAACCCTTGTGTTGTCTCTATCTACAGAACCCTTGTGTTGTCTCTATCTAGAGAATATAATCCTTGTGTTGTCTCTATCTAGAGAATATAAAACCTTGTGTTGTCTCTATCTAGAAAACCCTTGTGTTGTCTCTATCTACAGAACCCTTGTGTGTCTAGAGAACGCTTGTGTTGTTTCTATCTAGAGAATATAACCCTTGTGTTGTCTCTATCTAGAGAACCCTTGTGTGTCTAGAGAACACTTGTGTTGTCTCTATCTAGAGTATATAACCCTTGTGTTGTCTCTATCTAGAGAACCCTTATGTGTCTAGAGAACGCTTGTGTTGTCTCTATCTAGAGAACCCTTCTGTTGTCTCTATCTACAGATCCCTTGTGTTGTCTCTATCTAGAGAACATAACCCTCTTGTTGTCTCTATCTACAGAACCCTTGTGTTGTCTCTATCTAGAGAACATAACCCTCTTGTTGTCTCTATCTAGAGAATATAAAACCTTGTGTTGTCTCTATCTAGAGAACCCTTGTGTTGTCTCTATCTACAGAACCCTTGTGTGTCTAGAGAACGCTTGTGTAGTCTCTATCTAGAGAACATAACCCTTGTGTTGTCTCTATCTAGAGAATATAACCCTTGTGTTGTCTCTATCTACAGAACCCTTGTGCGTCTAGAGAACGCTTGTGTAGTCTCTATCTAGAGAACATAACCCTCTTGTTGTCTCTGTCTACAGAACCCTTGTGTAGTCTCTATCTAGAGAACATAACCCTCTTGTTGTCTCTATCTACAGAACCCTTGTGTAGTCTCTATCTAGAGAACATAACCCTCTTGTTGTCTCTATCTACAGAACCCTTGTGTTGTCTCTATCTAGAGAACATAACCCTCTTGTTGTCTCTGTCTACAGAACCCTTGTGTTGTCTCTATCTAGAGAACATAACCCTCTTGTTGTCTCTGTCTACAGAACCCTTGTGTTGTCTCTATCTAGAGAACATAACCCTCTTGTTGTCTCTGTCTACAGAACCCTTGTGTTGTCTCTATCTAGAGAACATAACCCTCTTGTTGTCTCTATCTACAGAACCCTTGTGTTGTCTCTATCTAGAGAACATAACCCTCTTGTTGTCTCTATCTACAGAACCCTTGTGTTGTCTCTATCTAGAGAACATAACCCTCTTGTTGTCTCTATCTACAGAACCCTTGTGTTGTCTCTATCTAGAGAACATAACCCTCTTGTTGTCTCTGTCTACAGAACCCTTGTGTTGTCTCTATCTAGAGAACATAACCCTCTTGTTGTCTCTATCTACAGAACCCTTGTGTTGTCTCTATCTAGAGAACATAACCCTCTTGTTGTCTCTATCTACAGAACCCTTGTGTTGTCTCTATCTAGAGAACATAACCCTCTTGTTGTCTCTATCTACAGAACCCTTGTGTTGTCTCTATCTAGAGAACATAACCCTCTTGTTGTCTCTATCTACAGAACCCTTGTGTTGTCTCTATCTAGAGAACATAACCCTCTTGTTGTCTCTATCTAGAGAATATAAAACAGTGTGGTGTCTCTATCTAGAGAACATAACCCTCTTGTTGTCTCTATCTACAGAACCCTTGTGTTGTCTCTATCTAGAGAACATAACCCTCTTGTTGTCTCTATCTAGAGAATATAAAACCTTGTGTTGTCTCTATCTAGAGAACCCTTGTGTTGTCTCTATCTACAGAACCCTTGTGTGTCTAGAGAACGCTTGTGTAGTCTCTATCTAGAGAACATAACCCTTGTGTTGTCTCTATCTAGAGAATATAACCCTTGTGTTGTCTCTATCTACAGAACCCTTGTGTGTCTAGAGAACGCTTGTGTAGTCTCTATCTAGAGAACATAACCCTCTTGTTGTCTCTGTCTACAGAACCCTTGTGTAGTCTCTATCTAGAGAACATAACCCTCTTGTTGTCTCTATCTACAGAACCCTTGTGTAGTCTCTATCTAGAGAACATAACCCTCTTGTTGTCTCTATCTACAGAACCCTTGTGTTGTCTCTATCTAGAGAACATAACCCTCTTGTTGTCTCTGTCTACAGAACCCTTGTGTTGTCTCTATCTAGAGAACATAACCCTCTTGTTGTCTCTGTCTACAGAACCCTTGTGTTGTCTCTATCTAGAGAACATAACCCTCTTGTTGTCTCTGTCTACAGAACCCTTGTGTTGTCTCTATCTAGAGAACATAACCCTCTTGTTGTCTCTATCTACAGAACCCTTGTGTTGTCTCTATCTAGAGAACATAACCCTCTTGTTGTCTCTATCTACAGAACCCTTGTGTTGTCTCTATCTAGAGAACATAACCCTCTTGTTGTCTCTATCTACAGAACCCTTGTGTTGTCTCTATCTAGAGAACATAACCCTCTTGTTGTCTCTGTCTACAGAACCCTTGTGTTGTCTCTATCTAGAGAACATAACCCTCTTGTTGTCTCTATCTACAGAACCCTTGTGTTGTCTCTATCTAGAGAACATAACCCTCTTGTTGTCTCTATCTACAGAACCCTTGTGTTGTCTCTATCTAGAGAACATAACCCTCTTGTTGTCTCTATCTACAGAACCCTTGTGTTGTCTCTATCTAGAGAACATAACCCTCTTGTTGTCTCTATCTACAGAACCCTTGTGTTGTCTCTATCTAGAGAACATAACCCTCTTGTTGTCTCTGTCTACAGAACCCTTGTGTTGTCTCTATCTAGAGAACATAACCCTCTTGTTGTCTCTATCTACAGAACCCTTGTGTAGTCTCTATCTAGAGAACATAACCCTCTTGTTGTCTCTATCTACAGAACCCTTGTGTTGTCTCTATCTAGAGAACATAACCCTCTTGTTGTCTCTGTCTACAGAACCCTTGTGTTGTCTCTATCTAGAGAACATAACCCTCTTGTTGTCTCTGTCTACAGAACCCTTGTGTTGTCTCTATCTAGAGAACATAACCCTCTTGTTGTCTCTGTCTACAGAACCCTTGTGTTGTCTCTATCTAGAGAACATAACCCTCTTGTTGTCTCTATCTACAGAACCCTTGTGTTGTCTCTATCTAGAGAACATAACCCTCTTGTTGTCTCTATCTACAGAACCCTTGTGTTGTCTCTATCTAGAGAACATAACCCTCTTGTTGTCTCTATCTACAGAACCCTTGTGTTGTCTCTATCTAGAGAACATAACCCTCTTGTTGTCTCTGTCTACAGAACCCTTGTGTTGTCTCTATCTAGAGAACATAACCCTCTTGTTGTCTCTATCTATAGAACCCTTGTGTTGTCTCTATCTAGAGAACATAACCCTCTTGTTGTCTCTATCTACAGAACCCTTGTGTTGTCTCTATCTAGAGAACATAACCCTCTTGTTGTCTCTATCTACAGAACCCTTGTGTTGTCTCTATCTAGAGAACATAACCCTCTTGTTGTCTCTATCTACAGAACCCTTGTGTTGTCTCTATCTAGAGAACATAACCCTCTTGTTGTCTCTGTCTACAGAACCCTTGTGTTGTCTCTATCTAGAGAACATAACCCTCTTGTTGTCTCTATCTACAGAACCCTTGTGTTGTCTCTATCTAGAGAACATAACCCTCTTGTTGTCTCTGTCTACAGAACCCTTGTGTTGTCTCTATCTAGAGAACATAACCCTTGTGTTGTCTCTATCTACAGAACCCTTGTGTTGTCTCTATCTAGAGAACATAACCCTCTTGTTGTCTCTGTCTACAGAACCCTTGTGTTGTCTCTATCTAGAGAACATAACCCTTGTGTTGTCTCTATCTAGAGAACCCTTGTGTTGTCTCTATCTAGAGAACATAACCCTCTTGTTGTCTCTGTCTACAGAACCCTTGTGTTGTCTCTATCTAGAGAACATAACCCTTGTGTTGTCTCTATCTAGAGAACCCTTGTGTTGTCTCTATCTAGAAAACATAACCCTCTTGTTGTCTCTGTCTACATAAAACATAAAAGGGGTGTCTTATTCTAGGTTGCAGATTTTTATTTTCCTCACACAACAAATACAGCGAGATTTGTCTTATTCAGGTATCAGTGACTGTGTGTGTGTGTGTGTGCGGTGTGTGTGTATGTGTTTGTATCTTTGATAGAGTTTTATGATAGTTATTAACACTCTCTCTGACTCCACAGACCTGAAGTATGTTCCTGCGGACATCCCACCTGACATTGTGAAGATGGACCTGTCCAGCAACGGGATCCAGAGGCTGAAGCCACAGGACTTCGCCACGGCCAAAGATCTGAAGACACTCAACCTCAGCAGCAACAGTCTTGGGAGCATTGATACATGTAAGAGGAATACCCTCACCATTACTCCTCTAGCACTAACCCTAGCCTTGACCTTCAGCACTAACCCTAGCCTTGACCTTCAGCACTAACCCTAGCCTTGACCTTCAGCACTAACCCTAGCCTTGACCTTCAGCACTAACCCTAGCCTTGACCTTCAGCACTAAACCTAGCATTGAAACCTAGCACTAACTTTAGCCTTACTATAAATATTTAAGTTAATCATTATCTGAAATGTTGTAAATTACAAACTGTATGTAGTCAAGAATATACTTTTGTTGTAAATGACATATGCTGAATTATTCATAGCTTTTGCATGCATCTAAACAGACAATTACTTAGTTTGATCTCGGTGATATGAAAGTTGAAGTGACAGGAGCTCTTTCTACACTTTTGAGTTCTCTTTAGTTTGTAGAGACATGCTGGCTCCCTGAGGAGTCTGGTGAGGGTCACATACGTAATGACTCTGTGTGTGTAAAGTAAACCATTGCCATGACTGCTTTGCCCTGGAGTAAATCCTGTAGAGTAGATGAATGTTGATGCAGAGAGCTTGAGAGAGGAGAACCACCCACTGTTTACATGGGACTGGGGTCCTAATGGCAGGATAATGAGTGCAGAACTCAAAGACATTCTTTAAATATCCCCTGCGGTCTACAATTTGGCTCTCAGATAACCGCTCAAAAAACAGACACTTGCCTATGTGAGGGGATCCCCAGACAGACTCTCTGGCGTTTATCTGAGGTTTACGCGCTGCAGTGGTTTGATAAGATGGGTCCTCAGTCTTCAGGGGTCAGGTCAGACGTTTTACGCACTGCAGTGGTTTGATAAGATGGGTCCTCAGTCTTCAGGGGTCAGGTCAGACTGACTGTTAGAAGGGCCCAAGGCCCTTTTTCGCCCAGTTTCCTCTGCTTCTCTGCTGAGAGATCAAAGCTGAACCCTCTCACTGCCACATGTTGGCATCATTAAACTGAGAGAGGCAAACTAGATGTTTAAACGAGGCTGTGGCCTGGGGTGGACAAGGAACAAGCTGTAGAAATGAGGCCACAGCCAAAGAGGCCCAGGTGGTTGCCATTGCTGTGACTATAGAAAACTCATTAGCATCCTCGCATATCCACAGAGCACCAATTTGCACAGACATAATATAGGCTACTGAGCACCAATTAGCACAGAAACCATACAGGCTCCAGAACTTTAATTAGCACAGAGACAATCTACAGAGCATCAATTATTCTAGAAACCATATTGCTGCAAGACACAGATTAGCACAGAACCCATATAAAATACAAAATGCCAATTAGCACTGAAAGTACTAACAAGTTCCTGGGGTCAGAGGAACCACATCTGGCATGTTCTGTGTGGTGGGAATGAATGAAAAAATGAGTTGTTCCTCATAGGTTCTTACAACTGTAAAACGTTCCTCTGGTCAGAAAATAGACTTATGTGTGTTTGTGTGTGTGTTTGTATGTGTGTGTGTGTGTGTGTGTACACTTGTGTCCCTCCATGTAGCTGCTTTTGCTGGGTTGCTGTACCTCCGGGAGCTGGATCTCTCCAACAACAGCCTGCAGTTCTTTCAGTACGGTGTGCTGGAGGACCTGTACTTCCTGAAGCGCCTGCTGCTGGGGGGCAACCCCTGGCGCTGTGACTACAACATCCACTATCTGGTGTACTGGCTGAAACACCACCCTGGCGTGGCCCACTCTGGCCTGGTGTGTAATGAGCCACCAGAGTACCAAGGCTGGCTCGTCGAGGATTATGTCAAGACCTACAATGCCGACTGCCCCAAGGACCGGCAGGTGGGTGGAGCCCACACGGAACACGACTCTGCAGAGGCCAATCAGAACACGGCACAGGAGATGAAGGCAGAAACGGAGGAGGAACCTGTGGGGGTCTTGCCCAGCCCACTCAGGATGCGCAAGACATTTGAGATCATTCGCCTCAGTTAAAGACACACACACACACACACACACACACACATACACACATTTACAGACACATTTACATGCATACTCACAGATATGTCTCAGTTATACACCCACACTCTTACATGTAGACTTACACACACACACACACACACACAAAATACAAATACACTCATAATCACACACACGTGTGTGCAAGACCTCTTTTATACTTTACATTCATTACATTCATGCACACACACACACTCCCACAGAACCAACATGACAGATACCCCACCTGCACACACACACATAAATCAGCTGGATTGAAACAAGCACAACACAACAAAACAGCTTCATAAGAATTCCAAATCTGAGTTCCATAGCACAAAGAACGATATTAGTGAACACAAACATTCCATCTCCCAGGAGTCTCCCATTTGCTCCAGCAGGAAGAGGGGCATCAGCCAAACCCAGACCCTCAGAGATGCAGCCCAGCTATACAGGATCTCCAGCTCTACTGTATTCAGCTTTAGTGTGTCTGTCTCTAAAGTGTGAACTTAGAGTAAGTGCATTAACGGGTCTGTTTGACACAGCACCCCACTACAGTAGAAATGTGTGAATATGTGTGTAGCACACTTGTATATCTATGAGCTAATCTATGTTCAAGAGCATCAAACTGCTTACTTCTAAAACTGGATCAAATAATGAGGTTTTGATTTTTCCTCTTAAGTTTTTAAAAATAAATGACTGTTTTTTGTTTCTAATGAAGTGTTTTAATTCAATCTGTATTGGAAAGTCTGTTTAGATCCCTGATCATGTGACTTTTGCATGGCACCATCAAAGGCACGGTTCCCAGGGGCACCATTAGAGCAAATAGCCATGAATAGACAGGTCATAGAAGGCTTTCAAGAATTTTTACATTTTTTTAAAAAATGACCATGATCATACCAGACTAAGAGTGAGCATACCAGACTAAGAGTGAGCCACCTTTGTGCATTCCAAACCCTGGAGGAATATACCTTCCAAAACCACTTTCTCTCATTCTGTCACATTTACCACATTCAGATCCTTGAATATCTGGAAATTGGACTTGGAAAGTCCTGGAAAGTTCTGGAATTAGATGGTAAATGAGGTGAGAACCCTGAGAGGAGCTCACTGGGCCTGCTGCACCAGAGCTCTCTGGGCCCAACCCGGGGTTGTCCGAGTTTATATGGCACCATCTTATGATCTGGTATTGCCACACCTTTAATCTAGGCACATGGGTGCCACACCTCAGGGAGACCCACTCTAGTTAAAGATCAGGGAAAGCCAC
>JAIFZK010000165.1:147500-157500 GCA_027481765.1 Tenualosa thibaudeaui | reverse complement strand
ATTGTGTTTGTGTGTGTGTGTTTGTGTGTGTGTGTGTGTGTGTTGGGCTGGGCGCTCTTAAAGATCACAGTAACAAAAAGGTGCATTAGGTGATGTCATGCAAGGTATATTTTCAGTAGGTTTACTTCTAAAACCCCACAGGTCATTGTGTTCCTCTACAACATATTTTTCAGTAAAAGTAATTATGACAAGAACTGTGAGCTCTACTGATTCAAAGGCTTGTTTTTCTGAATCCTCAAAGACTGGGGAACAGTAGACAAGTTTAAAGTCAAGGTGTAATCGTTTTAATGTCCCATGACAGAGACAGTCTGTGTGTGTGTGTCTGAGACTGGGGGGCCTCACATCTGAAACTGTTCTGAGTAGTACTGGTGCACCACAGGGAGCTGTTCTGTCCCCTGTTCTGTTCACTCTGTACACCTCTGACTTCAGATACAACTCTCAGACATGCCACATGCAGAAGCTCAAAAAAGTCACCAAAATATTGTCCTCCTTTACTCCCTCATTGGCATCCATTATAAACACTACAAACCCGGGGGATTCACAGGCTCCTCTTTTAACATGGAGTGAATGGCAACATGGGAGGAACGTCCTCCCCATGGGCGGGTCAGTTCAAAATGCTCGTCTGTCATCAATCAGCCAATCACCGGAGCCACATTCATCAATGGGCCCAATCAGAATGAAAGGGTGGGATGACGGGTTGACACGCAAGGTCTTGTGCTCATTATCGACAGACCTGTCATTCATGGTAGTGCAGACAGCGGAGAGTTTGAGCCTTTGTAGAGTTTTGATTTGTTGTGTCAATAAAAAAAGGATGGAAAAACGAGACATTGTATTCATGATGTTAAAAACCCCATTTCACACACTGGAGGACGATGAGAAGGTGAAAATCAAAACAGAGGGGGGACCAGTTCCAAAAATTGACATTGAAAAAGCGAATGGTAAGGTCAGTGTGTTTAACACCACATGGTATCAAACATACCCATGGCTAACTGCTAGTGTTACCACTAGTCGTCTATATTGCTGGCCTTGCCTGTTGGTAGGGAAATCTCCAACATGGTCTTTGCAGGGATTTAGTGACATTAAAAATTTGGACAGGGCCACCAAGTGTCACAACAAGTCCAACCACGTTGGTGCAGCTGCTTGTGTAAAATTGCTAGTTAGCGTGTCCGTTGATCAACTTGTGGACTAGGGTGCCGGTTGCAAGTAGCACAGCACAATGCTAAAGGGCCTCGTAATAGTTATACACTGAAGCGCTTGATTGATGCTACGGCGTATTTGGGCATGCAGGAGCTGGCATTTAGGGGACGGGATGAAGGGGCAAATTCAGATAACAAGGGCAGCTATAGGGAGTTTGCAGAGCAGCTGCAGTCTTCTGGTGTTTCCAAATCATTTCGGCCACTTTCACAATATTGCAGTTTAAAGCACAAAAGACAACTGACATCACCACAAACAAACTATACTCATTGCACTGTATGGTATTTCCCATGCTGACATGTGTCCTTGAAAAACAAATGGATTTTATTTAACATAATCCCTCTCTCATCAACCATCCACCCACCTGACCCCTTTACCCCCTGTCCATATATGTATGTATGAATGTATGTATTTATGAATATATGTATGTATGTATTTATGTATGTTTATAGCACCATATATTATTTCCCGGATAATAACATATATATATATTGTACCTTATATGGCAGAATAGCGTCAAGCCCACAGGAGAAGTGATGAGCAGAATAGGACTGGTCCACCAACGTCTTGCTATCTTGGCATGTGTCTTGCTATGTGTGTGTGTGTGGGTGTGGGTGTGTGTGTGCATGCAAGTGTGTGTGTGTGTGTGTGTGTGTGTGTGCATATCTCTCTGTTTGTATTTTCTTAACTGTAAGCATCACGCCCACGGGCTAAGTGAAAGAGCTGCTGGATAAACCTGCTGACCTAGAGCATCCAGTTTTACAGAGGGCTGGGGTTAGGGCTAACACACACACACACACACACGCACACACACATACACACACATACACCTAGGGCTGATTTCAGGTCTGACGTGTTTTGACCAAACCCCCTCTGTCTTGATTGGCTATACATCCACTGCCAGCCTCAGGACATGACGACACACACACACACACACCTCAGAGCCTGATGACACTCATCAGCACAGATAACAATGTCCTCAGGCATTAGACTAGTGCCACACAGCTGACTCACTCTTCACCGGTGATGTCAGTATTTTCAGCCATTTATCTCTGCTAGCACAGCTAACATCAGTACCTTAACAGATTACAGCCACACAGCTATCTCTGCTAGCACAGCTAACATCAGTACCTTAACAGATTACAGCCACACAGCTATCTCTGCTAGCACAACTAACATCAGTACCTTAACAGATTACAGCCACACAGCTATCTCTGCTAGCACAACTAACATCAGTACCTTAACAGATTACAGCCACACAGCTATCTCTGCTAGCACAGCTAACATCAGTACCTTAACATATTACAGCCACACAGCTATCTCTGCTAGCACAGCTAACATCAGTACCTTAACATATTACAGCCACACAGCTATCTCTGCTAGCACAGCTAACATCAGTACCTTAACAGATTACAGCCACACAGCTATCTCTGCTAGCACAGCTAACATCAGTACCTAAAGAAACTACAGCCACACAGCTATCTCTGCTAGCACAGCTAACATCAGTACCTAAAGAAACTACAGCCACACAGCTGATTTTCAGTCAACAATGACACACAGACCCTTATCATACACATGTATATTAGTCCTAAACCCATAAACCCATATTACCACAGTTACATACAAGCACAATTAATAATCCCACAGGCCTAGTAGTAGTTAATAACAACAGTTCATAAGGACACACTAAAAGTAGTGGTTAATCAAGTGGTTAATAAACTCATACCAGTACAGTTAATGGCCTCAAACAAACCGTGCACAGGGAAAAAGACTATAGTTAATATATAGCTTCACATAACAACAGGTAATTAAGCCATACTACCATAGTTAATAAACCCATATTAGCACAGTTAATAAGACCATACTAACACAGTTAATAACTTCATACAAACACAGTTAATAAGGCCATACTGACACAGTTAGTAACCCCATTCAAACACAGTTAATAAGGCCTCACACAACTACAGTGATTGACCTCATACCAGGAGAGTTAATAACCCTAGAGAAAGAGAGGCCAGGTGATTGACCTGGGGGATGGTAAATAAACAGGTGAGTGGTCTTGGGGATTGGCAGGTGAGGATGACTGACAGGTGTGGACTTACCTTGACTTTCTTGCCCTGGATGGTGAGCGTGCGGACGGTGAAATCCACTCCAATGGTGTTCTGCTGCCTCTCGGCGAAGACTCCCGTCTTGAAGCTTTGCACCACACATGTCTTCCCCACATTGGAGTCGCCAATCAGGATGATCTTGAACAGGAAGTCAAAAGCATCGTCCTGTTCAGGGCCTACCTGCATGGTCACGCTGAGGAGCGGCCGTCTGTGTGTGTGTGTGTGTGTGTGTGAAGTTGGCCTGCTTGCCTGTTCCTTCAGTGGCTCTGAATATCCTTCAGGTGAAGTGTGTGTGTGTGAGAGAGAGAGACAGAGAGAAACACAGGCAAAAATAGACAGTCTCACAAATTCAGTCGCACACACACTCACACAGTCAGTCAATCAGTCACACACACACTCACACAATCAGTCATTCAGTTACACACACACTCACACAGTCAGTCAATCAGTCGCACACACCCCACATTAACAGACACACATGTTGATGGGTAGCACTGACTGCCTTAGGTGTTTTTTGCTTTGTCTCTGTAGTCTTCTGAGTGGAAGGGTCTCTGTCCAACTCTTTCAGCCTCTCACACAGCAGGTAGAGCAGCGTCAGTGTTTCAACAGCCAGAGCAGGTAGAGCAACGTCTGTGTTTCCTGGTCTCACATCCCCATTCAGGTACTCATGTTCCCCCTCTCTCTCTCTCTCTCTCTCTCTCTGTCTTCTCTCTTCAGCTCTGTCAGTCTGTCTCCAGTCCTTCTTCAGCAGTAATACCAGCAGGAGCAGGAGCTGGTGGTGGTGTTGAAGCTGGCGGTGGTGTTGGTGATGTTGGAGGTGTTTAGGGTTCAGTTCAAATGTCAGACTGTCATCTCATTTCCTGTTGTTCTGCAGCAAACCAGCGAGTTTCTGCTCTCCTCCTCTGTTACACGTCCTCGCACTTCCTGCCAGCGATGTCCTCTCTTTCACACAGGCATGTCTTACTCTCTCTCTCTCTCTCTTTCTTTCTGTTGGTGGTTTCTAGCTCTCTCTCTCTCCACGCCCACTCTGTCAGCCTCTCCCAACTCTCTTTTATCAGAACACAATTGAAGCTCCACCCCCTCCACCTCAAACAGGTGCAGCACGCTGAAACGCTACCTGCTCCACGTGTGGGGGAAGGGAAGTGTAGTTTCAGACAAAAAGCATTTGGAATGTGGAATAGTGTCTACTAGAATGTGGAGTGATGTAGTAGAATGTGAAATAATGTAGTAGAATGTGGAATAGTGTCTAGTAGGCTAGGTACAGGTGCATGGGAAGTTGGCCATAATAATGGTGCTCTGTTTAGTTCACCTCTTCCTCTGCCACAGGACTGGCAATTCCATCAACAATATTGCATATTGCAAGTTTGGCCGAGGGTCTTGTTTTCTTACATTTGAATATTGTGTGCAATGCTGTTGTGTGGCATATAACATCATGGCACTCCAGATAGGCTACTTTATGGATACAATGCATTGCGTTGTCTCTGTAGAGAACTACGATACCCACTGGCCTTTGCGGAGGGAATGAGCGCTGGCTTGCAAACTGCATCTCGAGTTTCCGTGTTTCCCTTGTGAGCGAGAGATCCGAGTCAACAAACACAGATCATTTCCCCAGGCTATAACACAACAACCAGCTGTTTATCTATGAGCTAAACAGTAGAGGTAAGACAAAAGTTTGAAACGCTGATTTGAATTATTTATTTGATTCACGCGGAATGTGAAACGTTTCTCTGCCGGACGAGCTTGTTTGCTCTTTGTCAGAGATGATGTGACGGTAGAGGCAGCTATTTTGACTAGCTAGCCCTTTTACTCAGTTAGCCAGCCAGTATGTGTCATTCAGTTCGGATGCTTTCAATTTAAAACCAGCGCCAAGTTCTCAGCTGTGGTTGTTGGCTTGCTGAACTGCCCTGTACTCTTATGTGACGTTAGCTAATGTGCTAGTTAGCCTATGCGGCTGCTAAATATGTTTTGTTTTGTCTTGCCTCGACGTGGCAACGCAGCGTCTCATTATCGTCTAGTGATCAGACATCAGTAACATCTGTCCGCGACCCTCAGAGCTGAGAGTCGCGCCGCGACCGAAACAGCTGCGGCTGTGAGATCACCGATCATCACTGCCTGTTAATCCGTCTCGTACATTAAGTAGATTAGGTCATTCCGTCTGCTTGTTGCCGTTGTCGTTGGAGAAGGGCCTCAGTATAATTAGTTAGCTGTCAACCGGCAGGGATGGTCGGAAATTAGTAGCAACTACTTTCATTTTAAAATCGTAAATATTAGCTGTAAATTTGTTGTTTATTTGTATTCATTATATTCTCTCATTGCAAAAAATGGGTGAGGCGGGGAGCAGTGATGATGACGTCTGTTCTGTGTGTGTGTGAGTTAAAAAGAGAAAGGGACTTCAGGGTCCCTCAAGGTTTTGACAGTTTGATTTCCGTTTCAGAGAACAGTGTCGTCACCATGGTGATGGAGGGTGAAATGTAGCCTTGGTGTGCCCCCCCCCCCATGTCCCTTGCCCACCCCACACCCCCCTGTGATGTGGCCCTTCCGCTGCGACTTTCTGTCGCAATACACACACCACCACCTAGTGGTATTCCTGCTCACGTTCTTCAGGTAGGGCATAAACACACACACACACACACACACACACACACATAATTGCACACACACCTAGTGGTATTCCTGCTCACGTAGGACACATACTGTATACCCCCTAACCCAATCCCCCCCACTCCTGTACTCTCACCCTCTGGAAACCCCCAGTTTTTCCTTCTTTGGAGCTAATCGTAGTTGATCCTCTTTCGTATTTCACTTTGAATAAAAGCCTCTGCTAATTGCATAAGTGTTAATGTGAAAGACATTAAGACATTAACAGAAAGACCTTCAGTGATATATGTGTGTGTGTGTGTGTGTGTGTGTGTGTGTTTTCTTTTTAGCTATGTCCTGCTGCATTCTTCAAGAAAGACTTTTAGTAATGTCAAAGTCAGCATCTCATCACAATGGACTCCCTCAGTCCTCAACAACACCCTCACCCCATACTCACCTGGAGAGGTACGTGTGTGTGTGTGTGTGTGTGTGTGTGTGTGTGTGTGTGTGTGTGTGTGTGTGAGACCCTACCCCAGAGGTAGGAAAAACTAATCCATGCCATTATTTACAGCGGGATTGACTACTGCAGTGGCCTTTTCACAGGTCTGCCAAAAAAGATCATCAAACAGCTTCAGCTGATCCAAAATGCAGCGGCTAGGGTTCTCACAAGAACACAAAGAACAGAGCACATTACTCCAGTTCTAAGGTCCCTTCACTAAAGAACAGAGCACATTACTCCAGTTCTAAGGTCCCTTCACTAAAGAACAGAGCACATTACTCCAGTTCTAAGGTCCCTTCACTAAAGAACAGAGCACATTACTCCAGTTCTAAGGTCCCTTCACTAAAGAACAGAGCACATTACTCCAGTTCTAAGGTCCCACTGGCTCCCAGTGAGCTATAGAATTGACACTTTACTTTACAGATTGATAATAAGTGGGTAATTTTATGGTGATACTATTTTTTAGCCACTTATTACAAGTAAATACCATGCAGTTTCCAAACAATTACTGTGCAGTTTTTACAATAACAATGCAAACTGTGCTATTTTAATGAAGCTGACTTGGCAAACATAAGTCAGCATCTGTGGCTACATTGTTTATGTATAAATAACACAAATAATTTGAGCACATGTTGTTTCTGGTGCCATTTTTCAGTTAAAGTAAAAAAAGTATCAAATGAAAGTACAAAAACTCAAAATGTGTTGTTATGTCATAACATTTGACAGTAACCATGTACTTACCAACATTTCACACCTTTATAAGACCACTATGCTGGTGTAACTACAGACATATTACTACACTAATAAGTAAATCCTGAGCTTTATAATTTCACTAATTACACATTTACTCCACATAATTAACATTTTATTATACACATAATTAACATTTTATTATACACATAATTAACATTTTATTATACATTTAAATCAAAGCAGTTTGCATTGTTCTGGCAATTTTAACCACAAGCAATTACTTGTAATTACTTGTGGTTAAAACTTATTACCATGAAATGATGTATATATTACCATAACATTACCCACTTATTACCATAACATTACCCACTTATTACCATAACATTACCCACTTATTAGAAATCTGTAAAGTAAAGTGTTGCCGAATTGACTATATAGCAAAGTCTCTAAATGGGACGGCCTAATTACCTCTCTGATATGTGTCAGCAACATAACCTCATCAGATCTCTCAGATCACAGCAGAAAAAATCCCTGGTAAAACCTGTTGTTAGAACAAAGTATAGTGAAGCAGCTTTTAGCTACTATGCAGTTCAGCTATGGAACCCTATGGAACTCCCAGAGGATCAAAAAGCTCCTACTGTTGGCAGCTTCAAATCTAGACTCAAAACTAAGCTGTTATCAAATTAATTTTGCTGACTACTGTATCTTTATTTAAATTTTAATAATTTATTACTTCATTTTTCATTTTTTTCTTTATTTTTTCATTTTATTACTTTATTTCTACTATGATGCTATTTATCATCTGTCTCATTTATTATCTTTACTTCATTTTATTTTCATTATCATTTTATATTTACTATTTTTATATTTTTACTATTTTTATATTTTTAACTTCTGTTCCTCACTGTTCTTTGCTTTTATCTTTGTAAAGCACATAAATAAACTTGCTTTGCCTTTCCTTAACAGACATGGGAGGAGAACCGATTGTTCTCAGACACAAATGAGGCAACGCTGTTTCTAGGGGCCCTCGACACCATCTTCCTCTTCTCCTATGCAGTGGTGAGAACTTATCTGTGTGTGTGTGTGTGTGTTTCAGGCCACTGGACACCAACTTTTGTATTGTCCTACAAAGTTGTGAGAAGCAGAGCTGTGTGTGTGTGTGTATGTATGTGTGTATATCTGTAGAGGGATAATTTGTGTATGTGTGTGTGTGTTCTCAGGGTCTGTATATCAGTGGAGTAATCGGCGATCGTCTGAACCTGCGTTATGTGCTGACCTTTGGCCTTTGTGGCTCCGCAGTGGTGGTAGGACACACACCCACACACACTCACATTTTCTTTCATTTTGTGTTTGGATGCTCTCAGTTTTTCTACGGTGTGCTGTTGGTGTGGAATAATATGTATTTCTACTGTCTGCTGTGTGTGTGTGTGTGTGTGTGTGTGTGTGTGTGTGTGTGTGTGTGTGTGTGTGTGTGTGTGTGTGTGTGTGTGTGTGTGTGTGTGTGTGTGTGTGTGTCTTTCAGGAGTTTGTGTTTGGCACAGTAACAGAGTGGATGGCATTCTATAATGAGTATTTCTACTGTGCACTCTGGGTGTGTAACGGACTCCTGCAGTCGGCTGTCTGGCCTTGTGTGGTTGCTGTCATGGGCAACTGGTTCGGCAAGTCAGGGTAACACACGCGCGCGTGCACACACACACACACACACACACACACACACACACACACACACAGAGCAGAGCAGACTAGCTGGCTTCTGCTGTAGCCTGACTAAGTGTGTATGTGTGTGTGTGTGTATGTGTGTATGCATGTGTGTGTGTGTGTATGTGTGTGTGTGTGTGTGTATATTGTGTGTGTGTGTGTATGTGTGTGTTTATGTGTGTGTGTGTTCTCCAGGCGAGGCTTTGTATTTGGGCTGTGGAGTGCATGTGCATCTGTGGGGAACATCCTGGGAGCCTTCCTGGCCTCCAGTGTCCTCAAGTACGGATATGAGGTAAACACACACACACACACACACACACACACAGTTCTGTGTCATGTAAAGATGCACACACATACCAAGGCTTTACATTAGCACCAGCCTACACGCCAAACACACACACACACACACACACTCACTCACATATACCTGCCTGAAATTCTCCTCCAGTCTCACTAGTCACTTTGGCGTGTGGTAAATTAAACCAGGGGTCCCAAACCTCCATGACAAGGTCCCCTATACAGTAGATTATAGCTAAGCTAAGCTAAGATTAAAGTGTGTTACTAAACACAGTGACAATAGCAAAGATCATTGATGTTGACCTCTCTAATACTAGGTTACTGTGACAAAATAAAAAAAAAAGAATGAATTTGCTGAAGTTGATGAAGTTACTGACTGCCTGGCCAAAGGTTGTTCCTTTCGGCCTCTAGTGGATGTTTTTGATTCAAATGGAGTTTAAGGACTTCACAAATGGCGTTGGAGTTTAAGGACTTCACAAATGGCGTTGGAGTTTAAGGACTCGCTTGAGAGGATTTCGACGCAGAGAACAAATTTGGGGCCCTCATTTCCTTTGTCATGCGTGACTGTGAATGCATATTTTTTATCTGCTGCCTCATACTTGTGCAGACACTCAGCTCTTTTTCTTTTCAAAAATTTGTCCAGGTTAGCAGAGCTAGCTAGCTGGCTAACTAACAAGTCTCTGTCAACCACTCTAGTTTGTTTGTGATCACGTTCGGACCATAGATTGTATAGTTCATATTTGAATGTCAGCCAATCAGAAAAAGATAGAAATAACAGATTATTGTAATGCAGTTTTATAACAAATGGGAATATTTTTACAGTTATTTATTTATTACTTATTCAATTATTTATTTGCTTTTACTTTCCCCTTCAACTTGCTGTGCCCCCCCTGGTCCTCTGTGGCCCTCACTTTGAAAACCACCGAGTTAAACT
>JAIFZK010000165.1:115000-142500 GCA_027481765.1 Tenualosa thibaudeaui | reverse complement strand
GGCCAGTCTCCCCTAGAGTAACTTAGGGTTAAGTGTCTTACATCAGGGCCAGTCTCCCCTAGAGCACCTTAGGGTTAAGTGCCTTACATCAGGACCAGTCTCCCCTAGAGCAGCTTAGGGTTCAGTGTCTTGCTCAAGGGCACAGCGGTGGCAGCTGGGATTCAAACCCACAACTTTTCAGGCTACTTGCACACTAGACAGGTTCCTTAACCGCTACACCACCACTGCCCATGACAAAAGAGATGATTAGTCAGTAATTTACTGTGTTCTATAGCTCACAACAAAACTCAAATTAAACACCTCATCACTGAGCAGCATTAGATGAATTCAACACTACCAAGTCAGCTGCAGCTGCATTCTGGGTTTAAAACAGCACCAATCACCAGTGGGATGGGCCTTTAGTGAGATGCATTCTGGGTTTAAAACAGCACCAATCACCAGTGGGATGGGCCTTCAGTGAGATGCATTCTGGGTTTAAAACAGCACCAATCACCAGTGGGATGGGCCTTCAGTGAGATGCATTCTGGGTTTAAAACAGCACCAGGTCAGAGTGCTTCACTGGCTGCAGCTGGCTAGGTGATGTAGAATGTACCTTCAGTGTGACTGGGCTGACTGTAGTGTGTGACCGGAGTACTGCAGTGAGGTCATCAGTGTGTGACCGGAGTACTGCAGTGAGGTCATCAGTGTGTGACTGGAGTATCTGTTCTTGTCCTCAGTATCTGGTGTCTCTGATTGAGAGCAAACTGAACTGGATGTGCGTGTTTTACTTCTTTGTCATCATGGTGAGTAGCTCTCTCTGTCTTAACACACACACACACACTTACACACACACACACCCCTGAGGTACAGAGGTAAAGTAGGATGTGTGTGTGTTACTTCTTTGTCATTAGAATAATAGTAGTAATCTATTCTCTTGAGGGAAATTTGGTCTCTGCATTTAACCCAGTTGTGAATTAGTGAAACGCACACACACACACAGTGAAGTACACACTAACACACACACACACACACACACACACAGTGAAGTACACACTAACACACACACACACACACACAGTGAAGTACACACTAACACACACACACACACATACACACACACAGTGAAGTACACACTAACACACACACACACACGCACACACACACACAGTGAAGTACACACTAACACACACACACACACACACACAGTGAAGTGAAGTACACACTAACACACACACACACACACAGTGAAGTACACACACACACACACACACACACACAGTGAAGTGAAGTACACACACACACACACACACAGTGAAGTGAAGTACACACACACACAGTGAAGTGAAGTACACACACACACAGTGAAGTGAAGTACACACACACACAGTGAAGTGAACTACACACACACACACACAGTGAAGTGAAGTATACACTAACACACAGTGAAGTGAAGTACACACACACACACACACACAGTGAAGTGAAGGACACACACACACATACACACACCACAAACACTGTGTGTTATTCCAGGTTATTCAGAACTGTGCTTTCAGAATCAAATCAGTTCTAACAATAATGATATAAGTTATCTATAATTTATAGTCTAATCTACAAATCTGTTCTAATAATAATCAATATAAATCATCTGTACTCTTTTGAGAAACACACACAGTGAAGTGAAGTACACACACACAGAGCAATAGGCTGCCTGCCATAGCAGTGCCCAGGGAGCAGTGAGGGGTTAGGAGCCTTGCTCAAGGGAGCAGTGAGGGGTTAGGAGCCTTGCTCAAGGGAGCAGTGAGGGGTTAGGGGCCTTGCTCAAGGGAGCAGTGAGGGGTTAGGTGCCTTGCTCAAGGGAGCAGTGAGGGGTTAGGGGCCTTGCTCAAGGGAGCAGTGAGGGGTTAGGGGCCTTGCTCAAGGGAGCAGTGAGGGGTTAGGTGCCTTGCTCAAGGGAGCAGTGAGGGGTTAGGAGCCTTGCTCAAGGGAGCAGTGAGGGGTTAGGAGCCTTGCTCAAGGGCACTTCAGCCGTGATCCACTGGTTGGGGATCAAACCAGCAACCGGTTACAAGCCTGAAGCCCTAACCAGTAGGCTATGAGTGCCCCATGGAGCCTCCTGCTCACTCACACACACACACACACACACACCTGTAGTGTTACAGAAGTACAGGTAGGATGGGTGGTCCTTGACAACTGCATTGTGTGGCCCCACAGACAGGGGGCAGCATTGTGTTCATCGCTCCTTTGATCGTCCGTGAGTTGCGCTCCATGTGTGGAGACCGGCAGGCGCAGGCCAGTCAGCTGTGATGCTCCTCCTGCGTGTGCCTCCTGGAGGCCAAGTCCCGCCACCACTGATCTACACCCCTGCTGCCCACGAGAGGCCAAGGTGCCAACACAGGGTGATGGGGTGTGGAGCTGAGCTTTCAATGGGATGTTTCTTTTCTAGAGTTTAGTCTTAAGCGTTTTTAAAAGTCATCATCATCTGATCACCACACTCTGATGCTTTTATTCTGATTTTTTATTCTGTCTTCAGTTTACATCAGTGACTCTCCACCAATCACAGCATAGCCTCTCAGCTCTCCACCAATCACTGGATAGCCTCTCAGCTCTCCACCAATCACTGGATAGCCACTGACCAGTTGTGCCACTACTCCAGAAGACACACACACACACACACACACACACACTCACACACACACACACACACACACACACACACACACACACTCATCACACTCTCTTGGGAGATTTAAAAAAATAATTTAACAAATAAAAACATCTCTTTAAAAAAACTCAAATAAACACATCTCTTTTTTTAAGTTCTGTATGTTTAATGAATGTTTTGCTATATTTGTGTCAGTGTAAATGAACTGAATGTTTCCGTAATTAATGTAATGCAGCTGACAGACAGGAATGTCCCGACAGACAGATCCGCTACCAGGAGGGGCGCTATACCACTATTGATCTGTTGGTCAAAGGGCAGTATGCTATGCCACTATTGATCTGTGCATTAGCCTGTTGCCTAAGGTAGTATACTGAACATAAAGGGCTGTTTGCACTAGGGCTTTGCTAGCATTAAACTTCTCTAGCAAAAGGCTAGTATAAGGGAGCCAAGCCTGGACTAGTGCACAGCAGGGCTAGCATTAGGCTATCTGTTATAAAGTACTAGTCTGGACTAGTGCACAGCAGGGCTAGCTTTAGGCTATTTGTTATAAAGTACTAGTCTGGACTAGTGCACAGCAGGGCTAGCTTTAGGCTATTTGTTATAAAGTACTAGTCTGGACTAGTGCACAGCAGCGCTAGCATTAGGCTATCTTATATGTACTAGTCTGGATTAGTGCACAGCAGGGCTAGCCTATGCATTCTCATTAGCTGTACTGTAATAACTCATGTGTTTCCACTGGCCTGCTCTTGAATAGGTGGAGTGTTCTTGAATAGGTGGGGTGTTCTTGAATAGGTGGCCTGCTCTTGAATAGGTGGGGTGTTCTTGAATAGGTGGAGTGTTCTTGAATAGGTGGGGTGTTCTTGAATAGGTGGGGTGTTCTTGAATAGGTGGCCTGCTCTTGAATAGGTGGGGTGTTCTTGAATAGGTGGAGTGTTCTTGAATAGGTGGGGTGTTCTTGAATAGGTGGGGTGTTCTTGAGTAGGGTTAAAGGTTAGGGTTAAAGGTTAGGAGTAAAAGTTAGGGTTAGTTGGTTTATCCAGCTCTGCAGCAATGCACATGTGGCATTTCAAATTTAGATTTTCACTCTGGGACCTGAGCAAAAACTGTTTGTGTGTGAATGCTGACTTGTCTTGCAAGTTGTACTTTTTTTCTCAACAAGACTTTGCCTCTTTGACATCAATTTGGCTCACTGTCATCATTTCCTGGGAGGGGCCAGGGGACACCTTCCACTAGTGTCTTTATCAATTCCCACCACTAGGTGGCCTCAGAGTGCCTCACATACCACACTCCCAGCATATATCCAAAACACACACATACACAGAGTTCAAAACACACACATACACAGAGTTCAAAACACACACATACACAGAGTTCAAAACACACACATACACAGAGTTCAGAGTTTACACACAGTATGCATTTTTATTATGAGCACACAGTATGGTGTATTAATTAAAGGCGAAGATATGGAAAGCAAACACTGCACTGGTGAGTCGTATGTAAGCAGTGTACAACAGGACTGATCCAATGTCTCAACACACACACACACACACACACACACACACACACACCCACACACACACACACAACTCCAATGCAGTCCCAACACACAATACAACAGCCTTAGGCTCAGGAATACAATCCAATACAATTTGATATATTCTCTGTTTCAATATACATAAGATAGATAAGACTCTTCCCCATTGAAAATGTTTGTTATATAAATTATATACCTTTGTCAAAGTGAGCACAAAGCTGTCTTTCATGCATATCAGAATTAGAATACTCTTTAGAAAAACACTGAAGATAAACACACACACACTATTCTGTAGAAAAACCTTTAGAGGCAGGTGAAACTGAGGCCAAAGAAACACTGGCTGCACACACACACACACACACACAGTATTCTCTCACTCAGCCAGTGTCTGTCTGAAGGGGAGTGTGGGATGTGTTTTGAGACCTCCAGCCCGTATAGTGCAAAGATAACTGCAAACATCATCAGTCAGTTCTGAGGACATTTGGAAATACTCCCCTAGAATATTGGCAGAATTACAATAAGTTACAATAGACTTCTATAAACAGACAGACACAATACAGATCACACAAATAAGAACACAATAACAACAGTAAGAATCGATGCTTTTGTACAAGGCTGAAGATCACACATCCTGTGTATGGAGTGTATATAGGCTACATACATCCTCTGTAGGGAGTGTATATAGGCTACATACATCCTGTGTAGGGAGTGTATATAGGCTACATACATCCTGTGTAGGGAGTGTATATAGGCTACATACATCCTCTGTATGGAGTGTATATAGGCTACATACATCCTGTGTAGGGAGTGTATATAGGCTACATACATCCTGTGTAGGGAGTGTATATAGGCTACATACATCCTGTGTAGGGAGTGTATATAGGCTACATACATCCTCTGTAGGGAGTGTATATAGGCTACATACATCCTCTGTATGGAGTGTATATAGGCTACATACATCCTCTGTAGGGAGTGTATATAGGCTACATACATCCTCTGTAGGGAGTGTATATAGGCTACATACATCCTGTGTAGGGAGTGTATATAGGCTACATACATCCTCTGTAGGGAGTGTATATAGGCTACATACATCCTGTGTAGGGAGTGTATATAGGCTACATACATCCTGTGTAGGGAGTGTATATAGGCTACATACATCCTCTGTATGGAGTGTATATAGGCTACATACATCCTGTGTAGGGAGTGTATATAGGCTACATACATCCTGTGTAGGGAGTGTATATAGGCTACATACATCCTGTGTAGGGAGTGTATATAGGCTACATACATCCTCTGTAGGGAGTGTATATAGGCTACATACATCCTGTGTAGGGAGTGTATATAGGCTACATACATCCTCTGTAGGGAGTGGGTGATGCTACTTATGAGGGGTTGAAAGAAGGGGGGAAACACAGATGTAGTACAGCTAAAGCAGTCTCTCTCACACACACACACTCACACACACTGAAGGGGGCGGGGGGATGTTGGGGTGCAGTTATTCCACACACACACACTTACAGGGATATTAGTTTAGTTTGTTTGGGTGAGGTAGACAGTTCTGAGTATGGCTATCCATTCCAACATTCAGTTGATATATCAAACCCAAGCCCTATCAAACAAGAATGGACTAACCCTCACCCCTAATATCAAACAAGAATGGACTAACCCTCACCCCTAATATCAAACAAGAATGGACTAACCCTCACCCCTAATATCAAACAAGAATGGACTAACCCTCACCCCTAATAATGGGGAGGAGCAGGGTGGGGGTGTGGTGGGGAGGAGCAGGGTGGGGGTGCGGTGGGGAGGAGCAGGGTGGGGGTGTGGTGGGGAGGAGCAGGGTGGGGGTGTGGTGGGGGTGCGGTGGGGAGGTATAGGGCGGAGGGGGATGCAGAGAGATGCTTTGGTTAACTATTCTAGCTGCCTTAGAAATAAAAGTTTTCACACATACACACCACACACACACACACACACACACATATACACACCACACACACACACAAACACACACATACACATCACCACACACACACATACACACCACCACACAAACACACAGTTTGTCACACAACCCTAGAGTAGAGCACATATTTGCGTGGTCCTTAGAATCCACACCATTCCCTTCATAAAGAAACACTTTCCCCAGCCAACAAAAGACTGAGCGGATATGCTACATCACTAGCAATTATTAACTTTATGCTACATGTTCAACATTGATTAGCTTTATGCTACATCATTAACTATGATTAGCCTTATGCTACATCATTAGCAATGACCAGCTATATGCTTCACCTTTAGCAATGATTAGCTTTGTTCTACACCATTAACAATGATTAGCATTATGCTACATCATTAGCAATGATTAGCTTTGTGTTCAGGGTTTCCACAGGATCTTAAACAGTCTAAAATTTAACAAAATAAATTTAAGGCCTTAAAAATTCCATCTAGTCCATCTAATGAAATATTGTAGGCCTCAAATTGGTCTGAGTTGCAAATTAGTAGTTGAGTTGCTGCAGATGTAGTGTGGTGTATTTAGTGTGTACTATGCCACTTGCTTGTGTCTTCTATTTGAGGGGAAATGGACATTTTTTTCACGTGTTGTAGTCGAAAGTATGTTTAGAAAATATATTCTATGTAAGTAGTTTTACTTTAAATCCCACAAACCTGTGCAATTGTTTTGGCAAAAAGAGCATCACAATGTCTTACAAAGTCTTACATTTAAGTTGTTGAAACCTGCAGAAACCCTGTGTGTTACGTCATTGACAATGATTAGCTTAAAGCTGACAGATTTGGGACAGACAGACCAATGGTAATTCATCTAAACAGACGGCTTCAAAAGCTACAAACTCAACATGCTAATGTAGGCAAATCCAACCAAAGACTGTGATTCTGCCTTCAACAGAGTGCACACCCATCATGACCAGCATGAATATGGTTTACATCTGGTCTATAGGTGTGACTGGGTGACTGGGCCAGAAGTGACGGGGAGGCGTGTTTATAAGCACCCAGAGAAGAAGAATCCTAAAGTACCGTGACCGAAATGAAGCAACATTAAATCAATAAAAAAAGAGCGGAGCAGAGGGTTACAGGAGAACAGCATGACCTCTGACCCCTAGGTCACATACAGATAGCAGAATAACCCTGCTGGTCACCTTTAAAGTTTTTGCTAATGTTTACCAAGGGTCAAAGGTTGAGGGAGGGGGTCTTTGCTGAGGGTCATAAAGGTCACTAAGGTTGCATTTTCACTTCAGAGCATATTTACAGTAGAGCATTCTGGGTAGTTTTGGTAGTGAGGTGTTGGGTAGTTAAGAGAGAAGAGTGCATGATTGTTTTTTTCACAGTACAGTCAAAGTGTTTCCACCTCTGGGATCTGCATCTGCTGAGGAGTACAAACAGGAAGTGAGTCCAGTCAAACAGGAAGTGAGTCCAGTCAAACAGGAAGTGATTCCACTCAGATCTTTATGGAAATGTATTCTGTTGCCATGGTGATGCGAAGTCATTCCTGTTGTTTAGCTCCTCCTACTGACGAGTCAGGGCTTTGTGATGCAGACGACGCCTCTTCCGCACTGTAAAGAAATCTGTCAACACACAACACAACACGAGTAAACACACACACACCACTACACACACAACACAACACGAGTAAACACACACACACCACTACACACACAACACAACACGAGTAAACACACACACACCACTACACACACAACACAACACGAGTAAACACACACACACCACTACACACACAACACAACACGAGTAAACACACACACACCACTACACACACAACACAACACGAGTAAACACACACACACCACAACACACACAACACAACACGAGTAAACACACACACACCACTACACACACAACACAACACGAGTAAACACACACACAACACAACACGAGTAAACACACACACACCACTACACACACAACACAACACGAGTAAACACACACACACCACTACACACACAACACAACACGAGTAAACACACACACACCACTACACACACAACACAACACGAGGAAACACACACACACCACTACACACACAACACAACACGAGTAAACACACACACACCACTACACACACAACACAACACGAGGAAACACACACACACCACTACACACATACACAACGTGAGTAAACACACACACCACTACACACATACACAACGTGAGTAAACACACACACACACCACTCTACACACAATAAAACATGAGTTAACACACGCACACCACTACACACAGATACACATCATGAGTAAACACACGCACACCACTACACACACATACACATCATGAGTAAACACACGCACACCACTACACACAGATACACATCATGAGTAAACACACCCCTACACACAAACACAGAATGCACACACAACATCATGAGTAAGCATACACACACACACATACATATATATATGGACATACACACAGAAATACACAGAATACAAAACAACATCATGAGTAAACAGACCCCTACACACGCACACACACATACAGAACACACACATATAATAGACAAAAAGAAGAGGAAGAGAGAGATAGAACAGGGAGAGAGAACAGAGGCTCTAACCTGTGATGGTGGCCTGTCTGTGTTTGGTTTCCATGGCGACGCTGTTGCGGGTACTGAAGCTCCTCTTGGTGCCCCTGCTACTGTGCTGGGGAGACCCCTCATCTGAAGAGTGGCCTGGAGAGGAGGTGCAGGAGGAGGAAGAGGAAGAAAAGGAAGAAAAGGAGGAAAAGGAGGAGGAAGAGGAGGAGCCCCCCTTCACCACACGGCTGTGGTAGAACGCCGGCACATCCTGGCACCGTAGCTCCTCCCACTGGAGGGTGGAGCCGGGGGTGGGCCGATCGGACAGGAAGTCAAAGTCCCAGCGGCGCGTTGCCGTGTCGATGGTCATGCGGAGCAGGCGCTGGAAGTCCTGCTGGAGCTGCTGGTGGTCAACGGGGCCAAAGAGACTCCGCCGCACACCACACTGCCCCCTAGCGTCCTCCACAGGAACTTCAGCCTCCCGCTCAGAAGACACAAGTGCCATCAGTTTAGAAGTCTGAGGAAGAGACAGAGAGAGGGATGTCAGTTACACACAAACACACACACACGTGTCCACAATATTTCTTTCTCTCCATGTCAAATAATCTCTCTCTCACACACACTCTCCACAGCAGTCATACACACACTTTCCTATCTCATACTGTACACCACATACACTCCTGTAATAATGTATACTGGTGCACACACACACACACACAAACACATACACACACACACAGCACCTCTTACACGGACTAATGCAATGCATGCCTGTATCATGTAGGAAAAATATATTGTGCAGCCCAACGACAGTACACACATCATAACGTCACGTCACACACACAGCCCACTATGTCACAAAGAGAAACGTGCCAGTGAGAACCTGCCGTCCGCACCTGTTGCCTATGCATGGGCACATTTGCAAATGCCACAGGTGCCTCGTGAGGAGATGTCGATTTTCTCAATGCCTCCCGGATTTTTCCACGGGCGCTCGTGAAGTTTTGGCGTGTTTGAGGTACGGAAGGAGAGGTTTTTGAACCGAGCGGACATGCAAGTTCCCACGGGGATCATCTGGACCGGTGTCGTGACTTGGGATCCACTGCGAGTTGTGCTACAAGGAAATCACTGACACCAACCCACGACACAGCGTCAGTGATGAACGCAATTGGCAGTTTTGCCTCTGAACAGCAAATGTCAAAATGCTGCTTGCCGATCTGTTCTGGGTAAAGGCTGGCGCATGACGCGGCACCTCTGGGTTTATAAACCACTGACGTGCCCAACGCCAGGTTTGCCTCTCTGAATTTAGTTTTCCCCGCCAGTTAACATTTCCCAGATGTCGGGCGTACAAGAGGTGATTTTGGACTCGGACAGTGGACAGGTACATTCAACATTGGACAATCTTAATTGAAACACATTTCCGAAGATTTCAAACCCACCCCTTCAATTGATTATTTTTCCTGAGCATCACAGTAGCAAATACCGTCGGTTGTTTCTTCTGCTTAGTAACAACTTGAACTCACAGTCCCAGTTAATGGTTTCAAAGCGACCATTTGAAAAGTTTCTTGGACAGAATTACAGGAATTAAGGTCACTTCGCCATTAAATTTAGCATCGCCTAATCAAATCTTTGAATCTCTGAATCGCACGTACAAGAGTACGGGTTCCGGTGCACGCACGCTCCGCCTCCAGAGAAAGTTGTTTTCGTGAAGAAAAGTAGGTGCGTCGCACGCAGGGGAGATCAAATTACTACTTGACTCAAACCCCCATTTAGGCTGCGCACACATACACACACACACACACACACTCACTCGTATGAAACTACACTGTGCTGAAACCAAAAACGGAACCAGAGTAAACTAAAGAAAAGAGGAAGAAAGGTCTTTTAGAACACAGTATAGCGAGGCGCTCTGTGGTCCCAGGTGTCTGTGAAGCATAACAACCGAGAGTTCTAGAGGAGTTCTAGAGAACTGCAGTGACGCACTTCAAATCTCCGTCCTATGAACAGATATAGGTCAGATGTGTTGTAGCAAAAATGATAAACTCCACACACACCGCTGACCAAACCAGATCATAACGAACATTTCATACTAACCCTGCATTGCAACGCATTAATTCCTACATTAGCTCCGGTTGCACGAATGGGGCGTCTGATATCACATCTCAGTTGCACACTGGAACCTGTCAGCCAGAGGAAATGTCTGGGCAAAAAGTTGTTTTTTTAATTATTAATCAGTACACGTAGGATAAACATTTGGACTTACCGCTCACTCTGCAGCTCGTGGGTAGTATTCGTAAGCTGAAAGGTAACTTGAAGTTGTGTGAGTTAAGTGACACAAATTCTGAAACCGTGTCCGTTGGTTTAGCGATCCGCTCCGTGTCCAAACTTAGTGATGCTGACTGTAGCCGTACTAGCCCATAGGTTTGGCTACTGAATCCCAAACTGGTTTGTTTTGGGTATCGGAGAGCGTGGGACATCCCACTGTAAAGGATTATCACGTGATAAATAGCAGAACAATCACTATTTGAGTGCCCCGCACAACAAAAACAACAGCAGGATCAGCGCCGCCCAGCTCAGCGTCCGGATTATCTGACAATAATTGTGTCTTTATCCTGCAGTCTCTTTCAGCTTGCTATTAAGGAAGGCTGTCGAAACACACGAATTTACTAAGTTTGAAATCACCGTTGCACGCCAGGTATTAAGCCTACAAACTTGCTCTGTCGCTGTGCGCCTGTTGTCTGTCCTGGATGTATCGGACTGTAGGGCTGGCTTGTGAGCAATTGCCTATAGATGCGTTACGGAGTCTCGCAGAAGTAGGTCAAATCTCCGAGGCGGGCGGGGCCCCTCTTCGCGCAGTGTGTGTGACACAGATTCTCGTGTTTTGCTTCCATCACGTTTTGCCTTGGCTCTGTGCCACCGCATGGAGTCACGTTGCCGTGCAACGTGACAGAGGGTCAACCGAAATTCTCATCGACGATTCTCCCGCAATTTTTATTTTAATTATACGTCATACCCCAAAATAAAACCAGGACTTGAATATTCCTACATGACATTAGTTTTCCAATTAATGTGAAGAAAACGATTAGCTGAATTCATAATTTAATCTCTATATTCCCTTACCAAAAATCCATTTTGAAAATTACAATTAAGTACAGCATTTATGACACAGAAAACTGACTCAGAAAACTGCAGTTTGACACTTGACAAGTACTGTAGTTATTTTCTGTAAGGAATGGATTGTAGACATATTTATTAGGTCTGTTTATGCAAGATTCCTCTCTCTCTCTCTCTCTCTCTCTCTCTCACACACACACACACACACACACACACACACACACACACACACACACACAGGCCTATAAGTCATTCAAACCTCTGATGCAGCTTCACCTAAATGGAGAGGAGGCCTACACACACACACACACAAACACAGACATTGTCATAGACACACACACACAGTCACAGGCACACAAGCTGAATCTGTGTCTTTTAGCTGATGTAATCATTGACTTATGATGTGAATGACCAGCATGCTAGGCCCACTGAACTGTGTTATCTGTTAAATGTGTGTGTGTGTCTTTTTAATGTTTGTGTGTGTGTGAGTGTATGTGTGATGTACACTTGGGTATACTCCATTTTAATTATTTTCATAAATAATTTTGTTTATTTTGTTTTCAAGGGAATCAAAACCACACATGCAATTGGTTGGGAATTGATATGATTTCATCAATATTGATGCAATTGTTTATTCTGCTTATTGGTCCAATTCTTTATCAATTCTCTTATCAGTTCTTTATTGGTTAGAAGGTTTCCAGTGTCAGCACATAGGCATATTTAAAGCCTACTCTACTGAGGTGACCCAAGCAGCTTGCTAGAGTGAGGGAAGTAATGAGTTTTGGATTTTAAAACACACACTGACCCATTGGTCTGAAAACATGCCAGCATGCGTAGTTTCAGCAAGCAGCAAGAGTTATTAATAATGTCAGATGGATACGATTTGAGCATTTCATTCTCGGTTCTACTTGACTCACGGTTCTGGATCCCCACAACATGGTTTTTGATATTTTTAAAACAGATAGCAGTATTTTGTAACCAAACTCTCTCTATGTAGGAATGCCAAACTTTGATAATTGTTCTTCTGCTCTTCTCTTTATCCTTTTAGTAATCAGGGTGTGTCATCGTCTCTGAAGAGGTGTGTGTGTGTGTGTGTTTATGTGTGTGTGTTTGTGTTTATCAGCAAAACACCTCCCTGCAGGCTACAGGTTACATGGATTGTCTCTTAAAGCCAGCTACATTCACATAGAGAGGCGTGTTTCTGTCTGTGTGTGTGTGTGTGTGTGTGTATGTGTGAGTGTAAATATATGTGTGTGTGTGTGTGTGTTGTGGTGTATAGAGAGTCTCTGAAAGTCAGCCACACACACATGCAGTACATCAAATAAACTAACCTCAATTACAGGCTCAAATATATAACAACCCAACCTGAATAAACACATTACACACACACACACACACACACATACCACACACACACACACATACACATACACACACACATCAAACCACTCAACTGGATTTATTAATGTAACACATATGTACATTTAATCAGTTGAAAAACTGACCCTCCACCACCACCACCGCACACACACACACACACACACCACATACACACACACACACACACACACACACACATACACACACACACACACACACACACTAATCAAACAGCTTGAATGCTGCCTCAGTGAAGAGCAGGGTTGTTAACACCTTCATTTCCTTCTGTGTGAATGAAGCATGTGTCTGTGTCTGTGTGTGTGTGTGTGTGTTGATGTGTGTCTGCAGAGCAGACCCTAGTGGAACCCTAGAACACACAGAGCAGAGTGGAGTAGATTAGGGCTTGTTTGTGTAGTACACACAGAGTGGAGTAGAGTGTGTGTGTGTAGTACACACAGAGTAGAGTAGAGTGTGTGTGTGTAGTACACACAGAGTAGAGTAGAGTGTGTGTGTGTAGTACACACAGAGTGGAGTAGAGTGTGTGTGTGTAGTACACACAGAGTGGAGTAGAGTGTGTGTGTGTAGTACACACAGAGTGGAGTAGAGCATGGATGAATTGGTCCATTTTGATTGGCTTGCTTGGACAGAGATAGATCCAGTTTGATTGGCTTGCTTGGACAGAGATAGATCCAGTTTGATTGGTTCACGTGGAGGGAGGATAGATCCATTTAGCCTAGCCAGATACGCTGAACTATTAAACTCTCATCCGCTGCCTTCAAAAACCCCACAAGCAGAGAGGAAATGGTCACACACACACACAACCCTATATCTCTATAGTTGCACACACACCTACAGACTACACACACACAACCCTATATCTCTATAGTTGCACACACACCTACAGACTACACACACACAACTCTATATGTATTTATACAGCAAGAAGCACCCAGGAGCAACAGGGGCAAGGAAAAACTCCCTTGTGGTCGTTAGTCTACAGTCTGCAATTAGTTTAGAAACATTAAAACATTAAGTAATTAGAGAGGAAATGAACAATGCTGTTATTAAAACATTCTTATTTAACTTTATTTGTAACTTTTTACAGTTTTTGCCTGTTGCTCTTATTTAACTTGACTTGTCTCATTGTGTCAAAACTACACACAAGCAAAGAAGACTCAACACTGGGAAATAAACAAATAAACATTCACGTCTATGTCAAATTGAAACTTTGCTATCAAAACCTAACAATCCTCTGTCAAAATGTCACTCTGATGACATAATGATGCCCATCATATGAATACACTTTCAGATCAACGGCAACACACTAGTGAACACACTAGTCTACACACTAGCAACACACTAGTCTACACACTAGTCTACACACTAGACTACACACTAATCTACACACTAGCAACACACTAGACTACACACTAATCTACACACTAGTCTACACACTAGACTACACACTAATCTACACACTAGTCTACACATTAGCAACACACTAGCAACACACTAGTCAACACACTAGTCTACACACTAGACTACACACTAGCAACACGCTAGACTACACACTAATCTACACACTAGTCTACACACTAGTCTACACACTAGACTACACACTAATCTACACACTAATCTACACACTAGTCTACACACTAGCAACACACTAGTTCATGACCTATTCACCACGTCCTCCTCTCTCTCTCTCTCTCTCTCTCTCTCTCTCTCTCTCTGTGTGTGTTGGGGAAAGGAGGGAGTGTGTTGCAGAATTGCAACCAAAGTGCAAAGCAGTGCTTTTGTTTAAGGTATGTTTGCACCTTATTTAAGGTATAGTAACAACGACTTAAATTATGCTAATTTGGTTTCAGCATGTGTCTATATAGTGTTATAGTGTCTATATAGCTATGTGTAAAACTGTAAAGACATTCCTACTGACTGATTCTATGGTGTTTTCAGTTCTGTTGTATTGCCTGCTTGCCTTGCCTGTAAACTGCTCAGGGTTCTGTCCTGATGGTTTACAGTAATACAGATTGCTTAGGCACAATTTCTGTAACCTTTGGCTATTTTTTCAAAACTTGACACACAAATCAGAAAACCTTCCACCCAACTAGCAACTAGCACCCAACATTTTGCACTCTTTGCAAAACTGTTCAAACTCAAAATGGTATTTTTGTACAAACAGTAGACACAAAACTCACACAAAACTCATAACATTAATACACACACAAAACTCATAACATTAATACACACACAAAACTCATAACATTAATACACACACAAAGCTTCACCAACTGCACACTGGCAGTAAGAATGGAAAACACATTTGGCTTTTTTCAGCAGTTTACACTATGTGTAATACACATAGCTTAGTATCATTAGAACTCTGTAACACACATAGCTTAGTATCATTAGAACTCTGTAACACACATAGCTTAGTAGGCCGATGGTATATAAGAGAGGGCCTTTACAGTTTTTGGGAAATTTTGATATTTGATTTCATTTCTTTCCTCTATTTCTCTATATTTCTCTCCTTTTGCACAGCCCTTCCCTCCTTCTTTCTTCACCTCTCCTGCTCCTGTAATTCTTACACCTCTTTCACTGTCTGTCCATTATTGTCATCCAGACACATCCTCACATGTCTTTCTCAGTGCTAGAGGTCTGAATGTTGAGTGAAGTAATGATCCTAAAGTGCTTTGGCGTGTGTCAATGTAGGACGGCCCTTCTCAGAATAGTGTGAGTAGAAGACACAGAGGTGTCATCTTACCAGTGTGATAAAATACAAACTGAGTCTTATGCAGTGAGTTGTGTCATTCTACAAGTGTGTTATAAAATGCAGTGTGTTGTGTTTACAGTTTAGCAAAGATTGTGTTACAGATTTACAAACTGAGCTTGTTGATTGGGCTTTTAGTCTGGCAGACCTTGTGAACAGACACACAAAGGAGAACGGCAGGAGGAGGCTACAAGAGTCAATAGTTTCAAATGTTGGGCCAAAAAATCACAAACACAATCAGTGTTTAAACATTCAGAAAAAAAACTGTAATATGGATGAACTGTTGTCCTGTTGGTTTAATATGTGTGTGTGTGTGTGTGTGTGTGTGCCTGATAGGTAAAGTGCTTTGGGTCAAGTCCTGCTGGTTTAATCTGGGCGTGTGTGTGTGTGTGCCTGATAGGTAAAGTGCTTTGGGTCAAGTCCTGCTGGTTTAATATGGGTGTGTGTGTGTGTGTGTGTGTGCCTGATAGGTAAAGTGCTTTGGGTCAAGTCCTGCTGGTTTAATATGGGCGTGTGCGTGTGTGTGTGTGTGTGTGTGTGTGTGTGTGTGTGTGTGCCTGATGGGTAAAGTGCTTTGGGTCGAGTCCTGTTGGTTTAATATGGGCGTGTGTGTGTGTGTGTGTGTGTGTGTGTGCCTGATGGGTAAAGTGCTTTGGGTCGAGTCCTGCTGGTTTAATATGGGCGTGTGCGTGTGTGTGTGTGTGTGTGTGTGCCTGATGGGTAAAGTGCTTTGGGTCGAGTCCTGTTGGTTTAATATAGGCATGCGTGTGTGTGTGTGTGTGTGTGTGCTTGCGCATGTGTGTGTGTGCATGCGCTTGTGTGTGTGTGTGTGTGCATGCTTGTGCGTATGTGTGTGCATGCGCTTGTGTGTGTGTGTGTGTGTGTGTGTGTGCATGCACTTGTGTGTGTGTGTGTGTGCATGCTTGTGTGTATGTGTGTGCATGCACTTGTGCGTGTGTGTGTGTGTGTGTATGTGTGTGCATGCACTTGTGCGTGTGTGTGTGTGTGTGTGCGTGTGCGTGTGTGCAAACATGCATTTGGTTACTTGGACAGGAAATGGGGCCCACTAAATCTAACAGAGGAACTGAGAGAGTGTGTGTGGGGTGGGTGCTGTGTGTAGATGTGTGTGTGTGGGGCGGGTGCTGTGTGTAGATGTGTGTGTGTGGGGTGGGTGCTGTGTGTAGATGTGTGTGTGTGGGGCGGGTGCTGTGTGTAGATGTGTGTGTGTGGGTTTGGGTGCTGTGTGTAGATGTGTGTGTGTGGGGCGGGTGCTGTGTGTAGATGTGTGTGTGTGGGGGGGGTGCTGTGTGTAGATGTGTGTGTGTGGGGCGGGTGCTGTGTGTAGATGTGTGTGTGTGGGGCGGGTGCTGTGTGTAGATGTGTGTGTGTGGGGCGGGTGCTGTGTGTAGATGTGTGTGTGTGGGGTGGGTGCTGTGTGTAGATGTGTGTGTGTGGGGTGGGTGCTGTGTGTAGATGTGTGTGTGTGGTGCGGGTGCTGTGTGTAGATGTGTGTGTGTGGGGCGGGTGCTGTGTGTAGATGTGTGTGTGTGGGTTTGGGTGCTGTGTGTAGATGTGTGTGTGTGGGATGGGTGCTGTGTGTAGATGTGTGTGTGTGGGGTGGGTGCTGTGTGTAGATGTGTGTGTGTGGGGCGGGTGCTGTGTGTAGATGTGTGTGTGTGGGGCGGGTGCTGTGTGTAGATGTGTGTGTAAACACGGCACACTACAATATAGTATAAGGCACCAGGTCACCAGGGTCACTTCCTGTTTGACAGCGTTGCCATCAAATTCAATTTGTGACCTGTGAAAAATTAGTTTCACTTTTGATAAAACCCATTATGGCATCTGAGGCTTTATGTTGATGTGAGTTTGCAAGTTTCTGCACTTGGATGCACTTGGATGCACATGAGACTACAGGGTAATAGAAGACTAATAGAAGGCTATTTACACCCACAATAACAAACACACTGCAGGGTCAAACAGATGAAGTGCTACAAGCCATTCTGGATCTGCCTCTCATTGACCCCCTGGTACCCCTCTGGTAGTTCATTGACCCCCTGGTACCCCTCTGGTAGTTCATTGACCCCCTGGTACCCCTCTGGTAGTTTATTGACCCCCTGGTACCCCTCTGGTAGTTTATTGTCCCTTTTAAACCTTTGATATTCAGCGTGTGAATGGAATTCTTGTTTGTTTATTCACGTATCACACTTTTGGTGCGTGCTGAGCATTCCGAGCTCTGAGTTCCGAGCGCACTCTGGGCTGAAGGCAGAGAGTGCTAGAGACTGATCTCAGTCTAACTGAAAACATTGCCAGACAGAGTCTGGATTTATTTAGGAATTAAAGCGTTGGGTCAAGTCCTGCTGGTTTAATATGGGCGTGTGCGTGCGTGTGTGTGTGTGTGTGTGTGTGTGTGTGTGTGTGTGTGTGTGTGTGTGTCTGATGGGTAAAGTGCTTTGGGTCGAGTCCTGTTGGTTTAATATAGGCATGCGTGTGTGTGTGTGTGTGTGTGTCTTTGTGTGTGCTTGCGCATGTGTGTGTGTGCATGCGCTTGTGTGTGTGTGTGTGCATGCTTGTGCGTATGTGTGTGCATGCACTTGTGTGCTTGTGTGTGTGTGTGTGTGTGCATGCACTTGTGTGTGTGTGTGTGCATGCTTGTGTGTATGTGTGTGCATGCACTTGTGCGTGTGTGTGTGTGTATGTGTGTGCATGCACTTGTGCGTGTGTGTGTGTGTGTGCGTGTGCGTGTGTGCAAACATCCATTTGGTTACTTGGACAGGAAATGGGGCCCACTAAATCTAACAGAGGAACTGAGAGAGTGTGTGTGGGGTGGGTGCTGTATGTAGATGTGTGTGTGACTAATAGAAGGCTATTTACACCCACAATAACAAACACACTGCAGGGTCAAACAGATGAAGTGCTACAAGCCATTCTGGATCTGCCTCTCATTGACCCCCTGATACCCCTCTGGTAGTTTATTGACCCCCTGATACCCCTCTGGTAGTTTATTGACCCCCTGGTACCCCTCTGGTAGTTTATTGACCCCCTGGTACCCCTCTGGTAGTTTATTGACCCCCTGGTACCCCTCTGGTAGTTCATTGACCCCCTGGTACCCCTCTGGTAGTTTATTGACCCCCTGGTACCCCTCTGGTAGTTCATTGACCCCCTGGTACCCCTCTGGTAGTTCATTGACCCCCTGGTACCCCTCTGGTAGTTTATTGTCCCTTTTAAACCTTTGATATTCAGCGTGTGAATGGAATTCTTGTTTGTTTATTCACGTATCACACTTTTGGTGCGTGCTGAGCATTCCGAGCTCTGAGTTCCGAGCGCACTCTGGGCTGAAGGCAGAGAGTGCTAGAGACTGATCTCAGTCTAACTGAAAACATTGCCAGACAGAGTCTGGATTTATTTAGGAATTAAAGCGTTGTGTTTATGTTTGTGTTTATGTTTTGATCCACCAGAAACTGTTTCGTTTATTCACAAACACACTCTGTGTACCAAGTCTGTGATGGGCTAAGGCTTTTAAAAATGAAAGTGTGTGTGTGAGAGACTCAGGTGTGTGTGTGATGTACTCAGGCGTGTATGGGATATATAACAGCCTGTTAGATGGTGATACAGCACCATATAAAAGTTAAGGCACCCCTGATAAAAAAAAAAATCTGTATTATTTCAGTTCTTTATTTTGACATATTAACCATAATAAAATTAACCATGACTAACTGACTTTTATTGAATCAACAGAAAAAATTCTATATCATTACAGAATTCTATATCACAACAGAAACCTTTACATTCCATACATTACATTTGCTCAAGGCTTGTTGCTCTCTAGTGGTTAATGGGGGTACTGCACCTCATATTTTACCAGAGATTCATGAACACTGATTCCCTCTTGCGCAGCTAAACATAATTGCAGATATAATTTCTTGAACACAACTCAGAATTATTTTCCCCAGTGTGGATATATATATGTGGATGTATATATATATATTTTTTTTAAAGGTGCCTTGCCATACATCTACAGGGTATTCTCTGAGGTCTCCAAGGATGGCATGTGACTTTAGTTGGGCTAAAAAACAATCCAAGGAGACTTAATCAGAGCAATAAACCTACATAAAGCATCTTCTGAGCCCTGTGCAGTCTCTTTAAATAGGCCTACATAAAGTGGCTCGTTCAATGCCACCTATTGGGATCTCTCCTTTGGTGATCTGATTTCACGGATACCTCTAGCACTAGCCCTTCCTTGTTAAGGCATCACATGTTGGATGCGTGCAGACGTTGGTCTCAGCCCTGATAGAGCCATCTAAGCGATGTATCCTTCATAGTCAACAAATATCCTTGCATTGAACTTGTATTTTCACTGACGTGTTTCTTATAGTTGATGAGTGTGCCTCACCCAACATGGCGACGTGTTTCTTATAGAGTCGATGAGTGTGCCTCACCCAACATGGCGACGTGTTTCTTATAGAGTCGATGAGTGTGCCTCACCCAACATGGCGACGTGTTTCTTATAGAGTCGATGAGTGTGCCTCACCCAACATGGCGACGTGTTTCTTATAGAGTCGATGAGTGTGCCTCACCCAACATGGTGACGAAGGCCGTGTTGAAGTATAGCTGCCCATGGCATCAAAGAAGCCGACCCAGTGCTCAAGCTGATGTAGTGATCAACAGTGTGAAAAGCAAGACTGAGGTCCAGCAACACCAGTACAGATGTTTTGCCTGCATCAGTATTAAGACGTATGTCGTTTACTACTTCAATAAGAGTTGTTTGAGTGCTGTGATTGGCATGGAAACCTGACTGAAACTTATGTAAACAGCTATTTGATGTCATGAAGGCAGTTAATTGATTGAAGTCTATTTTTCAACAATCTTCTCAGTGAATGGTAGATGGGATATGGGCCTGTAATTGTTAAGTACTGAAACATTCACGTTATTCTTTTTCAGAAGGGCCTTTACAGCTGCTTTTTTTCAAGGTGTAGAACAGAAACAAAAAACTGAGATGTTGCACTGTTTTCTCAAGTGTTTCATATTCAATAATAATATTAAATGTTACCTCTGAAAAAAGATGCAAACTCATTACATTTATCAACTGAGAGAAGCTCAGGTGCTAAGTGTTATGTGGGATTTGCTAAGTTCTCAACAGTGGAAAATAGCACACAAGCATTGTTCGTGTTCCTATTGATACTGTTTGAGGAGAAAGCCTGCCTGGTGTTACAAATTTCATAGTTATATTTGCTAAGCATCTCTTTATGAGGTTTATTGTAATGAAGGTGGAGATCAGATTAGCTCCATCTTCTTTCAGTCTTCCTACACTCTCTTTAGCAGTTTAACTGCTGGATTCTGTTTCCATGGTGCTTTCTTCTTCTCTGTGACACTTTTGATTCTGAATGGAGCAATGTCATCTTAGAATTGAAATTGGTCAGTAAGTCATCTACAGAGTCTGATGGTTGACTTAAGGTCTGTGAGTGCTGCTCAAAGAGAAGACCTGTGTTATCATTCATGATTCTCCTCCCTACAGTCATAGTCTTGGTCTGAATGGGAGGGCACATACAAACATCAAAGAAGATACAGAAATGATCAGATAAAGTCAGATAAGCAGTTGTAGAGACAATAAGACCTTTTGTGAAGGTTGTGAGTATGACCATGAGAGTGTGCCGGCACCTGAATGTGTTGTGAAAAGTGTCAGTTAGTGTGAGTAGTTCCCTGGCATGTGTGTTTTCTGCATTTTCCACTTGGAAGTTGCAATCCCCACATAATAAGACAGTCAAACTCCAAACAAATAGTCATTAACAGCTGAATGTCTTGGAGGTCTGTAAACGGTCAATAATAAGATACTGGGAGAACCTTAAGGAGTGCTCAAAAGTACTCAAAAGATACAAAGTCACCAAATGATGACTTTGCACTGAAAAGATGTTTTGAAAATTTTTGTGACCCCTCCTCCTCTAGTTGTTGGACTAAAGGACTAAAATATGGGAGCTGCAGTGAGGGTAGTACAACTGTTTGCTTGGTCCAGCCAGGTTTCAGTCATGATGCCTATGATGTCTATGATACCCTATGATGCCCTATGATGCCCTATGATGTCTATGATGCCCTATGATGTCTATGATGCCCTATGATGCCTATGGTGTCTATGATGCCCTATGATGTCTATGATGCCCTATGATGTCTATGATGCCCTATGATGCCTATGATGCCCTATGATGCCTATGATGCCCTATGATGTCTATGATGCCCTATGATGTCTATGATGCCCTATGATGTCTATGATGCCCTATGATGCCCTATGATGTCTATGATGCCCTATGATGCCTATGATGTCTATGATGCCCTATGATGTCTATGATGCCCTATGATGCCTATGATGTCTATGATGCCCTATGATGCCTATGATGTCTATGATGCCCTATGATGTCTATGATGTCTATGATGCCCTATGATGCCCTATGATGCCCTATGATGTCTATGATGCCCTATGATGCCCTATGATGTCTATGATGCCTATGATACCCTATGATGCCTATGATGCCTATGATGCCCTATGATGCCCTATGATGTCTATGATGCCCTATGATGCCCTATGATGTCTATGATGCCTATGATGTCTATGATGCCTATGATACCCTATGATGCCTATGATGTCTATGATGCCCTATGATGCCCTATGATGCCTATGATGCCCTATGATGCCTATGATGCCCTATGATGCCCTATGATGTCTATGATGTCTATGATGCCCTATGATGCCTATGATGCCTATGATGCCTATGATGTCTATGATGCCCTATGATGTCTATGATGCCCTATGATGCCCTATGATGTCTATGATGCCTATGATGCCCTATGATGTCTATGATGCCCTATGATGCCCTATGATGTCTATGATGCCTATGATGCCCTATGATGCCTATGATGCCCTATGATGCCCTATGATGCCCTATGACGTCTATGATGTCTATGATGCCCTATGATGCCTATGATGCCTATGATGCCTATGATGTCTATGATGCCCTATGATGCCTATGATGCCCTATGATGCCCTATGATGTCTATGATGTCTATGATGCCCTATGATGTCTATGATGCCCTATGATGCCCTATGATGTCTATGATGCCCTATGATGCCTATGATGCCCTATGATGTCTATGATGCCTATGATGTCTATGATGCCCTATGATGTCTATGATGCCCTATGATGCCTATGATGCCCTATGATGCCTATGATACCCTATGATGTCTATGATGCCCTATGATGTCTATGGTGTCTATGATTGCCTATGATGTCTATGATGCCCTATGATGCCTATGATGTCTATGATGCCTATGATGTCTATGATGCCTATGATACCCTATGATGTCTATGGTGTCTATGATGTCTATGATGCCTATGATGTCTATGATGCCCTATGATGCCCTATGATGTCTATGATGTCTATGATGTCTATGATGCCTATGATACCCTATGATGTCTATGGTGTCTATGATGTCTATGATGCCTATGATGTCTATGATGCCTATGATGTCTATGATGCCTATGATGTCTATGATGCCCTATGATGCCCTATGATGCCCTATGATGCCTATGATGCCCTATGATGTCTATGATGCCCTATGATGCCCTATGATGTCTATGATGCCTATGATGTCTATGATGCCCTATGATGCCCTATGATGTCTATGATGCCCTATGATGCCTATGATGCCCTATGATGTCTATGGTGTCTATGATTGCCTATGATGTCTATGATGCCCTATGATGCCTATGATGTCTATGATGCCTATGATGTCTATGATGCCTATGATGCCCTATGATGTCTATGGTGTCTATGATGTCTATGATGCCTATGATACCCTATGATGTCTATGATGTCTATGATGACTATGATGTCTATGATGCCCTATGATGCCCTATGATGCCCTATGATGTCTATGATGCCTATGATGTCTATGATGCCTATGATGTCTATGATGCCTATGATGCCCTATGATGTCTATGGTGTCTATGATGTCTATGATGCCTATGATACCCTATGATGTCTATGATGTCTATGATGCCTATGATACCCTATGATGCCTATGATGTCTATGATGCCTATGATGCCCTATGATGTCTATGATGCCCTATGATGTCTATGATGCCTATGATACCCTATGATGCCTATGATGCCCTATGATGCCTATGATGTCTATGATGCCTATGATGCCCTATGATGTCTATGATGCCCTATGATGTCTATGATGTCTATGATGCACAAATAGCAATGGACTTTTACTGCAGCCATATGTCCCTGAACTGCTCAGGCAGAAACTAAGAACAAGACCGTCACTATTCTGCGTTTATTTCAGGGATATTTAGGAAACTGGCATGACTCTGTGGGGCAGGCACTACTAAATACAGGCAACCACTGATTGGGTGATAATTCAGTTCTACCTGCCAATGGCTCCGACTTAGTCAATTCCACTTATAACTGACTTTTTGAATTGACCTGACTTCTCTGATAATTTTTTTAAATTGGCTATTGCAGACAGGGAGGACAGTATTACATTTCCACATGCACCATACAACACAAACTCATATAGACCTATCATATATCATATAACACAAACTCATATAGAGCTGTCATTTATCAAAACAAACAGGTAAAACAGTTTAGTGAGGCAGGGTACCTTTAATCACTGTACAGTATTTTGTAAGTTTCATGTGACAAAAGGATCATTTTCTGTCCAGCATCGGCTGTCAGTGTGTCTGTCTCTATAAGTCAGTCAAAGTCAAACTATTTGATTGATCCACTTCACACCTGCTGTATCGTTGAAGAGGGTGAGGGCAGAGCGTAGCACGTTTAGATACAAATATATTTGACCTCACTAATATGGCTGCCCTATATGTTTAGATAGGGATAAAATACATTAAATTGGACCTCACCAATATGGCTGCCCCCTATGGCTGTGTGCTGTGTGTTTCAGTGAATGATGTGATTGGTGCAAAAGCTGAAGAGTGGCAGTAGCCTGGAGCCATCAGGAGGGGGCGCTGGAACATTGTAAAGGGGACATCTGGCCTATGATGCCACAGAGGGCTGAACATCCTAGAACATCCCAGATAGCAACACATAGTCCTATTGGACAATACAGGCTTTTCAGGGTTCTCTGCCTGTGGGAAGATTCTTCTGCAGTACATACTTAGGTTATGTGAGTAGCAGATGGAGAAGGTTCAAAGGTAAGGGAAGGGAGCTAATTAGGGGGAGTGCTGTTGGCTAAGGCGTAAACCTTATTCTGCATGAGTTTATTCTACCCATAATAGACCAACAACTCTGAATTATTTCCAATATTAACATTTAAATTTTTTTTATTGAGAATAATTGTTCCTGAGAATACCTGTTCCAGGTGTATTACCACCTTATAGGCCCCTTACTGAGTAAAGCATATTAATATCATAATTCATATACAAGTAATTAGGAAGTAATACTGGCAAATTTCTTAGTTAATGGTCTATTATGGGTAGAATAAGCTCCAGCAGAATATGGTATTAATAAGTGATGTGTAATGACTAACAACATCATTACACTAGTACGTTATCAGTCTACATGTTAATAAGCAGCTTAATGGCGGTGTAATCTGTTTGTGCTAATATAAAGTGTTACCCAATTCTTGAAGAATTTCTATGGAACATTCCTTATGTGTGGTAAAATGACTGACTTTTTTTAAATTGCACACATAATTGGTGGCTACTGTAACGTCAACCGAATCAGGGTTTTGAAATCAATGTAGTCCATGAAGTTGTGGATTTGAAGAAATTTCAGAAATGCCATCACTTGTATAGAAAACACAGTGAACATGTAGTGAGTTAACAAGCATTAATCCACTCTTACAATACTTTATCTAAACTGCCTGCGGTCTTCCTATCAGGAACCCCAGGATCCTGTTGCAGAAGGTGGTGTTCAGACCCAGCTGATCCATGATGATGGTGGGGGTCCTGAAGCAGGACGCGACAGCAGTGATGCTCAGAGAGATGTTGAAGACATCAGTCAGGATGTCAGCCAGTTGGTTTATGAACTGAGGAATCGGCAGCTCTTCACATTCCAAAGTTTTGTGATTTATAATCACTGCATTCAACTCAGAATCATCAGCAGTGTTGCCAGGCTAATGATAATTATAATATTTGTGTGATAAGTTTTGACTACTGTGCGATTTGCTATCATTCATTTTTTTAAAAATCCCTTAATGTACAATAATTTCAGAATTTTCATTTGTTCGTTCATTCTCTCTGACCCCTGACCCTTCGGCCATCATTGGCAGGCTGGTCTTGGGCTGCCAGGTGCACGTCAACCCTCTCTGGCTCAACCCTCACTGTGCTGTGACGTTTCCCGTGTTTGAATGACGTGTGTTCGCAACGGGCTGTGTGTGTGTTGCATACAGTCTTGATCATCACTCACCTGGGAGGGTTTTTCATTCAGTCCATTCAGTCTTGATCATCACTCACCTGGGAAGGTTTTTCAGGCAAACTGATTGGAATGAGAGGGGAGAGGCAAAGCAAGTTAGGCTGAATAGTTTGGAAATGCAAAAATGTTTGAAAAGTAGCAATATTTTATGCATTTGATTCACATACGATACGTTTTCTCCAAAAATGAAGATTTAGAGCCTTTAACATTTTCAGTCTGGCAACACTGATCGTAGGCTAATTAAGGTTAAGAAGTGTCTTAATAAAATGTTTAAAACTGTTGAATTCCTCCAAAATACAGTAGTTTCGCAGAAGTAAACTAAACTCGACAAGTCTCACTGTATCTTATATCTAAACTGTAATTACAGTCTGTCTTGAAATGGTGAAACCAGATCCATGTGTTACAACAGCAGGTGTAGACACGTCCTCTCATGTCATCTCATCATCACAGCAATTAATGCAAATCAGCCAATCTGTAAGGTGTTTTGTCTTATAATTGGACACTGGGTTAGTGCCAATCAGCCAATCTCATTGGAGAGTCCATCAGTTAAAAATCAACAGGGGTTCCATGGCAAATAAGGAGGAAGGTGGTTCTCATATTACAGATAATAGAGGATGATGTTAGCTACAGTTTTGGGGAGTAACAGAATAAATGTACTGGGTTCAATAGATCACATGTACATTTATGGGCATGTAGACACATCCTGGAACAGTGTTTACACAGGACAGCCATTTATGCACCTTCCATTTATGTCCTATAATTGGACATCTATAGGTACCTGTAAGGTGTTTTGTCTTATAATTGGGCATCTATAGGTACCTGTAAGGTGTTTTGTCTTATAATTGGACATCTATAGGTACCTGTAAGGTGTTTTGTCTTATAATTGGGCATCCATAGGTACCTGTAAAGTGTTTTGTCTTATAATTGGACATCTATAGGTACCTGTAAGGTGTTTTGTCTTATAATTGGACATCTATAGGTACCTGTAAGGTGTTTTGTCTTATAATTGGACATCTATAGGTACCTGTAAGGTGTTTTGTCCTAATTGGACATCTATAGGTACCTGTAAGGTGTTTTGTTTTATAAT
>JAIFZK010000165.1:90000-97500 GCA_027481765.1 Tenualosa thibaudeaui | reverse complement strand
TGTGCGCGTGTGTGCGTGTGTGTGTGTGTGTGTGTGTGTGTGTGCGCGTGTGCGCGTGTGCGCGTGTGTGTGTCTGTGCAGATGTGTTGTTCACTGGTGCCCTGCCATACACTGGCATCTCATTCATCGGATCAGAAACTGTATGTGTGTGTGTGTGTGTGTGTGTGTGTGTGTGTGTGTGTAAACTCTGCTCTGCTGTTGCTGCCCAGTGCCACTCACCTACTGTCTCCTTCCAGGGATGGGAGTTAAGAACTGGGTGCCAAGTAGGTCTGAGAATCAAATGCATCATGAGCCTCAGACTTGCTCAGCGCCTCTGATCAATGCAGCACATTTTTCATCACAGGAAAGTAGAGCTGAAATGGACCACAGAGCCTCAGAGACCACATGGTTTACCTCATCTGACTAAATGGACCACAGAGCCTCAGAGACCACATGGTTTACCTCATCTGACTAAATGGACCACAGAGCCTCAGAGACCACATGGTTTACCTCATCTGACTAAATGGACCACAGAGCTGTCCATGGTTTACCTCATCTGACTACATCATGATGATAAGGGACACCTATCTTATACTGAGAGTTAAAGTGGTGATACTAAAAACCTGTATTAATGTTCACCTACTAATGAACTGATTTCAAGAACTGAAAAGGACATCAATATTGGTCAAACCGTATCAATTCCCAGGCCTACTCTTATCACTCCCTCACTGGTCCACCAAGTGTTTGGGTCCAGACAGGAACAGAGGCCTGTGGCACAGGACAGCAGCCTATAGGTCAGTGTCATATGATACCACCAACTGTACACTACAGTGTCTGCACCTTTACTCTGAGCCAACAGCGTCCAATGTCAAATCTACAGTCTGAAATGAAACCCACAGGCCGCTGGTCCCGCGTGTGGTGGATTTAGAACTCTCTGTCTCTGCTCCAAACGTTTAGTTCTGGGGAAGAAATGGAGCCACGTGCCTCCGCAGCTCGCGGTAGACCGGCGCCCAGAACCTCCTGCAGGTGTTTGATGTAGCTTATGGCCGCGCGGAGAGTTTCTACTTTGCTAAGTCTCTTGTCCTCGAGCTCATATGGGAGATGCTGGCGGAGGCGCGCGTATCCCTCGTTAACACACCGCACGCGCTGCCTCTCCCGCTCGTTGCGCTTGCGGATGAACGCGGGCTCAAAGGAGTAGTCGTACACGCTGATGTGCGCGTTGAATGGCAAGTAGGAGAGACGCTCGCTGTAGTGCTGCCCGAACATGGGCTCCAGGCAGGTGGGCTCGAGGTGAAACTGCAGCCCGAGAGCGTCTATGAACGGATGAACGTGTGGCTCCGTGACACCCCCTATTCTGGAGTAGCACAGTCGTTCCAGGACGTCTCGTGAAAATGCCATAGCTGGAAAAGTTTGCAGAAACGGACCACAAGAAACAGTTTACACACAGTTCACAGTGAAAGATAAAGGAGAACTACGAAACCTGAAAACGTTTCCACAGCAAAAATAGCCAATTTCAAACAGAATAATGTGTTGTTATTGTAATAATAATTTGTATCGTTATTATTTGTATTGCTGTTGTTATTAGATTCTTCTTCTTCTTCTTCTTATTATTATTATTATTATTATTATTATGTGTTAGTGTGGCCGATGGCAGCTCACCTCTAAGCGGGTCGCTCATTCTCTGACTCCAAGCCGTTTCTCTCGGGTCTCATTGGCGAGCTTCACAGCGGTAGTTGGCTGCGCGGCTCGGCAAGAGTGTCCCCCTAAACTACTGTAGAAGTTTCTTGGTCCCCGCGGTGCCAGTTTAAAGGTGAGAGAGTTCGTGTGAGGGGTGTGATTAGTGCCAGGAAGGAGGAGAATTCCAACACCTGTCCGTGTGAGGTGAGACTCATACTCTGCCTTTTGACTGAAATGCCATTGAGTATCCTGGCAGAACTGGGTCAGAATTCAAAGTCGGCACGTAGCCAGGCAGCGCCACAAGAAAACAGCAAGTAATGCAACTTTGTGTGTGTTTTTAGGCACATTATTAGAACTCGCAGAGCGCAGAGCAAGTGGCGTTTGTTCCAGATTTGCGCATGCTCAAACAGCGAGCCCTGTCAAGCAGTCATGGACTCTGAGAAAGATGCTATGGGTCGGAATGTTGGCTTTTTAACTTAATTACTCCAAAGAGACAGATCGGTTTAACCTCAGCTACTAAGGTTTGCCTTTGCATTTTCATTGGAACTAGAGGGCAAACGCTTCATTTGTTTTAGGCCTGAACTTGTATTGAATTCACGGGGTTGTGTTAGTTAGCTAACGCTAACTTCGTGCTGCGAGTTAGCTTACATGTAACGTTAGCTAGTTCAGCTTTGTTTATGTTGACACCTTGGTTGCACGGGCGTACTGTTGTGCACATGATTTGCAGTTCCACGTTTTTTGTGTATTGCAGCACGCAAACTTGTTTAAAGTGTTAGTTTTGTGCAGAACGCGTATTTTGTGCAGATAATACCATTAGTTGACTAACATTGCTAACTGCAAGTTAGCTTTCTAAGTTAGCTTTCAGTCAACAATAGAAGTTAGGCTGCTAACGTTAGTGGAGGCTGGCTAGCGGCGGAGTTCTCTAGGATTTGACTTTGCCTCTCTCTATAAATCTCTTCTTTCTTCAGCTCGAGGAGAAATGCATCGTTCCTCACAGCGCCGATAGCTGGAGATAAGAACTGGCGCCAGGTAAGTCATGTCGGGGTGTTAACTGGGGAGAGCTAAGTTAGCTAGCTAGTCAGTTAGTTAGCTAGCCTATGGGTGCTTGTGTGTGAGCAGCGGTGGAAGATGCGCCTGACGGCTCGTCCGGTTTCAGGATGAACGAGATGAACCTGAGTCCTGTGGGGATGGACCAGCTGAGCGTGCCCTCCGTGAGCGCGAGCCACCTCGGGCTCCCCGCCTCCCCTACGCACAGCATCACGTCAGGTCAGTCAGTCCGAGAATGGCATCTTCACTCGGTGTGTGTGTGTGTGGTTGAGTTCTAGATGCGTGAAACTTAGCAACAGTTACAGATGTGAACTGAACTCTTTCTTGATCATCATTTGCTATTTGTTAGTCTGATTAAATGCATAATAAATATGATGTGAATATATATCATTCAACTGAATGTGGATGCTGTGCTACCTGTCCTAAATGCTGCAGGTTTTTGATACACATCCATGCTGATAGGGTGACTTTGCATTGCGGCCAAACACCTTGTTACCTTAGTAAAATCTGCTACGCTGCTGTGTGTGTGTGTATGTGTGTGTGTATGTGTGTGTGTGTGTGAATGTGTGTGTGTGTGTGTGTGTTTCTCAGCAGGCATGCCAGTGGCCATCCCCAGCCTGGCTCCGTCTCTTGGGCCGCTGCCATCGGCCCTGTCCCTTATGTTGCCCATGACCCCGCTGGCAGAGCGGGGTGTGATGTGTGGCCTCCCTGAGCGCAACTACACCCTGCCCCCGCCCCCCTACCCCCACCTGGAGAGCAGCTACTTCAGACACATCCTGCCAGGTACACCAGTCACTTAGAGGTAGAACAGTCACCAACAGTTATTCTTCCCTCTGTGCATAGACCTGTACGGGTAAGCTTGCACACTGACATTTATTTTATTTTATTCTTCCCTCTGTGCATAGACTTGTTCATTTGTCCTGTAAGGGTACGCTTGCACGCTGACAAAATATCTTTAGTAGTGAAGATGGTGTTTTAACGACAGCAGGCAGTCAGGTGACGTGCCATATAGGCTGCAAGTGAATTTGAATGTTAACATTGAAAATGTAGGGATGCACTACCTGTTTCAACTCATGAATGTCTGTCCATTGAAAATCAAATAGGGGCCTCTCACCTGTGCTCTCTCACCTGTGTTGTGCAGGTATCCTGTCGTACCTGGCTGACCGTCCCCCTCCCCAGTACATCCACCCCAGCAGTCTGAGCATGGACGCTGCCCTGTCCGTGCCCAGCAGCAGTGCCTCCGGGATGGACCCTTATGGGGGGGGGGCAGGGGGGGGGGCTGGAGGCAGCAGGGATGGTGGGGGTGGGGGTGCAGGGGGGGGGGGCAGGGGGAGCACGAGGTGCAGGTGCCTTTAGATGGCGCTCTGGGGGCCATGGAGTCTCGCGGGAGCAGCCCAGGAGAGGGGGGCATGCCTGGGGCGGGGCTGACAGGGATGGAGGGGGTGGTGGTGGGGACGGAGGGGGGGCGAGGGGTGGACGGGGCTGGGGGGGTGCTGCCGCTGGACCTGCCTCAGGTGGTGCTGGAGCAGGATCACCTGGAGGGGCGTGGGGGTGCGGGGGGTGGGGGTGCGGGCGCGGGGGGGTTGGGGGAGGTGTTGCACCCCACGACTGAGTTGGGGGGCGGGGGGGTGGTAGGGGTGGTGCTGACGGGGACCCCCTCGGCGCTGGGCATCGCCGGGCTGGACCAGGTTACCTCTGAGGCGACCCTTGCACATGAGAGCGGCCTGGTGCTCGTCAACAACACACTGCAGCTCCATGACTCCACCTCCAACAAGGAGAACATGGCCACCGCATTCAACATCTGTGAGTAAACAACAAGAGATACACACAAACAAACAAACATGGCCGCCACATTCAACATATCTGAGTACAGCAAACAACAAGACATACACAAACAGGAAACAACAACACAACACAAGACATACACAAACAAACATGGCTATCACTTAGATCAGTGAGAACATCAAACCCAGACCCTTCTGCTTTAGAGTGAGTGAGTGAGTGTGTGTGTGTGAGAGGTTGAGGTTTAGGTTGCTAGGTTACGGGGACACTAGCAAGTTGCTGTTTTTGTGTGATGTTTTTATAATCTTTTATTTTATGTCTTGTCTAAACTCATCCTTGTTTGTCCTTTTGAACATTTTCACTACGTTTTTTTTTTCAGCCTGGTTTTGTACTTCAAGTACTTATTTACTTACTTATAAGTTTTGGCGTCTTCATTTTGTATCAGTAGTTGGATGTGTTGGCTGGAATACTCTGGGCAAGTGATTTAGACTATTGGCAACGCTGTGCTGTGCCGTCCACACACTCAAGTCTGATTGGAGAGATCAGGTGTTCACTCTGCGAGATCCACCACTTCAGGTCAGCTGATCTTTATGAACTGACTGCCGTGATGAACTGAGTGCTGTAACAAACTCTGAGCATTAGTGAAGAGTAGAGTCTCCAGGCCACATTGACAATGCATCTCCACCTTGTCATCTGCACTGAGAGATTCCAACTGTGGACTCTACCCATGGCCAGAAATGTTACTGTTCACTGTGGACTCCACCCATGGCCAGAAATGTTACTGTTCACTGTGGACTCTACCCATGGCCAGAAATGTTACTGTTCACTGTGGACTCTACCCATGGCCAGAAATGTTACTGTTCACTGTGGACTCTACCCATGGCCAGAAATGTTACTGTTCACTGTGGACTCTACCCATGGCCAGAAATGTTACTGTTCACTGTGGACTCTACCCATGGCCAGAAATGTTACTGTTCACTGTGCTGCAGTCGGATGATGTTCAGTTGAGCAGCTGACCTGGCCGATGGTTCAACTTCTGCCTCCATGCCCCTCGAGAGCGATGGGCATCCTAGTGTGCACCATCCTAGTGTGCACCATCCTAGTGTGCCCCATGCTAGTGTGCCCCATGCTAGTGTGTACTATGCTAGTGTGCCCCATGCTAGTGTGTACTATGCTAGTGTGCCCCATGCTAGTGTGCCCCATGCTAGTGTGTACTATGCTAGTGTGTACTATGCTAGTGTGCCCCATGCTAGTGTGTACTATGCTAGTGTGCCCCATGCTAGTGTGCCCCGTGCTAGTGTGTACTATGCTAGTGTGTACTATGCTAGTGTGCCCCATGCTAGTGTGTACTATGCTAGTGTGCCCCATGCTAGTGTGCCCCATGCTAGTGTTCCCCATACTAGTGTGCACCATCCTAGTGTGCACCATCCTAGTGTGCCCCATCCTAGTGTGTACTATGCTAGTGTGTACTATGCTAGTGTGCCCCATGCTAGTGTGCCCCATGCTAGTGTGCCCCATGCTAGTGTGTACTATGCTAGTGTGCCCCATGCTAGTGTGCCCCATGCTAGTGTGTACTATGCTAGTGTGCCCCATGCTAGTGTGCCCCATGCTAGTGTGCCCCATGCTAGTGTGTACTATGCTAGTGTGCCCCATGCTAGTGTGTACTATGCTAGTGTGTCCCATGCTAGTGTGCCCCATGTCTACATTTAGCCTGCCTCACTACACATGGACTGACTGACTATTCAGCTTTTTGTCTCGTCTACGTCTTTGTGTTTGCTTTTGTATCGAAAAATGTGTTAGTGAAGAGTAGAGTCTCCAGGCCACATTGACAATGCATCTCCACCTTGTCATCTGCACTGAGAGATTCCAACTGTGGACTCCACCCATGGCCAGAAATGTTACTGTTCACTGTGGACTCTACCCATGGCCAGAAATGTTACTGTTCACTGTGGACTCTACCCATGGCCAGAAATGTTACTGTTCACTGTGGACTCTACCCATGGCCAGAAATGTTACTGTTCACTGTGCTGCAGTCGGATGATGTTCAGTTGAGCAGCTGACCTGGCCGATGGTTCAACTTCTGCCTCCATGCCCCTCGAGAGCGATGGGCATCCTAGTGTGCACCATCCTAGTGTGCCCCATGCTAGTGTGCCCCATGCTAGTGTGTACTATGCTAGTGTGTACTATGCTAGTGTGTACTATGCTAGTGTGCCCCATGCTAGTGTGCCCCATGCTAGTGTGTACTATGCTAGTGTGCCCCATGCTAGTGTGTACTATGCTAGTGTGCCCCATGCTAGTGTGCCCCATGCTAGTGTGTACTATGCTAGTGTGCCCCATGCTAGTGTGCCCCATACTAGTGTGCACCATCCTAGTGTGCCCCATGCTAGTGTGCCCCATGCTAGTGTGTACTATGCTAGTGTGCCCCATGCTAGTGTGTACTATGCTAGTGTGCCCCATGCTAGTGTGTACTATGCTAGTGTGCCCCATGCTAGTGTGTACTATGCTAGTGTGCCCCATGCTAGTGTGTACTATGCTAGTGTGCCCCATGCTAGTGTGTACTATGCTAGTGTGCCCCATGCTAGTGTGCCCCATGCTAGTGTGTACTATGCTAGTGTGCCCCATGCTAGTGTGTACTATGCTAGTGTGCCCCATGCTAGTGTGTACTATGCTAGTGTGCCCCATGCTAGTGTGCCCCATGCTAGTGTGTACTATGCTAGTGTGCCCCATGCTAGTGTGCCCCATGCTAGTGTGCCCCATGCTAGTGTGTACTATGCTAGTGTGCCCCATGCTAGTGTGCCCCATGCTAGTGTGTACTATGCTAGTGTGCCCCATGCTAGTGTGCCCCATGCTAGTGTGTACTATGCTAGTGTGCCCCATGCTAGTGTGTACTATGCTAGTGTGCCCCATGCTAGTGTGTACTATGCTAGTGTGCCCCATGCTAGTGTGTACTATGCTAGTGTGTCCCATGCTAGTGTGCCCCATGTCTACATTTAGCCTGCCTCACTACACATGGAC
>JAIFZK010000165.1:67500-82500 GCA_027481765.1 Tenualosa thibaudeaui | reverse complement strand
ACACACACACACACACACACTCTCTCATACACTCTCTCTCTCTCTCTCTAGAGACAGTCAGATCCGCTGTCCTAAGTGTGACAAGCGCTTCCTGAAGACACACACACACACACACTCTCTCATACACTCTCTCTCTCTCTCTCTAGAGACAGTCAGATCCGCTGTCCTAAGTGTGACAAGCACTTCCTGAAGACACACACACACACACACTCTCAAACACTCTCTCTCTCTCTCTCTCTCTCTAGAGACAGTCAGATCCGCTGTCCTAAGTGTGACAAGCACTTCCTGAAGACACACACACCCACACACACACTCTCTCTCTCTCTCTCTCTCTCTCTAGAGACAGTCAGATCCGCTGTCCTAAGTGTGACAAGCACTTCCTGAAGACACACACACACACACACTCTCTCATACACTCTCTCTCTCTCTCTCTCTAGAGACAGTCAGATCCGCTGTCCTAAGTGTGACAAGCGCTTCCTGAAGACACACACACACACACACTCTCTCATACACTCTCTCTCTCTCTCTCTCTAGAGACAGTCAGATCCGCTGTCCTAAGTGTGACAAGCGCTTCCTGAAGACACACACACACACACACTCTCTCATACACTCTCTCTCTCTCTCTCTAGAGACAGTCAGATCCGCTGTCCTAAGTGTGACAAGCACTTCCTGAAGACACACACACACACACACACACTCTCATACACTCTCTCTCTCTCTCTCTCTCTCTCTCTCTCTAGAGACAGTCAGATCCGCTGTCCTAAGTGTGACAAGCGCTTCCTGAAGACAAACCACCTGAAGAAACACCTGAACTCACATGAGGGGCGACGTGACTACATCTGTGAGAAGTGCAGCAAGGCTTTTCTCACCAAGTACCACCTGACCCGACACCTCAAGATCTGCAAGGGGCCGCAGATGGGGCGGGAGGTGGGGGGGCGAGGGGTGCAGAGGGGAGGGGGAGGGAGGGAGGAGGAAGAGGAGGAGGAGGAAGAGGAGGAGGAAGAGGAGGAGGGGGATGGAGGAACTCCTGAGGGACCAGAAAACCCAGTGGACTCACAGAGTTGTGGACTGGAGGGAGTGGGGTACACCTCAGACACACACACCCCCTCACCCCCACTCTGACAGGACACCGCCTCACACACACACACACACACACACCCTCTGACAGGACACCTCCTCACACACACACACCCCCACTCTGACAGGACACCGCCTCAGACACACACACACACACACCCCCACTCTGACAGGACACCGCCTCAGACACACACACACACACACACACACACACCCCCACTCTGACAGGACACCGCCTCAGACACACTGTGTCTGCCTCTGAAGGCCTTTCAAACTGTGTTAGGGCCACAGGTCCACACACACCACTCTGACACACACCTCCAGACACACTGTGTCTGCCTCTGAAGGCCTTTCAAACTGTGTTAGGGCCACAGGTCCACACCCCCATCACATCCACATCACATCGCATCGCATCACATCACATCACATCGCATCACATCACATCACATCACATCACATCACATCACATCACATCACATCACATCACATCACATCACATCACATCACATCACATCACATCACATCACATCACATCACATCACATCACATCACATCACATCACATCACATCACATCACATCACATCACATCACCAGGAAGCTCCTTCAGTCTCTCACACTGACTTGGCAGAAAATGTGACGGACTAACAGTGACTCGACAGACTTACATCATGGGTTTTTGCCCAATGAAAGACGCTGAGTTAGGCAGCCAGCCATGTTATACAAGCCCAGTGATGTCATGAGTTAATGATGTCATAGCTCTGAGCATGTGCCTCTCCAACATACATTTAAATTCTGATTCAGTTGCCATGGTTACATGACTGTATAGTGTATGGTGTAAAAGAAGTGGCCTTACTGCCACTGCTGAGAGGTGACTGATGTTTGTTGCCTGGAAACAGGGTTCCTAACCTCCACCCAGAACTACACTGAGCGCAGCCCAGGTGGCAGGTGGGAATAACACACACACACACACACACACACACACACACCTCTCGTATGACTACATGCCATCCTAATTCATTTGCAGATTACCAAGACCAGTGGTCTGTTTAAAAGGAGTTACACAGTGTTGATTTAAACATCAAAACACACACATGCACGCAGGCACACACACACACTTGGTGTTTGTTTTCATTATGTTGAATATGTTTTATAGTCATTTACATTTTTGTCAAAAAATGACAAAGATGAACATTTTCCTGTTTGAATGTGTCTTTCTTTGGATAGGTTTTGCATCATCTGGTGTACTTGCATCTTCCTGTGTGTGTGTGTGTGTGTATGTGTGTGTGTGTGTGTGTTAGGGATGACTGAGTGTCCACATTGGTCAAATTTGTTGTGTTTCCACCCCACACCCACAGTAATCCACCAGTGTCGGTGTAATCATCTGAAGACGCTGTTTGCCTCAAACTCATCTGATAACACAAACTCATCTGATAACACAAACTCATCTGATAACACAAACAAATTTGTGTGGACAGAAAAAAATGCAAGTGAATGAATATGGCGAGCCCTGATTAGTCATACACCAGTCATATGACTCACTCATGTGATCCTTGTAAAGAAGACCAGGGGAGACAACTATGAGAAATGAGAAGTGTACTTATCCATTACTACCACTGTTAGCAGTACAAATATCACATTAGAAATGCTGTTAACCTTGCTGCCATTTTGTTTTGGCAATCTGCTTCTACGATGCCAAAGAGGGTGAAGTATACAGTGGTGAACTATTGTTAATATTGAACTATTGCAAATGGGCCTGTACAGCTGAGAGTAGCCTGCAGAGAACCCTCCAGGAACGGATTTAAGACCTGTGTGTGGACGGAGATCGGCTCTGTTTTTATGAAAATGATAATGTTGTAAATGTACTACACTACATTGCACCACTTAAAAAGAAAACAAGGAAAAATTGCCCCATGGTATACCACACAGACTCGCTTACTGAAACAAGCTGCACGTAGACTTGAAAGGAAATTGTATGCCACTAAACTTGAAGTGTTCCGCCTTGCTTGGAAAGACAGCTTAAAAGAGTACAAGACAGCACTTAACAATGCCAAATCAGCATATTATTCCTCACTTATACACAATAATAAAAATAATCTGAAATTCCTCTTTAACACTATATCCCATTTAACAAAAAGCAGGAATGAGGTGTCCCATTCCATTCCAATAACTCAAAGCAGCAATGACTTCAAGGACTTTTTTAATGACAAAATGGAATCTTATTAGACTTAAAATAAACAACTCCTTAGTAACCTCAAATCCAGTTGGACCACATGTAATGGTTACAGCTAGCTCTAGTCAACCTGTAGCATACCTTGATTCATTCACACCCACCAATATATCAGATATTACATCTTTGATCTCTTCAGCTAAAGGCTCAACATGCTTATTGGATCCTATCCCAACTGATCTTCTTAAGGCTGCTCTCCCTCTATTGGCTGAGACGATTCTTAAAATTATAAATGACTCACTCATAGCTGGGCATGTCCCAAAATCTTTCAAGACATCTGTTATTAAACAATTAAAAAAACAAACCTTGATCCTGATGTCCTTGCTAATTACGACCCATATCTAACCTCCCATTTGTATCACAAATACTTGAAAAATAGTGTCTCAGCAAATCTGTAGCTTCTTAAACGAAAAATAATATCCAGGAAACCTTCCAGTCAGGCTTCAGGCTTCTAATCATAGTACAGAATCAGCCCTAGTTAAAGTCTTCAATGACCTCCTTATCTCATCTGATAATATCAATATTAATCCTATTAGATCTTAGTGCTGCCTTCAACACTATTGACCATGGTATCCTACTACACAGACTTGAACACATGATAGGCATCAAAGACTCTGCGTTAGCCTTCAAATCATCATCCCACACAAATTAAAGTTTGGTGTACCCCAAGGCTCAGTGCTAAGGCCCCTGTTATTCTTCCTTTACATGTTACAGGATCTGTTCGGGATCTGTTATAAGGAAACATGCCATTGCTTTCCACTCCAATGCTAATGATACCCAGCTTTACCTTTCCATGAAGCCTAATGACTGTATGCCAATAACTAAACTTGATGCCTGCCTCCAAGACATTCAAATCTGGATGGCTAATCATTTCCTTTGTTTAAACTCTGATAAAAGTTATGATGATCAGCCCTAAACAGCTGAACAACATTCTGCCTTCTCACCAAAACTTACTCAGTGGCCTGTCACTGTCATGTAACACAGAAGTTAAAGACCTTTTTATTGACCAGGACCTATCTCTAAATAGTCAAAAACCTATTTTTTCCACCTACAAAATATCACTAAGGCTAGAAAGTTCCTATCCTTTGAGGATGCTGAAAAATTAATACATGCATATTACAATGCTCTGTTCTCTGGGTGTAGTAATACCTGTATCAAAAACCTACAGCTAATACAAAAGGCCGCAGCCTGAACACTCACTAGGACAAAAACATATGAACACATCTCACGTATCCTTGCTTCATCACTCCTCATGGGTCTTTTGAGAGGGACTGCCTCTGCTGTTGCCCCCCAGTTGTGAGGCATGGCGGCCACTGACCATCCCTGCAGTGGTGCTGGGTTGCCATGCACTATACTTATTTACTTAGTTATGCTGCTATAGCCTAGTGCCGCCACAAAGCTTTCATGTGTCGTGCCGCACAACTCTCTCGCTCTCTTATATATACAAATATGTATATGCACAAATGACACATTTGTTCATTAATGTGTGAGCCTGGCCTAACTCATTTGCTTCCTCTGTCCACAATCATCTCTGCTGAGTGTCATCCCTGCCTCCTTCCGGCAGACTCCTCTCACCCTCCCCTCCTGAGTGGACTGCAACCAACACTACGGGAGGCCCGTACCAAGAATGACTCTCCATCCTAGAGGCCCTTCCTAGACATCCATGCCAGGACCGACTGCCCTTCCCTGAGGCTTTCTGACTGACCGCCCACCTCACAATGGCACTGTCAAATGGACCCTTGTTACCCCCGTGACCCATCTCACTCCTACTGAGTTTAACACTATGTCTAGCCACTACTACACTGTCCAGCTGTAATTCCTGATAACCACCTATGGACTGCCTACCATGTGATTGTGGATTTGCCCAAGGTTTCTTCCTAGACTAACTAAACATAAAGGAGTTTTTCCTTGCCCCTGTTGCTCTTGGGTGCTCCTTCTCTAAAGCGCCATGAGACAATACTGTTGTAAAAGGCAACGTATGAATAAACTTTTTGAATTGAAACGGCCTAGTGTGGATGTGATGTCACTCACACACACACTCCTGGAGAATGACCTGTAAGAGAACCATAATTAATTTAATAATTAATTAATTCACTCAGTAATTAAGATTAAATTCAAGCTATTGTAATATATCTGACAGAATGTAATACACTATGTAGGGTGATGCATTTTATTATTGTATTATATTATTTCTTTTAAATTGAATTATATTTATATTTATTATTTTATTTCTTTTTGATATAATTTCGTTTTATATAGCTTAATGATACTGTGCGAATGGAAATCCATCTTACATAGGCTAATTCGAACTACTTTGGCCTGGTCCGCTGTCATTGTGTCTATACTAGAAGGACTGCTGTAACTTACTGTGTAAGAATAGTGTAGCCTTAACGACAAAAACACTGTTGTTGTACGAGAAAATACTGTAATCTGCAGCGGTAATGTTTTGATGCTGCAGTACGGGACAAAAGGGCCGATATTAGAGGCCTACTGAACGTGTTAATAATGAGAAAGGATGTTGCGCTAGAAGCGACTCTGAAAAAGTCATTAGGCGTGGTTGGTAACCTAATTTGACCTAAATGCCACAAAGACAGAAGCAATCGATCGCAGACACGTACGAGACGAGCTCAGTTCTCGGGGAGAACAGTCGGTCCAGCGCTCCAGCGGTCAGAGTTTCGTTTGTAAAGTCGGGCGTCGTTTTGCATCGGTCAGTTCTAATCATAATGGCAACTTCAGTTAAGTTGAACACGGGAGCAGAAATGCCCATCGTTGGTTTGGGTACTTGGAAGGTGAGTTAGAGAACTGTCATGCTAGCCTGCTGACGTTAAGTTAATGCAATGTTAGTGTAACGTTAGCTGTTTGAGGCGTCAAAGAGGAGGGAAAGAGTGAAAGTCGTTTTGAGGGTTTTCAAAGCCATGTTGCAAAATCACTTCTCAGTGTGTCAGCATTGTGAGAATATGAAATACATGCATTGTATTGCTCAATAAATGCATTTATGCAGGAACGTTAACCAAGTTCCGCGCGGCTGTTGAGCTCGCATGGTTCAATTACGGTCACATTGTACAGGCATGGGAGCCGCACACGTTAAGGGTTATTTTAGTGTATGCGTCGCCTTTTAAAACATTGCTCCACTCCTTACGTAACATGCACGATTGTTCTGCAAAGTTTTGTGAAATACTGACGATTATTTTTCAACGTGTTTCTCCTCATTGAAGTCGCTCCAACAGGGTGTGTGTGGGGGAAGTGCGTTATCAGCGCTTGCAGTTAAAATTAAGGGTTAATGACTTAGTCTATAACATTTATTTTTGACAGTGACAAGACCATACCTACTGTAACTTAAAGTGTGTTCTTCGGTAGATTTGCACTGCAGATGGAGCGTTTAGTAACTCTTGTTCATAGTTTTGACGGGCCGTTTTTAAGTGCAGAGCGTCTCTTACTTCAACACACCTACTGCTTAAGCACACTGTAGCCTAGGGTGTCACAAGGGTGTCCTTTACTGCCCGGGAGGGAATTTCTTGCACTTAGGAAGCCTAAAACAAGAAACATTTTATCCAGACAACAATAACTAGCTTTAAGACAAGGCAAAACAAGGCTTTCTGGGACGATTAACTAAATCCATGTAGTTCCATCAAGATAATAAACACAACAGTAATTTCCAGTAAAACATTTAAGCAAGTTTAAGGTAGAAAACACCCTTCTCCCAGCATGTCTGCCTGAGAACACTTAGGCCTGTAGAACTGCTTTGCCTCAACCTGCCGTGTCTCCATGATGTGTGTGTGCCTTGATCATTGTGTTGTGGTGTGATGTGTGTGTGTGTGTGTGTTGACCAATGTATTGTGTCTTGTGTGTGTTGTTGTGGCATTGGCACAGTCCCCTCCTGGTAAAGTGATGGATGCTGTTAAATCTGCAATCGCCGCGGGTTACCGGCACATTGACGGTGCCTATGTTTACCAGAACGAGACAGAGGTTGGGCAGGGGATCAACGCCATGATAAAAGACGCCGTGGTGAAGAGGGAGGAGCTGTTCATTGTCAGCAAGGTGAGGAGGTGTTTGTGCGTGTGTGTGTGTGTGTGTGTGTGTGTGTCACAGAGAAAGTATTACTGTGTGTGTGTGTGTGTCACAGAGAAAGTATTACTGCGTGTGCGTGTGTGTGTGTGTGTGTGTGTGCGTGTGTGTCACAGAGAAAGTATTACTGTGTGTGTGTGTGTGTGTGTCAGAGAAAGTATTACTGTGTGTGTGTGTGTGTGTGTGTGTGTCATAGAGAGTACATTACTGTGTGTGTGTATGACAGAGAGTGTGATGTTAGTGCGATTAGTGTGTGTGTGTATAGTGGAACACATTAGAGACATGTTAGGGCTGTAATGTATTGGTGTGTGTGGAAAGTAGTCTAGTACAGTAGTGCATCATAGAGGGTTGTATTGTGTGTGTGTGTGTGTGTGTGTGTGTGTGTGTGAGTGTGTGTGTGTGTGTGTGTGTGTGAGTGTGTGTGTGTGAGAAAGAGAGAGAAGGGGCAGTCTGATGTAAACTCTAGCCCCTCCCCCTAGTTGTGGTGCACCTTCCATGACAAAGCTGCAGTGAAGGGGGCGTGTCAGAAGACTCTGAGTGACCTGCAGCTGGACTATCTGGACCTTTACCTGGTCCACTGGCCAATGGGATTCCAGGTGACACACACACACACACACACACACACACACCTGTCTAGTGCAGTGGCCTAGTGTACTTTCAGGTGACATGGACAACTCTCACAACTGAATCCTCCTGGTTGTATATGTGTGTGTGTGTGTGTGTGTGTGTGTTTGGTTGTTGATTCCAGTCTGGCTCTGAATTGATTCCTCTGGGAAGTGATGGTTTAACTCTGAATGATGACACCAACTTTTTGGACACCTGGGAGGTCAGTTTTGCATTAGAGAGATCAGATACACACACACACAGTTTTGCATTAGATCAGATACACACAATCACACACACAGACACACACACACACTCACTCACTCACTCACACGCTCTCTCACTCGCACACACTCACTCACTCACTAACACACACACACGCTCCTCATTCACTCACTAACACACACACACACACACACACACACACACACTCACTCACTCACACTCACTCACTCACTCACACACTAACACACACACACGCTCCTCACTCACTCACTAACACACACACACACACTCACTCACACACACTCACTCACTAACACACACACACGCTCCTCATTCACTCACGTTCACTCACTCACTCACACACACACACACACACACACACACACACGCTCACTCACTCACTCACACACACACACACACACACACACACACACACTCACTCACTCACGCTTACTCACACACACACTCACTAACACACACTCGCACATGCTCCTCACTCACTCACTCACACACACACACACTCACTCACTCACACTCACTCACACACACGCTCTCTCTCTCTCTCTCTCTGTTGTCTGCAGGCCATGGAGGAACTAGTTGACTGTGGACTAGTGAAGGCCATCGGCGTCTCCAACTTCAACCATCAGCAGATCGAGGCCATCCTGAACAAGCCTGGTCTCAAGTACAAACCTGCCAACAACCAGGTAGCAAACACACACACACACACACACACACACACACACACGTACCAACTTGTGAATCAATAGCGCACACACACAAAACACACTCACCCACACACACACACGTACCAACTTGTGTTGTGTGTCAGTGGACAGAGAAGAATATTTATTCTGACAGCAGAGAAACTACAGCAATCTCACAATCTTTTTTGCTTTAAATACAGTAATATCTGGGCTGCAATCACAATCTATTTCTAATTACAACACAGAGACACAGATAAAGAACTGAAACACCACCACAACTGTTGGATTAGTGCTTGTGTGTGTGTCCGTGCATGTGTGTGTTCCTGGAGTGTTGGATTAGTGCTTGTGTGTGTGTCCGTGCATGTGTGTGTTCCTGGAGTGTTGGATTAGTGCTTGTGTGTGTGTGTGTCCGTGCATGTGTGTGTTCCTGGAGTGTTGTCTGAACTGCAGGACAGGGAGATGTAAGCTGGATCACATTGAGTTAAATAGTAGTAGTAGTAGGATTAGTAATATTAATAGTAGAAGTATTAGTAGTAATATTAATAGTAGAAGTATTAGTAGTAATATTAATAGTAATAATTAGTAATACTACTACTACTAATACTACTAATGGAGTAAAATAGGATATGTTGATATGCTCATGACAATGGTGCCTCAGGATCCTATCTAATGCTGTCTAATGTCATGCAGCACCCACCCACCACACCACCCACCCACAACAGCACCCACCCACAACAGCACCCACCCACCATACCACCCACCCACCACAGCACCCACCCACAACAGCACCCACCCACAACAGCACCCACCCACCACAGCACCCACCCACCACAGCACCCACCCACCATACCACCCACCCACCACAGCACCCACCCACAACAGCACCCACCCACAACAGCACCCACCCACAACAGCACCCACCCACCACAGCACCCACCCACCACAGCACCCACCCACAACAGCACCCACCCACAACAGCACCCACCCACCCACCATAGCACCCACCCACAACAGCACCCACCCACAACAGCACCCACCCACCACAGCACCCACCCACAACAGCACCCACCCACAACAGCACCCACCCACCACAGCACCCACCCACCACAGCACCCACCCACAACAGCACCCACCCACAACAGCACCCACCCACCATACCACCCACCCACCATACCACCCACCCACAACAGCACCCACCCTAGGCCATTTTGGATCTGCAGTGGTCTGTTACAGTAGTGTGGCGGCCATGTTGGCTCTGCAGTGGTCTGTTACAGTAGTGTGGCGGTCATGTTGGCTCTACAGTGGTCTGTTACAGTAGTGTGGCGGCCATGTTGGCTCTGCAGTGGTCTGTTACAGTAGTGTGGCGGCCATGTTGGCTCTGCAGTGGTCTGTTACAGTAGTGTGGCGGCCATGTTGGCTCTGCAGTGGTCTGTTACAGTAGTGTGGCGGCCATGTTGGCTCTGCAGTGGTCTGTAACAGTAGTCTGGCGGCCATGTTGGCTCTGCAGTGGTCTGTTACAGTAGTGTGGCGGCCATGTTGGCTCTACAGTGGTCTGTTACAGTAGTGTGGCGGCCATTTTGGATCTGCAGTGGTCTGTTACAGTAGTGTGGCGGCCATGTTGGCTCTGCAGTGGTCTGTTACAGTAGTGTGGCGGCCATGTTGGCTCTACAGTGGTCTGTTACAGTAGTGTGGCGGCCATGTTGGCTCTGCAGTGGTCTGTTACAGTAGTGTGGCGGCCATGTTGGCTCTGCAGTGGTCTGTTACAGTAGTGTGGCGGCCATGTTGGCTCTGCAGTGGTCTGTAACAGTAGTCTGGCGGCCATGTTGGCTCTGCAGTGGTCTGTAACAGTAGTCTGGCGGCCATGTTGGCTCTGCAGTGGTCTGTCACAGTAGTGTGGCGGCCATTTTGGATCTGCAGTGGTCTGTCACAGTAGTGTGGCGGCCATGTTGGCTCTGCAGTCGTCTGTCACAGTAGTGTGGCGGCCATGTTGGATCTGCAGTGGTCTGTCACAGTAGTGTGGCGGCCATGTTGGCTCTGTGGTCTGTTACAGTCAGGGGGTCAAGAGCATGCATATTAGCTTCAGGTGGTTAGCACACGCCACACAAGTATGGTGCCACATGCAGCATTAAAGCTCCGTGTCCGTGGCACAAGATCTCACGCACGTGCCTGTTGGTGGGGGCTACAGCTATGTAGGGTGTCTGTAATGTTGTGCTTTTAAGAGATTCTGTGCATTCCTGAACAACTTCTTCTTCGTCTTGTTATGTTGCAAGCAAGCTAGGTGCATATCTCCACCCTCTGGACAGGAGAACAACTCTCTTTTTAGAGAATATCCAATTAAATCAACATTGGTCCAGGCGTCATTTCCAGCTTTGGAACTCTGCACATGGTCAGAGCCAACTGGCACTGGGTCCGAGCCCCAGTGTTCAATATGGAGTTTACCACAAATTGGCAGAGTTAACTAGCCTAGCCCTGACCATTGAGCTGTGTGGGGGGCGGGGCTTATTCACTCTCTCCAGGTACTCACAATAGCTCCATGGTTAGTAGTGTAGTACTAGTACTACTACTAGTGTAGTATGTTAGTAGTGTGGGCTAGGGACGGCGTCCATGTTGGCTCTGCAGCGGTCTGTTGTAGTAGTGTGGCAGCCATGTTGGCTGTGGTCTACTAAGGTCAATTAAGCCAGACAAATTAAAAATATTTAGTTGTCTGGGCCAGAAATCCCCGACTACAAAATATGACACAAGCTGGGTTGGTGCTTCGCTTGACATGTAACCCTAACATGCAAGAGTTCTGGGCAAGGCAACAGTTTTGTGAAGGCCACAAGACCTGGCCTTGAAGAAACAAAATGTCTTTCAGCTTCTGCTTCACACACCTACCTGTCTCTACCTCAGACACACACCTGTCTTTAACTAACACACACCCACAACTGTCTCTACCCTGACACGCACACACACAGACACACACACCTTTCTCTGCCTCACACACACACTTGTGTGTGTCTCCCCATCCAGATTGAGTGCCACCCCTACCTGACCCAGGAGAAGCTGATCAGCTACTGTCACTCCAAGGGCATCAGTGTGACGGCTTACAGCCCTCTGGGATCTCCAGATAGACCATGGTGAGACACACACACACACACACACACACACAAGGGCATCATTGTGACGGTATGCAGCCCTCTGGGATCTCCAGACAGACCATGGTGAGAGACAGACACACACACACACACACACACACACACACAAGGGCATCATTGTGAAGGTATGCAGCCCTCTGGGATCTCCAGACAGACCATAGTGAGAGACAAACCCCCCCCCCCCCCCCCCATCTACTATTTAGTATGGTAATGCTTGTGGTTGTGGGTAATGTAGTACAGTTCACCTTGTGGTTGTGGGTAATGTAGTTTAAGGTGTGTTTTAGGGCAAAGCCAGAGGATCCTTCCCTGCTTGATGACCCAAACATCAAAGCCATTGCCCAGAAGCACAACAAAACCTCTGCCCAGGTAGGAGCATCTGGTACCCACACACACACACAAACACAAACACACACACACATATACACACAAACACACACACATATACACACACACGCACATATACACACAAACACACACACATATATACAGACACACAAACACACACACATATACACAGACACACACACACACACATACACACATGCACACACACACATACACACACACACACACAAACACACACATATACACACACATATAGACACACACACAAATACACACACACACATACACACAAACACACAGTGATTGTAACAGACAAACAGTATCCATAAGGTGGTGTGTGTGTGTGTGTGTGTTTGTGTTTGTTCCTGGCTCCTGTCCAGGTTCTGATCCGCTTCCACACTGAAAGGAACGTCATTGTCATTCCAAAGTCCATCACCCCAGAACGCATCCAGGAGAACTTTCAGGTGGGAGGTGGAATAAAACAATCCCTAGCTATGACTTAAACTGTACATAAACTCTGAAAGAAACACCAATCTTGTGTTGTGTGTGTGTGTGTGTTTTCTTCACAGGTCTTTGATTTTAAGTTGAGTGATGATGAAATGAAAACCATTCTGGACTTCAATAGAAACTTCCGTGTCTGTCCAATGCAGTGGTGAGTCCCTTTGTGTTTGTATTATGGAGGTGACATTCAGTGGACAAGTGTATTATTCAATGGACAAGTGTATTATTCAGTGGACAAGTGTTGATTGGAGACGACAGAGAAACATTGAACTCATTAGTTTTATACCAAACAGGACACCTGAGTGAACACACAAAAAACCTAGTTTGTAAAATAAGTTGTTTTTGATTGGAATTATTTGGGGAAAACTGGCGTTACGGATGTGACATAAATGCGTTATAGATGTGACATGTCTGTCTGTCAAAAACTAAACACAACAAGTGTGAATGGTGAATTTTAACCTGTAATGATTGAAATAGGAGGTTTGTTAACTTGATGCCTGTGTGGGCATGTAGCTTCAAGACTGTCTTTCTCAGAGGAGCTCACTAAACCTAAAAGGCATTAATAGCATTGCATCAGTATACAGTATCTCTCATATTCATTTGAATAGCATTGCATCAGTATACAGTATCTCACATATTCATTTGAATAGCATTGCATCAGTATACAGTATCTCACATAAGTCACATTTTTGCAATATTCTGTTATATGTTTTCATGGGACAACACTATAGAATTGAAACTTTGATACAACTTAAAGTAGCCAGTGTACAGCTTCTGTAGCAGAATAGCTTTACTGTCCTCTGAAAATGACTCTGCATCACGCTATGCTTAGAATTCATGTCTTCCTCTATGAACCACATCTCCCCAGTGCCAGCAGCACTTATGCAGCCCTAGACCATGATGCTCCCACAACCATGCTTGACTTTAGGCAAGGGACAGTTGTATTGGTGCCATCTGAGCAAATTTATCTTGGTCTCATCAGACCACAAGACATGGTTCCAATAATCCCTTGAATTGGACTGGCCAAGTACCTAAACCCATTTGAGTACTGTGGAGCATCCTTAAGCAGAAGGTGGAGGAGAGCAAGGAGTCTAACATCCACCAGCTCTGTGATGTCATCATGAAGGAGTGGGAGAAGATTCCAGTAGAAACCTGTGCAGCTCTGGTGAATATGAAGGCAGTACATAGTAATAGTGCTCACACTGTTATTACAATTACAAATCATTCACAGTTTGGGCACAATTAGGACATGTTTACCATGAGGTGTATTTACTTTTGTTGCCAGCTGTTAATGTCTGTATGTTGAATTATTTTCAGAGGTCAATAATACAAGATGTGCAATGACTCCTTTAGCTGTAATTATAGCAAAGTTTCATTTTTATAGTGTTGTCCAGTGAAATGATGTAACAGAATATTTGCAGAGATGTGAGGGGTGTCACTTTTGTTAGATGCTGAAAGGCGTTACCAGTGGTACCAGCTGGTCATCATTGCATCTTAAGCAAACCTCTCCAATTATTCCTCCCTTGGCATCAAATGTTACTGAACATTCCAAGTTGGTAGTAATCAAGGAGTAACTATCAGCACTATAATCAAGGAGTAACTATCAGCACTATAATCAAGGAGTAACTATCAGCACTAGAATCAAGGAGTAACTATCAGCACTATAATCAAGGAGTAACTATCAGCATTTCCACTGGCTACTTGCCTGCAGCTTCATCTCTCAAGGGTCGTCTTGGAAAGTCTTTCAGCAGGAGAGCATGCAGTGCTTGAAATTGTAGGCCTATATGACTCGCTGAAATGACCCTGACCCTAACCCTGACCCTGACCCTGACCCTGACCCTGAATAGACATTCGCCTCAAGTGCTTGGTGTGTTTTGGGGTTGTGCATTAATGTCAAGGTTTCATTAGTTGTGAATGACAGGCTAGATGTTACAATGGGATAAACCAATTATTGCTTAATCGTATGCATGAACCAGTGAATCTACGTGCAAAAAAATGTTCACTGCAAAAAATCAACATCTTTACAAGTGTAATTCCTGAGAATTCAGTAAATATATCTTGTTATACTAATTAAGATTCATTTACTTATTGAGGGAAAGGTATTCTGACCAGTTGAAT
>JAIFZK010000165.1:25000-55000 GCA_027481765.1 Tenualosa thibaudeaui | reverse complement strand
TTTGTAGAGGTACGTGATGTAAATCAATTAAGTGGCCAAGGAACCGGGATGTTTGAGGCTGTTTGAATCGACTTTGGAAGAGTTCGACTTGGGCTTTATTTTTCTGAAAGTTGAGCAGAAAAAGTTACTCAAGTCATTTGTTTCAAACAAGGACGTATTTGCTGTCTTGCCGACATTGCTCAGATCTGATTGTGCTGAGTCATACCAAGTATTGATCTGATTGTGCTGATTCATGCTGAGTGCATTTTGTCTGTGTGTGTGTGTGTGTGTGTGTGGTGTGTGGTGTGTGTGTGTGTGTGTGTGTGTGTGGTTGAGATGATCTCTGATAGCATAATAAATCTGAGTTAATGTTTAGCTATTCTTTGATAACATGTAGACCATATATCATCCATATAACACACACACACACATATCCTGCAATCAGTCTGCTACCTCTAACACACACACACACACACAAAATATCACTACCGATAACAGCCCCTCTGACTGCTGCCAAGGTTACCTTGCTGGTTATGAAGAGCTCTTCCCTCTTGACCACGCCCCTTTGGACCACTGCCTTTATCCCCGCCCCCACCTCAGCTTCGTTCTTGTAGACAAACGCCGTGTCAATATGCCGGTAGCCCGCCTCCAGGGCCGCCTCCACGGCTCTCTGCACTTGCCCCTCAGAAGCCTGGGGTCAGAGGGGAGAGGTCAGAGCTCAAATGCATCTTGTAGGCTGAAAGATGTTCTATGAGAATCTAAACATGTGATGCTTGTGACGTGATCAAATCTTCACAGAGCCTATTAGCAAGAACAGACACCTGTACCACACATTACCAAACACCTGCCATGTAAATACCTGTACCACACATTATCAAATGCCTGCAATTTAAATACCTGTACCACACATTACCAAACACCTGCCATGTAAACACCTGTACCACACATTATCAAACACCTGTTATTTAAATATCAGTACCACACATTATCAAACACCTGTTATTTAAACACCTGTACCACACATTATCAAATGCCTGTTATTTAAATATCTGTACCACACATTATCAAACACCTGTTATTTAAATATCTGTACCACACATTATCAAACAACTGTCATTTTTATACCTGGACCATGATTATCAACCAGCTGGCATTTAAATCTGGGCTGCGTGGAACACACATTATTAAATATCAGTTATTTCCATACTTGGACCACATATTACCAAATAGCTGAAGTCTATCAAGGCTAATTAATGTTCCATACACCTACAGACATTCAGTGAAACATTGTGTTAGGTTAAAGCAACACTATGTAACTTTCCACTACTATCTTTTTTTATTTCTTTATTTTTTTTTACAACTCTTCTTGGTAATCTCCAAATTAATTTGGATGGAATATCCTAATTAATTTGGATGGAATATCCTAATTAATTTGGATGGAATATCCTAATTAATTTTGGATATTGTCATATGAGGGGTGGATAAACATAAGTGTTAATCCCTGCCATCCAGGATATGCACTGTTAGAAACCACCAGAAATTAAAAGAAAAACTAGTTACTGCCTGATATTACTGACTATGTTGTCACTCTAGAAGATATTAGCATCTTTTAGAAGTGCCAATAAGACCAATCATTGTCAATCAATGTCAATCAATGTCTTGCCGACATTGCTCAGATCTGATTGTGCTGAGTCATACCGAGTGCCCTAAATCTGACTGTACATACATAGTGCCCTTCTATCTGTCTGTCTATCTATCTATCAATCAATCAATGAAATCGCGGATGATGAATAAACAGCGAATTAGAAAAATGCTATACGCTAAGCCAACTACGAGAGAGGGAGTTGAGCCTACCCTCCACGTTCCTAAGCCCACCACGGGCATAGAGGCGCCGGTGTTCAGAGTCACGGACGTCGCCATCGCTGCAGGAAGATCTGATGTTCTTTCGAAGAGAAAGCGCCGTTAGCCAGTGTCGGGTCCCGGAGCCTGAAAGAAGTCTATATGCAGTGGCCAGGATAGGAAAGCGGAGAAATTGCTCCATGTGTGGGATTATTGGTTGGATCTGTGCACCGCCCAGATGAATTCAGTCCAGTGAACACTCCCATCAGGGACAGGCATGGGACAGAGCTAGAGGAGATGTCTGCCATCATCACACTGTCAAATGACACACTGCTGTGGAACCTGTCTGTGAACTCAGAAATCTGGATGCGCTCTCTCTCGCTCGCTCTGAAAGGCTGCTGTGCTCCACCGCTGTTCTAACGCTTTCCAAATGGGAGAGGAGTTAAATCTGAGAGGGTTGAAACGAAGCGGTCTATTCAATGATCTCTGGTGAAATCACCATCAATATCTATAAAGCAAACACTGAATATCTTGCCGATAAGCCTCTCCTGCCGCTTATTGAGCAACTAAACAACAAAAAGTGACATCTGTGCTGTCACAGGAGTCGAGCGGTAGGGGGCGCTTTAATTTAAAATGGGTTCTTGTCAGTATGTGACGTCTAAGCATGCGTACAACACCGAAGACAAAATCCACGCCAACGTCATGTAACTTTGCCAGTGGCGATTCGATTTCAGACTGAGTTGGTGATAGCCTAGTTTTTGGAAACATGATGCAGTTTTTGGTAAGCAGACCTACATCACTTTTACTTTACAAACTGTACCCTGAAGAATCTCATGTTGGTCAGCTCCCGTACTGCACCAAAACTGACCAAATCATTTAGCGTACGCTCTGATACATTAACGTTAGCTACCTTACCAGTCGAAAATCAGAAGGACTGAACTGACATCGGCCGAATAGTCAACAAGTTCCATTCAGCGCTCCGCCGAATAAACTCGCCATACTAGCCTCTTGTCAATATCATGGGTCTACTCATATTCTACTGTACAATAACCAATATTGGCAAATAATTTACTGACTGTATGATGGCTAAGTCCAGTGTTAGCACACAGTATACGATGCTTAGCGGAAGCATCAGCGAATATAACACCAGTGGAACATGGTGCCAAGATGAGACTTTATGAGCAGCTTATAATTGCATTGCGGTCTGATCACTCATGTTGTATTTTCACTTTGGCAGGTCGGGTTCACGTTGGGTAACGTGGTTGGCATGTACCTGGCTCAGAACTACGAGGTGAGTTGGCACATTTCACATGCCCTGGTGTCAGACGCGAATTACTCCAACCAAAGCGATCTCCGATGGGGTTGAAAACCATGAGCATGATGTTGGAATAAGTAAGGGATAACATATTGTCCGCCGGGACTAACAGGACCTCGACGCTGAAGGTTGCAAAATTGTACCCCTGTGTTAATGTGACAGTTCATTTAAATCGAGTTGGGCGAATTGATATGCAAGTGTGAGTGTGTGGTTAATGTTATCAAAGTAGTGTGTGATAATGCACGTTCTAAATAGCGCCTCACAATTTGGAAATTTGATCAAGCAGTGGTATAAACCAATGACAGTATATATAGATGGACAGCGCATCAACCATAAAACTTGAAGCACCCGGAAGTCTAGTCGCCCCCTGGCGGCTGGTTGCAGTACAATTTATAACCCCGCCCATTCCCATGTATCTACGGCCAAGTAGCTCATTTTCCGTTCACCTATTCACCTTTAAAATGATCATTTCATCTAAGGCATTTCATTCGAAAAAATAACTCTCCTTGTCCTTCAAACAAAACCAGAATTTTCCGAGCCGAGGACTTATTTTTTTAATTGTTATTTTAATATATATAAAAATGGGAGTGGTTGACAAATGATTGACAGCTGTTGCTGCAGATAGCTCTTCCCAGACCCACACCATTGTTGATTTCGAAGCTGTTGGGTTTATTGTGGACTGCGAAGTTAGTCATATAGCGCTGTCGAACCTAAAATCGTGCTAATACACATTATAGTCTAATTAAAACATCTGAACAGTAATGTCTTGTTCTGATTATTGTATTGTTCGTTGGCAACGTAACTTCGTTCAACGTAACTTTAACTATCAGTTGTGAAGTTCTTAGTTATTTCAGTAAGCCTAATACTAGCATGCTAACATTCTCTTATTACCCCTGTATTTAGCACCTTTGCTAGCTAGCTATATGCTAACCGTAGATAACGAACGGTAAAAGTAACATCATTTACCTTACCTGGTCGTCCTCATTGCTCCATCATTACATGTTCACAATCACGGAGCCTCAAGGAAGGGGGGCGGGGGAGACGAGACGATTGTGGACAGAGGACGAAAGTGAATTAGTAGTAGAATTAGAATTAGTTCACACATCAGAGAGCAAATGTGTAATTTGGGCATACCTATATATATGTGAATGTATATACACACATACACACACACACATATATATATATATACACACACACATATATATATATATATATATATATATATATATATATATATATAGATATTGAGATTAAAGAAGTGCTAATGACAAGGGACTGCAACATTTAATTTGACTTTTTATTGTGAGATAAGAATCCATTCATACTCAAAAAGTGTGTCTAAAACATAAAAAGCAGAAGCAGCAGAAGTAGTCGATCATATGGGTCCCTGGACAGAGTAAGTTTGGTGGTCTAAACAGGGAAAGTGAAAACATTTCAACATGGAGTGGCTTCAATGCTGCAAGTTATGAGAAGCTATGATGTGTCAACAACACGTTTAAGGGGGTATTCACACCAGGAAAGTCCATTAGTTCACTTGCTTTGGCCAAAATATAATGTTTATTTTTATTTTTCTTAATCCAATAATTGTTTTTTTTTCCTTTTTCCCAATTAGTCGACTAACCTAATGACTACTTTTTTGATTATTCTACTGATTAATTGTCAGCAATAGTTTTCCCATTGCTCAGTTAGTATAACACTGCACCAAAAGTAAATATAGAAAATATAGTATATATATAATGTTCATCTTTTAAAGGGACACCATTTGGGCTAATTTAGCCTTTCCCACCTCTCGTCTTCAGTTGATCCAGTTAGGGTTAGGGTTCATCCAGCCATTGTCTCAGTCTGACGGTAGTGCACGCAGCCATTGGCAAACACCAATCCGCACACCCGGAGGCAGCATTTATTGTGGCGGGAGACTTTAACCACTCCAACCTGAAGACAGTGCTACCTAAATTTCAACAGCATGTCTCCTGCAGCACCAGAGGAAAGAAAACACTGGATCACCAACATTGCTGGTGCCTACACAGCAACTCCCCTCCCCCACCTGGGGCAGTCTGATCACCTTTCTTTGTTTCTCACCCCGAAGTATTCACCGCTCATCAACCGTGTGAAACCAACAAAGAAGATCATCAAGGTGTGGCCAGCGGGGGTAGACTCTGTACTCCAGGACAGGTTCAAAGACACGGACTGGAGCGGATTCGCCTCAGTGGCCACTGAAGGCACTCATGTGAACATTGACTCTTACACCTACTCAGTATTTGATTACATCAACACCACAATCGACAGTGTTACTACTGAAAAGCAGATCACCACGTACCCAAATCAGAAACCATGGATGAACAAAGAAGTGCGGCTTCTACTGAAGGCACGTGACAATGCCTTCAGATCAGGGGACACACACAAGCCTCCATACTCTCACACTCACTGTAACAGATGTCCACAACACACTGGGCCACATCAACGCCCGTAAGGCCGCTGGACCTGACGGCATTCCTGGACGCGTGCTGAGAGCCTGTGCTGGGCAGCTTGTAGGGGTCTTCACAGACATCTTCAACAGGTCCCTGGCCCAGGCAGCAGTACCAGCATGCTTCGAAACACTCATCACCTACCTGCTTGAATGACTACTGCCCTGTCGCACTCACGCCCATAGTGATGAAGTGCTTTGAAGTGAACGACTGGTTCTGGCACCTCAAGAAATGATTGCCGCCCACACCCTCAACAATTTTTTAAAAATTGTTTACAGAAGCAACAGAAGCACAGAAGATGCGATATCCACAGCGCTTCATTGTGTGCTCTCACACTTGGACAACAAGAATGCATATGCAAGAATGCTGTTTGTTGACTTCAGCCCAGCATTTAACAGTCATCCCCTCCAAGCTAATCGGCAAACTCAAACCTTGGAATCAGCAACCCCATCTGCAACTGGATCATGGACTTCCTGACCAACAGACCCCAGTTTGTTAGGTCAGGCCAGAACCGGTCCACCACCCTGTCACTGAGCACTGGTGCACCACAAGGCTGTGTGCTATCCCCATTCCTCTACTCCCTTTTCACCCATGACTGCAGGCCTGTGTATGGATCCAACTCCATCATCAAGTTTGCAGATGACACCACGGTGATTGGACTCATCAGTGACAACGATGAGTCTGACTACAGGGAAGAGGTGAAGCACCTGGCTGCATGGTGTGCTGACACCAACCTGCTCTTGAACACCAGCAAGACCAAGGAACTCATCGTGGACTTCAGGAAAGAGAAGGGAAATACCCATGACCCCATCCACATCAATGGTATGGCTGTGGAACATGTTACCAGCTTCAAATTCCTGGGGACCCACATCTCCGAGGACCTGTCCTGGTCGACCAACACCTCAAGCCTGGTCAAGAAGGCCCACCAGCGCCTCTTCTTCCTAAGGACACTAAAGAAAAACTACCTGTCCACTAGCATCCTGAGCAATTTCTACCTCTGTGCGATCGAGAGCATCCTGACTAACTGTGTGACAGTTTGGTATGGAAATTGCTCTGTCGCTGGTCGCAAGGCTCTGCAGCGAGTGGTGAAAACTGCTCAGAGAATCACAGGGACTCCACTTCCTGCCATTGAGGATGTCCACAAGAAAAGATGTCTGCGACGGGCACGCAACATTCTGAAGGACACCTCTCATCCTGCCAACATACTATTCCAACTCCTCCCCTCCAGAAGGCGCTACAGGAGCCTCCAGACTAAAACCAGCAGGTTCAGGAACAGCTTCTTCCCCACAGCCGTCACACTACTGAACTCTGTCCCCCACTGAACCTCACACTGCACTCTGCTGCTATAGCCCTTGGACTGCACACCTGTACATCTGTATATACTTAATACATCTGTACATAACTATCTCTAGCACATCTGTATATTGCACATCTGTATATACTTCTGTATATACTTCTGTACATCTGTATATATATAACACTTAATACATCTGTACATAACTATCTCTATAGCACATCTGTATATTACCCTCATTATCTCTTCACCTTACATGTATATCGCTCTTCTGCCTAATTATTATTCTGCCTATTTATTATTATTACTCTTGTCTGAATATAATTTGCTCTTTAACTGTACATACTGCATACTGTATATACTGCACTTGCTGGTCTTTGCACTTCTGATTAGATCCCAAACCGCATTTCGTTACCTCTATTTTATAGTTATTTATACATGAGTAATGACAATAAAGTTGAATCTAATCTAATCTAATCATACATAGTCCTTTGGCCACTAGCATCTCATCTATTAGCATCTTGCTTAAAAGTGTCCAGAATTTCGGTATTTTTCCTATAATTCAGTCCCCCAAGATTTTGCGGGCTGACGCCTTTAATTTTGGCTAATCATGCCTGCATTGTTACCTGTTACGTATAGGCCTGATACAATATTAAATCTTAAGAAAGTATGCAGAAGTCAGATAACAGCACACAGGGCATCTCCAGCCCAAGTTATTTGACTTTCAGTCATATTATATGGGTGTGTTAATCAGACTATAAGTAGTCCAGTTCGGTTCGATTTCAGCCAGATAAAGGTGCATACGTGCATTTAAGGCAATAAGTTGATTTTCTCTCAGCGCATGTAAATGTACTGTGTTTTGTGTGTTTGTGTGGGTAGAAGTGTTTTGTGTGTGTGTGTGTGTGTGTGGGCAGATAGTCATAGCCTTTGTATGTGTTCTAAACTGTGCCTACATTTGTCTCAGGTGCCCAACATCTCTAAGAAGATTGAGGAGTTTAAGAAGGACGTGGAGGCAAAGAAGAAGCCTCCAGAGTGATGGCTGGGGGGGGGGGGATTACAAATAATAGTTGTGCTTTAGTGGGGAGGGTGATCTGGTGCAACACATCTTCCTGTTTCTAAGACTATTAAGACTTGTGCTTCATTTGTGTGTGTGTGTGTGTGTAGAAGAACAGCACTCCTAAATTTCGTTCTATAGGAGCCTCAAGCAAAAAGGCCCTTGAGTTCATCAAGAGTTCACTAAGAGTGTGTGGATCTTACCGATGATCACACACACACACACACACACACACAGATGGTCAGAGTGAGTGTGTTCTTGGCACAGGTGATCGTGGAGCCCCAAATGCAGAAGCACTGCCTGTGTGAAATGCCCTGGGACTCTTTATGCACAAACATGCGTGTATATGCCCCATCAGCCCAGTGCGTGTCTTTGATTCCCTAATTATTCAGTATGACTCCTTCACATGTAAACTAGCTGAGGTGGGGTGAGACGGCTGGCCTTCCTGAGTGTGGGACACCTGGACACTTTTGTGTGTGTTTAAGACCTGATGTGTTTTCTTATTGAACTTTATTAAACTGGAACTTTCAGCCACCGAGATAGTTGAGTCATGATTATGTCATATGTTGGGAGTCAGCAGTGCTGAGTCATGATTGAGGCGGAAGTGTTGAGTCATGATGGAGTCAGCAGTTCTGTGATTAGCATGTGGGGTCTAGCATTAGCAGATCATAATAAGCATGTTCTCAGGATCCAATTTTCCCAAGGTCCTCTCAGGACCCTGTGTTCCCTGGAGTTTTAGCTCACTTGCTAGTTTGAGTGTGGGTGGATGCAGGGCTGAACCTGACCTGGGTGGAGATGTGGCTGAAGGAAGAGAGGCCAATGATGGCCAGCAGGTTCAGTAGCTGTACAGCTCATTCCTAAAGTAACCCTAACCTTCCTGATGCCTTAATTTATGTGCTAGTATATGAAACAGACTCTGAAATTTTAGCTCACTGACGGACTGGACTCTTAATCTGAGGTGCTGCGAGTTACAGGTTTGAGTTCCACTGGATCCTTTGTGTCTCCACAAACATGGATGCACTGTCATTGTACTTGTGTGTCCTGCAGACATGTTACATATTTATTCTTTATGTGTGTCTATGATTCTGAATGCTACATTTGATATCATATTATGCTTTTATTTTCTGTCATGTTCTACATTTTATTTGATGCCATGCATTGGGTTGTGTTTGAACCAGGTGCCCATTATGTGCTTTATAGAGCAGGGGAACATATGGCTCTTGAACATGATTATAGGGACCCTATATGGGACATGGGAACCTTGAACTTTGGAACATAGGAACCTTGAACTTTGGAACATAGGACTGCAGTAAAAGTATGAATAAAATGATCACTTCTTCACCCAAGTAAAAGTAAAAGTACACTCTGAGGAGTCTGAATGAACTACAACAGTAATCAGAACTCTAAGCTTGTTTGAAGAAATGTTTTATTGATTGTTCAGTTAATGGTAAAGGAAGCAGACTGGTGCCTATATCATATTAAAACCTGTATCCCTGTATCTCCTTGAGAGCTGTTGTTATTTCACTGTACAATAAGTGTTTCCTTGTGTATTTAGGGAAGCCCAGGCTGAAAAGTCTGTTTTACATTTAATTAAGAGGTAAAAGTTTTTTTTTGATAAAGCACTGGGTTCAGCATTTTCTGTGAATGTGTAAGCCTGGTGTCACCCACTCAAATGAAAGTAACATCCCTCAAATGCATTAACACAGCAGGAAATACACACAAGGATTAGAACATTCAGATATTTCTGTGAAAGTACAGAGGAGCAAAAGTTGGCAGACAAATCAATGCTGAAGTGAAGACGGAGACCTGAAAATGACAGAACTGGAGTTGGTCTAGATGAGGAAGAGAACGTTGAAATAATTCGAGATTCTTTTCTATGAATCAAATTTAGAATGTGCGCAAGTACAAGATTGTTTCTTATCAAATGTGCACAGGCTGGTCATGCACACACCAGTAAGTGATGCAATGATAAATCGCACTCCTCCTAAACCACTGTGCTCACACACACTCCGGTTAATTTGCATACTAAAACACCCTGAATTAACTGTATAAGGTATTAATAATCTTTAGCAAAAGGTGGACCTCAAACACTGGAGACAATCAGCGGCTCGCTGGGAATTTGCTCCCTGCAGTTCTGAATATTCACAAGATGAGATGAGCCATTATGCTGAGATGAGCCATTATGCTGAGATGAGCCATTAGGCTGAGATGAGCCATTATGCTACATTTTCAAATGGTTGTTCCTTGTGTGCCTTTTCTCCAATGAATCCAGGTATCTGACTGGAAATATATAGACGTTCGTATGTGTGTGTGTCTGTATGTATATGAGTGTGTGTGTGTGTGTGTGTATTTGTGCCTTTGGCGTGGAGTTGAGAAGCAGACTACAGACCATATAACTTTCACATACACACTCACATACACACACTCACAAACACACACTCACATACACACACTCACAAACACACACTCACATACACACACTCACAAACACACACTCACATACACACACTCATAAACAGAGCCTGTGATGGTTGTGGTTGTCATCAGGGTCGTTGGAGCCCCCTGCTGGTTGTCTCACTTCTTGCTCTTGGGCTTTTGCGCTCGTTTGCTCTTCCTGTGAGCCTCAGGCCAGCCGAAGCCCCGGAACTCCAGGCAGTCCATGGCATTGTGGGAAATGTAGTAGACGTTCTTCATAGCGGCGGGACTCAGGATGTCCACCACGGGACAGGCCGATCTGGCGCTCACTGCTCTCCTGCGAGACTGGCGCCGGCGCGTTGGACTGACACTGTGTGAGCGGGGCTTCCTGCCCTCTGCTGGCTATGGGGAGAAATGCAGCCGATTAAAAACCAATGTCTACTAGTATAAGTATATATACCACACACATCACAATCACACACATCACAACTACACACATCACAATCACACACATCACAACTACACACATCACAACCACACACATCACAACCCATCACTAGAAGAAATCTAACCCATCACTTCTATTAGTATGTATTCAGTCACCTGATATGAATAAGCCATTGGGCTTTATCATATTTATCCTTTATCTTATTTTCTTATTTCCACTATAGATCTACTATATTTTTCTTATCGATATAGATTATGACATCACCACCCCTAATCCATGGGGCAAGGGAATGTTTACACTTTTTACAAAAAGGAATATGGAACAAAAAGGTAAATAAAACACTTATGGTTAAATTCCGTAATAAAAGCCATGTATTGCATTCATAATCCATACACCAAGGGGGCAGTATTTCAGCAAAAAGTCAGTTTGAGTTCAAAAAACAAGAAAACACACAGCCCCTTCAGCAGTCACTGCATGCTCCACACCACAGCCTCCCAACAACCACCATCCTGGTTAAAGGCTAATTATTTTCCACCCAAGAAAACAAACAATATTGTCATCAAGGAGTCTGTGCTACGGCGCAGATCCCTCCTTTACCGATCCAGTAAACATGTCCAGTACTTTTTCTGTGATCATATGAAAAAAACAGCGATACGATAAATGTTTGAGACCATCCCAGTTTCATCTCAGTAATCTCAACCCAGCTGGCCGGCCAATCAGCATTACATTTAGCTGTAACTTGAATGTCAACCTAGAGTCAAAACAAGCTGGTTTAGATGGCTCGCTGAAGTCTAGCACGAAAAACATGACTAAAATGACCAGGATGACCATTACGTTTTAGTGTCTGCCTAATGTTAGTGCCACAGTTTTCTGCGTTAAGCTCTCTCCACTAGCAATACCTCCTAGCAGTGCTGCTAGCAGTCAATAATTGCTGGTCACAACGAAACATTTTGCCAACATTAATTATCATTTGCAAAGTTTTCTGTTACATGTATTGCTTTCAAGTAAGCTACCAGCTAATATATCCTTCAGCGATTCAACTGTGAAAGAAAAGTTCAGCATCAAACTTCATTTCCTCTTCATTTTATGATGGCCCTGTCTCTTTCCTTCACTTTCAATGAAGCTTCATAATTCCTCTTTGTTGGTGAGGTAAAGATCTTTTCCTTCATCCTTGGGTTTAGGTTTGCTGTTAATTTATTTCAGATCCCTATCCTAATGGTGATGAGGGGATAGTATCTTCAACAGGTTTGACAACAAAGTGCTTGTTGAACTTAACTGTCTGTGAACATGCTGCCAAGCAAGTTCAAGTACTCCCACTTGCAGCCATAACCAGAGAATTGTGTTTTGTTTTGATGAGCTTTTTTATGCTTATATTTATGCTAGTATGTTGTATAGCCCTGGCTGCATGTTTACAACACTGGTAATATGAGTATAACACAGTATGATTACAGCACTGGTGGTATGATTATAACGCTGGTAGTATGTTTGAAGCACAGGTGGTATGATTACAACACTGGTAGTATGTTTATAACACTGGTAATATGTTTATAACACTGGTAATACGTTTGTAGCACTGGTAATATGTTTATAGCACAGGTAGTATGATTATAGCTCTGGTGGTATGTTTACAGCACTGGTAGTGTGTTTATACCCTCCTGTAAATTCCTCTCACCATGGCGATAGTTTCAGAAACATGTCACCTAGCTTCGCCAAAAAGCTCTGCATTCGTTTAAACTGTCCACAAGACATTCTCCTAGAATTATTTTGGCTTACTCAGGTATTTTGGGCAAACATCTGTTCGGCTCCTTTGTGTCTTATGTAAAGCACATCATTCTACTTCTTACAGAAAATGGAATGAGGACTACAAAGAAAAGAACATGGTATCTAAAGTCAAATATGGTGGGAGATTTTGGGGGGTTGCTTTGCTTAAAATGTGTATATGAAAACATTTGTAATTACTATAATTAGCAACTGACAGTAAATCCTCTCACCATGGCGACAGACACTGTGGCTTCACACCTTGGCTTCGCGCTCCTTCTGCAATGAAACAAAGAGTCCAAGTAGCCTATTATGCTAAAGTAGCCTCTTATGCTAAAGTCAAAAACAGGCAGCAAGGATGAACTGCAGATTTGCCTCACAAGCGTTGTCTTGGGCAATTGTGCCATCTAGCTGCCCAAATACAATTTTACAGTTCTGTGAAATTCACCTTCTTCGCAAGTTTCCACTGCGCAACAGCGACTGACCTCAGGGACGGGGAGGAGCAGACCAGGGCCCTCATTTCTCAACAGTGAGTAGAATTTACTCAAAATTGTATTACACAACAGCTAGGTTCCGTCGAACTATTTAGCAATTTATGATTGGATGAGACGCATTCTACCAGAGACGCTGGAAGTAGGGTGCTGTGGCTGTGTCTCCATCCTTTAAGGGTCGCAGTCCTAAGCAAGTACTCCAACTCGATTCTAAAGGCATCATTTTCCACGGATGTAATAACTGCACAGAAGGAGACAAATCCACCATATATTGTTTGTAATAAATTCGATTTGTTTTTTGGATAACCATTTTTCTGTGAGGCCGTCCGAATTAACGTCTTAAACGTGTTAAAAATACCCTAACTAGCGCATTTAATCGCTGGTGAGCCGATTTTACGTTATTGTCTTCCAGAAGCTGTTGAATTGGTATATCTGCTCTTAGGATGGAGGTGAAGGTGCTAAATGAAACCAAACAACCAGACGTATCCATTGCTGCTGCTTGTAACATACTTGCTGGAGAGTACGGGTGTTTCTGCTCCAAAGATCGCCCACATTTAGGCGAGGGAAATATCTATGTTGTATAAACCCCGCTAAATAGCTCGGTTCTGAAATGTTTTGGGACGGCACTGTTAATGATAACAAGCAGCAGACTTCGAGACTTCGGCTGGTTGACTTCCAGTGAATAAGCGTGCACTGAGTTGGATTGTGTTTTCTGGTAGTCTACGCAAACAGGATGATCTCTCTATCTATGAACGAAATGAAATCTTTTCACAATTTTTGTTTCTTAACGTAACTGTTGTATAAAAGTAATCGTGGTCGTGATGTTGTTCGTGGATATCCTCACGGAACCACCCGTGAGGATATCAACGAACAACCTCACTCCCACTCGTGTTATATTGCTTAATTGTTCTAATCCAATTTTGCATGTAAGCAAGTACAACAAACTCGGTAGTGATGAAACGTGAGCAGGCTGGTCACACACACCAGTAAGTGAGCATTAAATCCCACGTCCGGTAAATCACCGTGGTTAATGTGCGTGCATTTCGAAATTAATCAGCATGCTCACTGAAAAAGCGCTACATGCTACACGCGTTGCGTTGTTCAAGCAGGGTTCATGCAATATGAGATACTGGATGTAAACTTGCAGTTTAACAATACTACTCCAGGGTTTTGAGCATAGCCTACGCATGGTCACAAGTGGGTATATTAGGCACAAGTAAATTCAACACTTTCAGCAGGAATTATCAGACTCACTCTTTATGCACAGATCTGAGCCCTGAAATTTATGGCCAAGTGAGTGCGCCCACCCCACCCCAAACTCTACAAAAGTTTTCTCTGCGCAAAAGTGACTAACATGGAGGGAACATTGCCTAACCCTTGGGGGTCCGTGAGGCTTAGGTCAAACCAACAACTTTTAAACATTTAGAGCGTGTTAATTATTCAGACCCGAAGGTCAGACCTGAGACAGACCGGCACCAGACCAGCATGCTTAGCCTACTTGCAATGGCTCTTTTCTCACACATTGTCAAATCTCACCACTCGGAACAAACAAGAAATATGTTGAGACTACTGTGCATTCTTAATTTTTTTAGTTTATAAATAAACTACACCAAGGAATTATAAAGAGCCTTAAACGAGCCTAACCAGACAAATAGAACTTACTCGCAAACTTCGACTCGTTGATGTCTGCAGGCATCAAATCTTGTTTGTTGACGGCAGTTGTCGTAGAAACACAGTTGCCCTCGTCGCCGTTTTTCTGTGTGTTTACGCGTCGGTCAGCAGTAGCTTAGCAGTCATGCATTTTTAATGAGGCAACACCACACACGTCCATACGACGCTGGTAATCTGCAATTTACTCCCGCGACTGTGTCGTTACCGGAGATGTTGGCTACAGCGCACAGACACTGGACAGCAGCAGCGCGGTTGATGTCGAAAACGGACAGTTTGGCATGCCTGGGGGCAGATGCCCAAAAGACCTTGATAGATGGATTCATTTAGGTTACGAGCATGGATGCATGAACAAAGCTGTTCGTGGATTCCCACAGTAATGAACAAGAGAAATGTAAATAGGTATAAAAAAGATATAGCATGAATGATGTTTACTATAAACAAGATTGATTATGTTAAATGAATTAAACATTTTCAGTATCTCACAAAATTAGAATATTACATGGTCAGTAAACCAGGTAGGCCTAATGGTAGGCTACTTTTAGCAGTGTGAGCAGATGCTGGATGAAATCAGTTTGTCACTAGAAAAAAGCATGAAGTGTTCTCAAATTTGGAACAAAAAGCTTTAAAGAAGATTAACTGCTTTGTTGCTCAGTGCTCCAAACTCCCCTTTTCACACAAAGGCATTTCATCTGAAATATATTCTTGAAATGAAAGCATTTCTTTTAGAAGGGCCCAGAGTCTGGAGGACAAATGGAGAGGCACAAATCCCAGTTGCTTGAAGTTTAGTGTGAAGTCAGTAAAGATTTGGGGAGCCGTGTCATCAGCTGGTGTTGATCCACTGAGTTTTATCAGGTCCAGATCAATGTAGTCGTCTAGCAGGAAAGTTTATAGCATCCTAATGCTTCCTTCTAATGACAAACGTTATGGAGATGCTGATTTTATTCATCCAGTGGTACTTGGCATTTGGCCAAACTGCCAAAAGCACCAGTACTTGGTTTAAAGACCATGTAATATTCTAATGTAGTGAGATATTGAATTTGGGGATTTCCTTAGCTGTAAGCCATTATCATCAAAATTAACACAAATAATAGCTAGAAATATTTCACTTACCATCTAACGAATCTCCATAATGGATGAATTTCACGTTTTACTTTGAATTACTGAAATTAACAAACCTACCTGTAGATAGTTAGATAGATCTTGATTAATAGCTAAAATCGTGTGGTCTGAGTTGTGATGACCTGGGTTAATGACATGAAAAGGCAGTTCTGTCTGAATGACATATTTTAATGCACATTTTAATCTTATGGGATTGTTTGTTGACTGTGTTAGATGGGGACTCGGCCAAGGCTGAAAAACGTTTGGGCAACACAAATACGTTATGATTGTTTCATTGGTGGAGTTTCCATAATCTGCATCAGAAGTAGTCTACATATAGCTCTGTTCTCCATATAGTATCTGTCATCTTCAGTAGTGTAACATCTATAGTTTAGTCTACAGCTGTTGTCTTCAGTAGTGTAACGCGTCTATAATTTAGTCTGTAACTTAGTCTATAGCTCTGTCGTCTTCAGTAGACTAATGTGTCTATGCTGTAATATGTAAGATATTATATGCCCCTGTGATTCAGCCTCATTGACTTTATATACACCTCTACACATCACTCATGTATTTGGAGTCCCAGTACTTCCTCTCTGTTAGAGAGGCCCATTACCCGCTTACAGATTAACATTAGGCATTTTACAGTTTATGTGAAACAAACCCGACATTTCTAACAGTCACTGCATAAATAAATTAATAAACACACAGAAATACATATGTTTCAGTGAACAACTCTAAACTGTCCACTCAAAAGATTAATCTGCTTTTTATATAGAAAAACACAAAAAACACAATTCTTACAGAATCTGGAGCCATGCAGCTTTCCAAAGTTATTACTTAAACTCATGAAGTCCACACACACACACACGCACACACATTAACATACTCCTATATGGACACACACACACACATTAACATACTCCTATATGGACACACACACACACACACACACATTAACTTACTCCTATATGGACACACACACACATATATTAACATACTCCTATATGGACACACACACACACACACACATTAACACACTCCTATATGGACACACACACACACATTAACATACTCCTATATGGACACACACACACACACATTAACATACTCCTATATGGACACACACACACACACACATTAACATACTCCTATATGGACACACACACACACATTAACATACTCCTATATGGACACACACACACACATTAACATACTCCTATATGGACACACACACACACAAACATTAATATACTCCTATATAGACACATATGGCACATGCTTTACCTCAATTGTTAAAAAAATTGTTTTTTTCTTTGCATGCTTTTTACATCTGTGTGTGTGTGTGTGTTTCTCTTTGCATGTATGTTTTAAGTCTGTGTGTGTGAGTGTTTCTCTTTACATCCATGTTTTAAGTCTGTGTGTGTGAGTGTTTCTCTGTTTTAAGTCTGTTTTGTGTGAGTGTGTGTGTGAGTCTGTGTCTGCATGTTAAATCAGCACCATCATGATCAGTGAAGCTTATGCACCTTATGGACCACACTTGGAGCCACACACACACACCTATTGCACCGACACACATTTACATATTTAGCTAAACCCACGCATGTGAGCACACACACACACACACACCTATTTCACCAACACACACTCACATATTTAGCCAAACGCATGCACACACAGTCTCTCTCTCTCTCTCACACACACACAAACACCAAACCTTATACTTTCACTTTACAGATCACATATAGACCATCATAGCTACACACACTGAGGGATTAATGTGTGTGTGTGTGTGAGTGAGTGTAAAGTCCATAATGATATGGTTTGCCACACCCCTCAAACCACTGACCCTGGATTAGCCCCACCTTCAAACATCCCATCATAAAGCCAATTCAAGCACAGGCAGCCCTGCAGGAGCTGTGCAGACACGCCCCAACAGGTGTGTTCTGTGCAGACACGCCCCAACAGGTGTGTTCAACTTGACTTTTTTTTCTCCATTGGCCAAAAGTCAGTGATGTTGCTTACAACATGGGATTTTCCCAATGAAAAAAGCCCCACCCACTTAGCCAACCCATCAGTCTGTCAAGTCAAACTGTTTAGTCATCCCTGCACAATCATACAATCATCTGTTATGTTGAATATGCCCATAGAGACAGATGGCAGTCTGGGTGGCACCCCCTCCTGCCCAAAAACAGATCCTTGTGCCAATGCATGAGTGAAAACTAGCAATCCAAGCAGAATGTGAAGTCCATTTCTATTTCCAAAAGTGTCTCTTCATCGACATTCTAACAGAGGAGCACTTCTGTAAATAATGTGTAATAATGCCTCCCAATCATAGATCTCGATGTAAAACTGAATAAAACTCCTAAGAGATGTTTGACCTGGTAGTGATGTGTCTGCTTGCTTGAGTTTAGACTGACATGAATTTACAATGATTTGGTAATTCCAGTAACACTAACAAAAGGGTCACGAGTGGACTTGTTAAAGAACTTAGAACCTCATTAGCTCAGTTTAGCAAGCTAATGTTTTACACTGCTGATATGAGGCAAGAGAGTTAGCAAGCTAACAAATCTAACAGCTTTTAGCCAAAATCGTCCTCAGTATTGGCTTTGTAAAAACACAATGCCTGTTGAGGAGCTGTTTAATGGGCGAGAACCAGACGAGCCATCTGTACCTGTATCTGTGCATCAGCCCCACCTTTCAAATAACCCCACCCCTACCCACCTTCCCCTCCCACTGCATGGGCTAGGCAAAGACCCCTGTCCATTTAGCCCCGCCTTTTCTTCAGTGTGCCTGTAGAAGCCCCTCCCATTGTATGGGCGTGGCAAAGACCTCTCTCTCCAACCAGAGCTGGTAGCTGAAGAGGAAGTCCTCTGGTAGCTCCACCCTCTGTCCCAGCACACTCTGCAGGCAGTTGTCCACAGGGGTGAACTCGCTGGGCTGGTTCCGCTCGTAACGCCGCGTGTTGAACTTCTCAATGCTCTCGCGCAGAGCACACTCTTCAGCTTGGAGGTCCCATGGGCGAGCATCAATGTCTGTGCACAAGGAAGAGAGAGGTGTTAATACACACACACACACACTGCTACTAGTACAGGTGCGTACACACACACACATACACGCACGCACGCACACACACGTACACACACAGAATCCAGAGAGATGCTAAAAGCAGACCAAGAACACCAATGTTTAGGCTACAACACTTGCAATCTTTCTAAAAGTACTAAGTGCATTCCTAGTATTTAGAGGGTTTAGCACGGCTGCCGCCATAGCAAGTCTGGATGCATCAGATAGCAAGTTAGCTAGTGTACCTGCGGCAGCTCCTTCACAGCAGGCACAGTAAAGGGATCTAGTCGCAGAACAAAGCCCCCTGCACAACACCAACCACTTCAAGCTTCACAACACCAACCACTTCAAGTTTCACAACACCAACCACTTCAAGTTTCACAACACCAACCACTTCAAGTTTCACAACACCAACCACTTCAAGTTTCACAACACCAACCACTTCAAGCTTCACAACACCAACCACTTCAAGCTTCACAACACCAACCACTTCAAGTTTCACAACACCAACCACTTCAAGTTTCACAACACCAACCACTTCAAGCTTCACTTCAAATGATTCTCCACCCTGTGGAACTCTCCCAACCAAGATAAAACTGGTAATAGGTGCTTCTACAGTACGAAAATGTGAAATAGTCACTTCAAACTCTGGGGCTAGAGCTAGTGACATCGAAGCCTTTATGAAAGTGCTGGCGGCTAAACAAGTAGTGAAGTACCCCCGGACAGTTCTCCATCGACTCCGCTGTCGAAGGGACAGTTATAGGATTTCGTTCCTGCCATATGCCAATACACTTTACAACAACATCTACATCTCTGGTAAAGGGTCAACTAATGCCTCCCCAATCCTGGAGTGGCACTAGGTTCAATGTACAATGAATGTTCCCTGTTCACTGTGCCTTACCAATTATTGCACCTTACTCTGCCTACAGTACAATGCATAGTATAAAAATGTATGTGTTTGTGTCTGAAGTGTCCCAGACTGGACAACCCATCTGACCCATCTGTTCCCATGTGTGTTTCTGTTCTGATGCCTCTCCACTTGTGGACATTAGCTGGTTTACTGTACTGTATATAAATATATTTTTTTTTCATTTACTTTACATTTATGCATTTAGCAAACGCTTTTATCCAAAGCGACTTACAACTCGTCAACTACCAAGTGTTCAGGGCCAGTCTCCCTTAGAGCAGGTTAAGTAGAGCAGAGGGTTAAGTGCTTTGGTCAAGGGCACAACGGTGGCAGCTGGGATTCGAACCCACGCTAACCAGGTTCCTTAACCACTACGCTACACCGCCCCACTACGCTACCACCTTATATACCACCTTTCTCCTCTTGTATTGTTATTGTGTTGTACAATCATTGTGTTTGTGCTACATGTCATGCTGCTACTGCAAGTGAGTTTCCCAGCTTGGGATCAATAAAGTACATCTATCCATCTACACTGACACTAACGATGTCCAGTTGGAGATCACCAAAAGAGTTTTAGGGTTGACACAAACAGTGTTAGACTCTGTAACTTTCTCTAATCCCAGACCTATTTTTTCACTGAATCAGTGGCTGTCAGGATGGTGTGCCGATAACAATGTGGGCTTCGTTGATGAATTTAGCTTTTTCTGGGGGAAGCATAGAGTTCTGAATCGAGATGGTATCCTTCCCTTGCGGGCTGGTGCTAAGCTCTTTTCAAGGAACATTGACCATCACTTAAACCCGACTTGTCCCTGACAAACCAGTTTGGTCCAGGTGGCAGAATTACTGCCCTACACAACTGAAATTTGGCTTACTAAAAACGAGTTTGCTCTCTTCAATGACTGTTCTAATTAATGAACTCATTACTGATAATCAACTTGACATACTTTGTCTTTCAGAAACCTGGCTAAAGCCTGATGAATACCTCCCACTAAATGAAGTCACCCCCCCCCCCCAGGTCATTCTAATTACCACTTACCACAATTAGTAGCCACAATTCACAATTTGAACCTCATTATGGCCCCCAAGTTTGAATATCAATTTAAATCTTTTGAGGTTCTTGTCCTTAACCTAATTCAACCACACAGGAAATGTGCTAAACCCTGAACAACTGTAACTATATAGACGTCTAGGCCCCTATATAGACCTCTAGGCCCCTACACTGAATTTGTCATGTTGCATGTTTTATCTATTTATTTTTGCTGTGTTCTTTTTAAATGCCTGTGGCTGCAACTTAATTTTCCAATGGCACTGTGAAAATGGACCCTTCCAATGTTACCCCCATGATCGATCCCACTCCTTGACTTTAACACTGCCTGGCTGCTACTACACTGTCCACACCTATGGCTTGCCTTGCCCATCAGTACTGTTTAGCATTCGCCCCGCCCATTAGTGCTGTTTGGCCCACTAGCACTATTTAGCATTAGCCCTGCCCACTAGCACTGTTTAGCATTAGCTCTGCTCTTAAGGTCTGTTTAGCATTAGCCCTGCCCTTAAGTTCTGTTTAACATTAACCCTGCCCACCAGTACTGTTTAGCATTTGGCCCGCCCACTAGTGCTGTTTGGCCTTAGCCCTGCCCACTAGCACTGTTTAGCATTAGCCTTGCTCTTAAGGTCTGTTTAGCATTAGCCCTGCCCGCTAGCACTGTTTAGCATTAGTGTTTCCCACTAGCGCTGAATATTAGATTTCAAACTGGCTAGTAGGTAGTGCAGTTGTATCTTTGGTTTACATCATTGTATTTCAGCACTGTCAACATGTCAAACACTGATAAAAGTGAAAATTATGAAATGATTTCCCATATTGTAGAATTCAATAGCCTATCACAATATCTTACTTATTTAATTGGCAGACAGAGTATTCAGTAACGTGATATCTTTATTGCTTACTGCCATTACATATTAAGAAGGCTTCAGCGATAGAGGTTGAGATGTATAACTCCTCAGGTTATCTCAGTGTTGTAAAGATGGAAGCATCCTGAGCATTATCACTCCAATCAAATAGCGGCCTGCCACAAAAAAATTATGGTTTATAAATTCATTAAAAAACGAGTGAGCAGGTTAATCAATTTACCATTTGCGCTTCACACTCTAGAGCAAGCACTAGAGTCTGTGTGTGTGTATTTACTGTGTGTGTGTGTGTGTGTTTACTGTGTGTGTGTGTGTATTTACCGTGTGTGTGTGTATTTACTGTGTGTGTGTGTATTTACTGTGTGTGTGTGTGTGTGTTTACTGTGTGTGTGTGTGTATTTACCGTGTGTGTGTGTATTTACCGTGTGTGTGTGTATTTACCGTGTGTGTGTGTGTATTTACCGTGTGTGTGTGTATTTACTGTGTGTGTGTGTGTATTTACCGTGTGTGTGTGTATTTACCGTGTGTGTGTGTGTATTTACCGTGTGTGTGTGTATTTACTGTGTGTGTGTGTGTATTCACCGTTGCCATAAGCCCAGTCGTCGTTGAGTCTGTGTCGGACCTTCTGGTAGATGGCGGACATGGTCTTCATGTTGCTCTTCCTCCACTGGCGGCCCAGATATTTAGTCTGGATCTTCAGCAGCTTGAGGACGTACAGCTGCATCATGGCCTGCTTGACCTTCAGTGCCCTCTTCAGGATGGGAGCAGACTTAAACACCACCAGCATCTATTGTGAAGGGAGCACAGCTATTAGTGTTTGTGTGTGTACAGCGGCATCATGGCCTGCTTGACCTTCAGTGCCCTCTTCAGGATGGGAGCACCATCAGCATCTGCAGTGTGGGGGAATAGCTGTTAGTGTGTGAATGTGTGTGTGTGTGTGTTTGTGTGTTCACCATGGTTCTGAAGTTGATGAGATTGTTGAGGGCTCAGAGCAGGTGTGTGAATGTGTGTGTGTGTGTTTGTGTGTTCACCATGGTTCTGAAGTTGATGAGATTGTTGAGGGCTCAGAGCAGGTGTGCGTGTGTGTGTGTGTGTGTGTGTGTGTGTTTACCATGGTTCTTGAGTGCTTCCATTTGGTGAGTTTGTTGAGAACTCGGAGCAGGTTGATGCAGGAGAAGAGATTCCTCCAGCAGAATTCGGCGCTATCTCCAGCCTCCTGCACATAGGACACACACACCAGCCGTCAGTTAGCGTGTATGTGTGTGTGTGGGGAGGTGTGTGTTTGTGAGTGAGGCAGAGAGAGTGTGTGTGAGAGACAGATGAAGGTTGATCTTGAGCTTGACAAAGGTTAACTTACTTGGCAGCACTAGGAGTTTTTGAACATATTTTAAGACGTTTTCCAAACCAAACTAAATTGGGCAGTGGTGACATAGCAGGAAATGTGGGTTTGAATCCTGGCTGCCACCATTGTGCCCTTGAGCAAGGTGCTTACCCCAAAGTTGCTCTAGGGGAGACTGGCTCTGATGTAATTTATAGTTTAGCAAGGGTGCCATTGCAGCGCTGTCAAGTACAAGGCAAGTTCTGTCAAGTTCTCATTTTGGCTAAAACAGACTGCCAAGTTAAACCATTTATCAAAACACAAACAAAGGCTGTGTTGAAAGGAGAAAAATGTGCAGGAAAGAGAGAGAGCATGTGTCTGCCAGAAAATGGGTTCAGTTGACTTGGAAATGGGTTCAATGGGTTCAAGTTTCTCATTCATGGTAGCAGACACAGAAAAGTGCTGCTAAATGTTATGTGTTTGATGCTAAAAAAAAGACTGGAGAGCAGGGGAAAGCTAAACTATTAGCCATATCCAGGGAAGCTAAAGGACTAGCCATCTCCAGGGAAGCTAATGCTAGTCATCTCCAGGGAAGCTAATGCTAGCCATATCCAGGAAAGCTAATGCTAGCCATCTCCATGGAAGCTAAAATACAAGCCATCTCCAGGGAAGCCGAAGTACTAACAAAGATCTTTAATAATGACCAACATAGAGCAATATAATACGTTACTATGGGAGCAAATGTGAACAGTTCTGGTCTGTATAAGCGGGAGTGTCACATTACATCACAACATAAACTAACATGTGATGTTATGTGACACATGTAATGTTGGGGGCGGTAGTGGTGTAGGTGGTAGAGGTGCTGTTTGGCAACCGGTTGCAGGTTCGAGCCCCACTCTGCCTGACCCCAATGGAAGTGTCCTTGAGCAAGACACTGAACCCCAAATTGCTCCCAGTGGCAGTTTTTGCATGACATCCTCCGCCACCTGTGTGTGTGTGTGTGTGTGTGTGTGTGTGGGAGTAGAAAGACGTAGCTTAAACGTAATATATATATTGGTAGCCTAACTTTATTTTGCTCTGTCCACTTTAACTCAGGAGTCAGTAATGTTTTCCTGCTGGTTGTCATTCAGTGAAATTTCGCTTCTCAATTTAAAATCTTATGTTTTAGTTCATGTTTAGCTTGTTAACAACAACATAGTAAGTTTGTTTCCTCCAAATCTGAACAACTTTCACTATTAGGCTCAAAATGATGCCAAACACCTGTGAATTATGACAGATGAATCCAAAAAACTCACAATAACTCCAAAAAGACATTATGACCAATTTATTGGTAAAATTCCACACGTGTCCCATTCAATTCAGTTCGAAGCATTAGGTCCATTAAGGTGATGGTCTGCATAAAGGGGGATCCCCCCCTTCCACTTGCGAAAACAGAACCCAGAACTATGCAAACGTTGGTGCCTCTCGCTCCGCTTCTGCCTCTCTTGTGCTAACAAAGATACTTTATCAACCATCTCTGGGACTAACTAGCCATCTCCAGGGACGCTAAAGCACTAGCTAGCCATCTCCAGGGAAGCTACAGGTTGTCTGAATTGATCCCTTCCCTGTGTGTGTGTGTGTGTGTGTGTGTGTGTGTAAGTTTAAGAGTAGCCACTTACCAGGCTTTCTGCCGTCAGTTCTGGCATGTCATGAACCACACAGTGAGGGAAGTCCAGTACACATATGCTGCACCACACACAAATAAGCAGACACAGTCACATGAGTACACACACACACACACACAAGTACTGTAAGAACACACACAGTCACATGAGTACACACACACACACACACACACATAAATAGTGTAAGCACACACACAGTCACATGAGTACACACACACACACACACACACACACACACACACACACACAAGTACTGTAAGAACACACACAGTCACATGAGTACACACACACACACACACACACACACACACACAAGTACTGTAAGAATACACACAGTCACATGAGTACACACACACACAAATACTGTAAGCACACACACAGTCACATGAGTACACACACACACACATAAATAGTGTAAGCACACACACAGTCACATGAGTACACACACACACAAATACTGTAAGCACACACACAGTCACATGAGTACACACACACACACACAAATACTGTAAGCACACACACAGTCACATGAGTACACACACACACACAAATACTGTAAGCACACACACAGTCACATGAGTATACACACACACACACACACACACACACAAATACTGTAAGCACACACACAGTCACATGAGTATACACACACACACACACACACACACACACAAATACTGTAAGCACACACACACACACAAATACTGTAAGCACACACACAGTCTTAAGCACATCTGTATATACTTAATACATCTGTACATAACTATCTCTATAGCACATCTGTATATACTTAATACATCTGTACATAACTATCTCTATAGCACATCTGTATATATTTAATACATCTGTACATAACTATCTCTATAGCACATCTGTATATATTTAATACATCTGTACATAACTATCTCTATAGCACATCTGTATATACTTAATACATGTGTACATAACTATCTCTATAGCACATCTGTATATTACCCTTACTATCTCTTCACCTTACATGTATATTGCTCTTCTGCCTATTTATTATTACTACTCTTATCTGTATATAATTTGCTCTTTAACTGTACATACTGCATACTGTATATACTGCACTTGCTGCTCTTTGCACTTCTGATTAGATGCCAAACTGCATTTCTTACCTGTATTTATACATGTGTAATGACAATAAAGTTGAATCTAATCTAATAATCTAAAAAACAGTTACATAAGTACACACACACAGTCACATGCTTACACACACACACATAAATAAGTAAACACAGTCACATGAGTACACACACACACACAAATACTGTAAGCACACACACAGTCACATGAGTACACACACACACACACACACACAAATACTGTAAGCACACACACAGTCACATGCTAACACACACACACGTGTACACATAAATAAGCAAACACAGTCACATGAGTGCACACACACACACACAGATAAGACATGAAACACATGAATACACGCACGTACACACACATACACACATGAGAACACACACACACTAATATCTGTATAAATACAAACACACACACACATTAGAGTACACACATATATAAGGCAGTGTACTGTGAGGTTAGAAGCAAACCTGCATATGAAAAGTGTGTGAGAGCATTTTTGTATGTGTAAATGCTGAATGTGTGTGTGTCCAGTTTGTGTGTGCACTATATTCCCAAAATGATGAGACACATGCCTTTACCCATAGGGACTGTGATGCCATGCCATCTAAACCCACAGGCATTAGGTGGTGAAACCACACCTCCACTCAGGGCTCTCCAATCAGGGCTCTCATTATGTGGTGAAGCCACACCTCCAGAGAATTCTGCGGTGAATTTTGCAGCAGGTGCAAGTGTGGAGATTGAGGAGTTTTAGGGGTAACTACAGGGATACTGTTTTGGTCATTCCTATTTACACGTGATATACTTGTCTATAGTGTGTGTATGTGTGTGTATGTGACTCCTGTCTTTTCAGTCGATTTGAAGCTCTACCGTTTATTTTCACATATAGTTGGTTGTTTTTGTAGGTGTGTGTAGGCCTACAAAACATGAACACAAATTCTTCCTAATATTTATATAGGCTGTAGGTGAACTTCAAGATGAAAACTTGGGGAGGAAAGCAATGTGTAGCATGAGTGTGTGAGACCTATAAAATTGTGTCTCTCATGCTCAATACTTGAGACTTGAAAGCCCTGCTTCCACTGCTTTGGGAGGGAATTTTATGTATGTGATGTAGTAACTGTTGAAAGGCCCAATAAGTTCCAGGGACTTTACAACAGTCTAGACACACAGTCTAGAGCAGGGGTTCTCAACAGCTAAAAAGTTTGGTGTTCTCCACAGTCTAGAGCAGGGGTTCTCAACCTTTTGCAAGCTGGGCCCCCGAAAACTGGTTCATTGCAGTTGGGGTGTTAGTCTTTAAAAAGACTGTTTCGATGTTTCGATGTATACACTGTATATCGGGATTGATAATAGACTAATGACAGCTTGCACAAGCAAACTCGGCATGGGACTAGAGTGAGTGTGGAGCTATGGTGCAGATGTGGACAGTAATATGTGACGTTGCGTCACAGGCTCAAAATACTTCGTACGGTATGCTAGATTTTACGAAACTCTTGATTTGTTTGTGTGTTATAATAGTCCAAACACCTGCATTTTGACATGTGCCGATGTGTTGCATCTCCTTGCATCTACTAATAGTAAATAAGCCTCTGATTTTTTTTTCCCTTGTAGCCTACTCACGCCCCCCCGGGAGAGTCTCCGCAACCCCCCCGGGGGTCGCCCCCCACCTGTTGAGAACTACTGCTCTAGAGGTACTTTAGAATGGCTAAGGAGTTTAAGGTTTTCCAGAGTCTAGAGGTACTTTAGAATGGCTAAGGAGTTTGAGGTTCTCCAGAGTCTAGAGGTACTTTAGAATGGCTAAGGAGTTTGAGGTTCTCCAGAGTCTAGAGGTACTTTAGAATGGCTAAGGAGTTTGAGGTTCTCCAGAGTCTAGAGGTACTTTTGAACGGCTCAGGAGTTTGAGGAACTTTGGAACGGCTAAGGAGTTTGATGTTCTCTAGAGTCGAGAGGTACTAAAGAATGGCTAAGGTTCTTTTAAGGTTCTCTACTTCACATCATAGTTCTCCTAACATCCCTGGAGCCTACAGATGTGGGCTATGTGTGTGTGTGTGTGTGTGTGTGTGCGTGTGTGTGTGTGTGTGTCTTACCTGTTTTTAGAGCTGATATAGGACATAATATTCTGGTTGAAGAATTTGAGGATGAGTGGGATACAGTTGGCAAAGACAAGATGTTGGCAGATGTACTCAAACTGTAGAGGCAAATACATCACACACACAAACATGCATGCACTCTCAATAAAATGAGTCATATTAAGATCCAATTTCAGCCATATGCAGCCATTTCAAAACCAATATGCCCTTTGTCCAAACACAATCTTTCCCTCCTCTCTAGACACACAATCCCTCCATCCTCTCTCTCTCTGCCTACATATGTGCCTGTGAAGATAATCCCCTTACACACACACACACACACACAAATGGTGCAATACTGAGGGAGCCATCATGGCAGTGGTAAGGATGGCTTGGAAACTGCTAAGCTAAACTATGGGGACAGAAGCTAACTTCACAGTAGCTTTGTGTGCCACTGAAGAAGCTCCTATGCCAGTAGAACCAACTAACACAGGAGCCATACAGAGATACATGTCGCTAGCCTATGCTACTAACACAGGAGCCATACAGAGATACATGTCGCTAGCCTATGCTACTAACACAGGAGCCATACAGAGATACATGTCGCTAGCCTATGCTACTAACACAGGAGCCATACAGAGATACATGTCGCTAGCCTATGCTACTAACACAGGAGCCATACAGAGATACATGTCGCTAGCCTATGCTACTAACACAGGAGCCATACAGAGATACATGTCGCTAGCCTATGCTACTAACACAGGAGCCATACAGAGATACATGTCGCTAGCCTATGCTACTAACACAGGAGCCATACAGAGATACATGTCGCTAGCCTATGCTAACATAACAGCAGGGGTGGGCGATAAGGGCAAAACAATCTCGATATTTTGGGGGATTTTGAAGATAATGATAATTTGTTGAAATCCTTAAAACTGGGATTTTAATTGTATGTGTTACTGTATGTGGATGTGCTATGTCTATGTGTATGTGTGAGTTGGCAAGCCGGCAACACCATTTTGTATGCAGCAGATTAGCTTTTTGAGATCCCAAGGGAAAAGAGCTACGGGGCAAATGAATGACGTTTTGGGGCTTGTAGTAACCGATAACGTAATCATGGCGTATCAATAACATAATACCTGCCAATAATGTAACAAATTTGGCCATTTTGTAACGTAATAAAACTAATAATGTAAGGACTTGCTAATGAAGTAATAAAATGTCTGAACCAATAACGTAATAACCTTTTTCCAAACATTTTTGGTTGGATATAACATTAATGCCAGGATGAATGAAAAACATGCAAAAATGTACTAATTAATAAATATCACTCTATCAAAATGACACTACTCACACTAACAATGAGGATTACAGATTTGATCAACTAAATATTGGACAAAGAGCAGTATTGTCATCTCCTCAGATCTGTGAAATACCTGCAATATACAGGTAGGTCTCAAAAACATTTATATTGTGAAAAAGTTCATTCATTTCAGTAATTCAATGGAAAACTCCTATGTGAAACTCATACATTATACAGATTCATCAGACAGTAAGTGAAATATATTTTTAGCCCTTATTTGTGTTCATTTTGGTGATTATGGCTTAGAGTAATACATGGTCATTAAACCAGGTATTGGGACTTTGGGCAGTGTGGGTAGGTCCTGCTGGATGAAAAAAATCAGCATCTCCATAAAGTTTGTCACTAGAAAAAAACATTAAGTGTTCTAAAATTTGGAACAAAAAGCTTTGAAGAAGATTAACTGCTTTGTTGCTCAGTGCTCCAAACTCCCCTTTTCACATAAAGGCATTTCATCTGAAATATATTCTTCAAATGAAAGCATTTCTTTTAGAAGGTCCCAGAGTCTGAAGGAAAATGGAGAGACACAAATCCAAGTTGCTTGAAGTCTAGTGTGTAGTCAGTGAAGATTTGGGGAGACATGGCATCAGCTGGTGTTAATCCACTGAGTCCAGATCAATGTAGTCGTCTACCAGGAATGTTTACAGCATCCTAATGCTTCCTTCTAATGACAAACTTTATGGAGATGCTGATCTCATTCATCCAGCTGGACTTGCCACCATTACTTGATATTGTAAAACTGCACATTGTTAAAACAATGATTGATGT
>JAIFZK010000165.1:12500-20000 GCA_027481765.1 Tenualosa thibaudeaui | reverse complement strand
CGACGCTGGAGGATGACATCACGGTCCAATGGGTCCACCTCCCCCTCCAGAGAACCCTCAGAATCCTCAGCCTCCTCATCCTCGTCCCGCGTGTCATCATTCTTAAATGGGTCGCGTTCATTATAAGTGTCCAAACTATCCTGCTTCATCAGGGGCTGGACACACACACACACACACACACACACACACACACACACACACACACACACACACAGAATGTATAACCATGCATAAATGAGTATGTGGTGAGAGACAGCAAGCAGAGCAGAAATTAGTGCCAGTGCCCACATCAGCGCCAGTGTTGGATCTAACATCAACACCAACATCAGTACTGGCATCAGTATCAATGGCACCAGTATCAATGGCAGGTTTATCTTTACCACCAAGGGAGTGCCAACACCAGTGCCAATAGTGATGCCAACTGTGGCATTGATATACCAGTGCCAGTGATGGCGTTGATAGTACCAAGTGTCAATCCTAGTGCCAATGCAAACATCAGAGCCAAGGTCAGTGCCATGCCAGTATTGAAGGCAGTGCCAAGGTGATGCCAAGGTCAGTGCCATGCCAGTGTGAGTTCTGTGCTCAGGCAATGCAGTGAGTGTCTGATGCCCATGGTGAATCTATTAGTGAGCTCAGTGTGGACTTGATGTGTGAGAAGAAGTGTGAATGTGTGTGTGTGTGTGTGTATGTGTGTGTGTGTGTGTGAGAGAGAGAGTGCATAGCTCAGTTTGGACTGAATGTGTGTGAGAGTCTGTGGCATCTGAATTGGCTGTGAATGAGAGTGTGTGTGTGTGTATGTAGTGTGTAGATTAGCGTGCATGTGTGAGTCAAGATCAGTGCCAATTAGAGTGTGAGGCTTTAAGACTTTAAACACAAACTGTTGTGTGAGAAGATGGATGACTATGAGTACGGAGTGAAGACTGGGACTGGGACTGGGGAATGAGACTAGAATGGGACTAGATTAGGGACTGGGAACTGGGACTGGGGACTGGGACTGGGGATTGAGACTGGGGATTGAGACTGGGGATTGAGACTGGGGATTGAGACTAGGGATTGAGACTGGGGATTGAGACTGGGGATTGAGACTGGGGATTGAGACTAGGGATTGAGACGGGGGATTGAGACTGGGGGATTGAGACTGGGGATTGAGACTAGGGATTGAGACTGGGGATTGAGACTGGGGGATTGAGACTAGGGATTGAGACTGGGGATTGAGACTAGGGATTGAGACTAGGGATTGAGACTGGGGATTGAGACTGGGGATTGAGACTGGGGATTGAGACTAGGGATTGAGACTGGGGATTGAGACTGGGGATTGAGACTGGGGATTGAGACTGGGGATTGAGACTGGGGATTGAGACTGGGGATTGAGACTGGGGGATTGAGACTGGGGATTGAGACTGGGGATTGAGACTGGGGATTGAGACTGGGGATTGAGACTGGGGGATTGAGACTGGGGATTGAGACTGGGGATTGAGACTGGGGATTGAGACTGGGGATTGAGACTAGGGATTGAGACTGGGGATTGAGACTGGGGATTGAGACTGGGGATTGAGACTGGGGATTGAGACTCGGGATTGAGACTGGGGATTGAGACTGGGGATTGAGACTTGGGATTGAGACTAGGGATTGAGACTGGGGATTGAGACTGGGGATTGAGACTGGGGATTGAGACTGGGGATTGAGACTGGGGATTGAGACTGGGGATTGAGACTGGGGATTGAGACTAGGGATTGAGACTGGGGATTGAGACTAGGGATTGAGACTAGGGATTGAGACTGGGGATTGAGACTGGGGATTGAGACTGGGGATTGAGACTGGGGATTGAGACTAGGGATTGAGACTAAAATGGAGACTGGGGACTTGGGGCTGGGATTGAGACTGGGGAGAATGGGACAGAGGGGATGGTAGTTGAGACTGGGGATGCAACTGGATTGAGACTAGGGATTGAGACTGGGATTTTTGGAGGGGATTGAGACTTGAACTGGGGATGAATGAGAATGGGTTTATGGACTGGGGGCTGAGACTAGAATGGGACAAGGGGATGGTAGTTGTATGCAACTGGACTTCTTTTTTGGAGCTTGAAATGAATGAGAATCTTCCCAGACAAACGACTAGGAAATGGGATTAGTGAGCGCAAACTGGTAGAGGGGATTTGGTAAATGTTTCTGAGGTCTTTACTCATGATGTGTGTAGGGGTGTCTGTGTGTGTAGAGGTGTGTGCGCATATTGTTTAGTCAATCTTTCTGAGATCTATATTCTAGATGTGTGTGTAGGGGTGTGTGTGCGTAATGTTTAGACAGCTGGTATGAATGAGGGTTTGGTCTGATAATGCAAACAGCATCAGCGTAAACAGTAGCGCTTGCCAGCCTCAGCAATGCTACATCAGCGGCTACATCACTGCAGCTACAAGTGCGGCCAGATGAAGATCAGCACCACTATCACCATTGTGCAGGAGACGATTTAGCCAGGAATGTACAGGTGAGACGATTTAGCCAGGAATGTACAGGTGAGACGATTTAGCCAGGAATGTACAGGTGAGACGATTTAGCCAGGAATGTACAGGTGAGACGATTTAGCCAGGAATGTACAGGTGAGATGTTTTAGCCAGGAATGTACAGGTGAGATGTTTTAGCCAGGAATGTACAGGTGAGATGATTTAGCCAGGAATGTACAGGTGAGATGATTTAGCCAGGAATGTACAGGTGAGACGATTTAGCCAGGAATGTACAGGTGAGACGATTTAGCCAGGAATGTACAGGTGAGACGATTTAGCCAGGAATGTACAGGTGAGACGTTTTAGCCAGGAATGTACAGGTGAGACGTTTTAGCCAGGAATGTACAGGTGAGATGATTTAGCCAGGAATGTACAGGTGAGATGATTTAGCCAGGAATGTACAGGTGAGATGTTTTAGCCAGGAATGTACAGGTGAGATGTTTTAGCCAGGAATGTACAGGTGAGACGATTTAGCCAGGAATGTACAGGTGAGATGATGCATCACTCAGCTACGCTAGAACCTGGACCAGGCCCTCAGGTAGAGATAATTCTCAGGTGATATGATCACACTTCTAAGCGTGGTGATAAACACACCTTCCAGCATGATATTAACACCCCTTTCCTGGAGAACCTTCTCAGGTTAACAGATGGTAGAGAACCCCATCACATCAGGGGGTTTTAAAGAACCCTCACAGGCTAAGGGACTCGCTTAGAGATTCGCTTAGGGGACATTTTCTCAGAGGACCTAATTAGGTTGGGGAAATAAGAGAATCTTATCTTAATCTTAAGAACATTAGAGAACCTAATCAGAGACAATAGACAACCTTATCAGGGAAACCTCAAGAACCTCATCAGGACACTTGAGAACCTCATCAGGACACTTGAGAACCTCATCAGGTTAAGGGACGTTGGAAAGTGAGAGTGGAGGAAAAAAAGAAAGGAAGGAAAGAAAAGAAAAGAGAAGAGTGATGTCTCATGCCAACAGGCAGCAGTGCAACATGTTAGGATTCATGTCACTAGAGGGCGCTGCATGTGTGAAAATTAGTGGTGTCAACCAGGCTGCCATATGCAATGAGAACAAAGAGGAAGAAGAGAGGAGGAAGAGAGAGAGGGCAGGAGGAGAAGAGGAGAGGCTGGCAAGGCAGGGGATGCTGTGTGCGTGTGTGTGTGTGTGTGTGTGTGGGGCCAGGGCTGCCCTAGGGTCACCCTGTGTGTAAAGACCTGTTTCTTGGCAAAGGGACTCTCTCCTTCCAAACTATCAACATAGGCACTCTGTAGGAACACAAGGGAGAGAAAGATTTACTCGAAGAAGACAGAAAGAGAAGAAGACGGGTAGATGAATAGAGGAGGAGTGAGGGCGAGAAAGATGGAGAGAGAGGGGGAGAGATGGAGAGGAGACAGGAAGAGTGAGAGAGAGGGGAGAGATAGAGGAGGAGACGGAGAGAGAAAGAGAGACAGGGAAAGAGGAGAAGAGATAGAAAGAGAGAGGAACAGAAAGAGAGAGAGACAGAGACAGAGGGGAAGAGAGGGGTGCAATGAGAGAGGGAGAGAGGAGAGAGAGAGAGAGGGAGAGAGAGAGAGAGGCACAGAGGGGAGGAGAGACAGAAAGACAGAGAGGGAGAGCAGGAGGGGAGGAGACGGACATAGAAGGAGAAACAAAGAGATGGAGAGCGAGAGAAAGAGGAGAGCGAGGGAGAGAGAGAAAAGATAAAAGGAGAGGGAAAGGAGGAAAGATGGAATGGGCAAAGGGAGAAAGAGGAGAGAGAGAGGGAGAGAGAGAGAGAGAGGGAGGGAGAGGGAGAGAGAGAGAGAGAGAGGGAGAGAGAGAGAGAGAGAGAGAGAGAGAGAGAGAGAGAGAGAGAGAGAGAGAGAGAGAGAGAGAGAGAGAGAGAGAGAGAGAGAGGGAGAGAGAGAGAGGGAGAGAGAGAGAGAGAGAGAGAGAGAGAGAGAGAGAGAGGGAGAGAGAGAGAGAGAGAGAGAGAGAGAGAGAGAGAGAGAGAGAGGGAGAGAGAGAGAGAGAGAGAGAGAGAGAGAGAGAGAGAGAGAGAGGGAGAGAGAGAGAGAGAGAGAGAGAGAGAGAGAGAGAGAGAGAGAGAGAGAGAGAGAGAGAGAGAGAGAGAGAGAGAGGAGAGAGATATAGAGAGAGAGAGAGAGAGAGAGAGAGAGAGAGAGAGAGAGAGAGAGAGAGAGAGAGAGAGAGTGAGAGAGAGAGAGAGAGAGAGAGGGAGAGAGAGAGAGAGAGAGAGAGAGAGAGAGAGAGAGAGAGAGAGAGAGAGAGAGAGAGAGAGAGAGAGAGAGAGAGAGAGAGAGAGAGAGAGAGAGAGAGAGAGAGAGAGAGAGAGAGAGAGAGAGAGAGAGAGAGAGAGAGGGAGAGAGAGAGAGAGAGAGAGAGAGAGGGAGAGAATAAAAGAGAGGCAGATTGAGAGGGTCATGGAGGTAAATGAAGAACAAAGACGGGACTGAGAGACTAAACAGCTTGTTTGTTTTAGTACGAAACAATAAACACATTCTGGGCTTTTTGCAAAATATTCTAAAAATGTTTTTTGCAAATTCTCAATATTGGACATGTCACTCAAAACTAAACATCCAGTATAGATTATATATATATATATATAAGTACACACACAATCACCAACACATCTACACAACCTAAATGCACCTACATGAACCTATATGATATATATATCTACCTCTATATCTATATGATCTGTGATGTATCATCATCTCTATGATATATATTCATCTAACTATGTATCCATCCCAGAGGTTGGCAACCCCTGGCACGTGGCCACAGTTGGCACCAGAGGGATTCTCACTGGCATGCTGGTGATGTTGCACAGACCCAGTTTTTATACATTAGAAAAAGTTTGGTCATCTCATCAGCTGTTGAAGAGCCATTGGCTGTTGGAGGGTTTGTCCTCTGTAGGGTGACAGATGGTACACTACGGGCTTTAAACATTTTTTCCCAAGACGAATCCCAAAGATCGTGATCAGTTTGTGTAGCAGCTATGCAGCTACGGCAAAACAGCCCTGCTGACTTGGGCGTCCAGGCAGGCATATCCCTCTTGGATAGTACTGGAAGGGCAGAAGTGCTGTGTGCTTGTTGTGGTTTTAGTTTTGCTGTATTTGTCCAACATCTGCCATATTGGGACAGAGCGCGAAAGGACAAGTCAATCAAACATGAGTGGTCAGAATTCAAGGCTTTGAACCGGTTCACAGAACTAAAACAGATCAAATGATTGACTCTTTACTGAAGGAACAGAACTAAAACAGATCAAATGATTGACTCTTTACTGAAGGAACAGAACTAAAACAGATCAAATGATTGACTCTTTACTGAAGGAACAGAACTAAAACAGATCAAATGATTGACTCTTTACTGAAGGAACAGAACTAAAACAGATCAAATGATTGACTCTTTACTGAAGGCTACATGAACACATCCGCCACATTTCAGTATGCAAATGCGCCTATACACTAAATGCACCTGTATGAACCTATATGTATATGCATCTAACTATGTATCTATGCCAAATGCACTTATATATTCACCCAACTATGCACACACATATATATATATATATATATATACGTACCCACATATGTTAAATGCACCTACTGATGTTCTGTGTGTGTGACACAATGGTTGCTCCCACCATGCCAGTGGTATCAAATTCATGAGTTTCAATAGGATCTGCCCAGCAGCTGGCTGATTTCAGTGAGATTTCACCTTGGTTGTGGCATGTTAAGTCTGTTGCTTTAATGTTTGGAGTAAACTAACATCTTGAAGTTTCATTCTTCAATTAGTTTCCTTAGAGTTTAGTAATATTTTAGCTTTTTTTCCACATGCACACCCCCATTTGCTTTCCCAGCAGCCCTGGTTGCTAAGGACTCAGACGCCATTATTGCTGTTTTGGGGCGTCACTCACCTTCTGACCGTGACCCATTTACTTTGACATCACCAGTGATTTTCTGTTACTAGCAGATTCAAGTCGCCACAATAAATGAAATGACAAGAGCTCTATAGCATTTGCCATCCAGCAAGATAGATCATCAATATGATACATATAATATATATGATATATATTCACCTAACTATGCACCTAGATAAGCTAAATGCACCTATATGAAACTATATACAGATATAGACATATACACCAAACTATGTATCTATGCTAAATGCACCTATGGGCTAAATAAGCTAAATGACTATATAAGCTAAATGACTATATACATGCACCCATACCCATTTCTGGTAAATGCACCCACATGCACCAGTACACCTAACTATGTTTTCCTGCTCAAAGCACTTATATGCCAATTACCCTAAACCTATATAACTCTGAACCTATATGATATAATTCTATACCTATATAACCCTATATGATATAATTCTATACCTATATAACCCTATATGATATAATTCTATACCTATATAACCCTACACTAATAGCCCTAAACCTTTCCTCCATCAGTAGTTGCGTTTCAGAGAAGCAGACTGGAAAAGAACACAGACATAAATCTGATACTACCCAATCAAAGATTATGCAAAGCCTTGTAATTGAGCTATTGCCAACATCTAGCATGTGTGTGTGTGTGTGTGTGTGTGTGTGTGTGTGTGTGTGTGTGTGTGTGTGTGTGTGATGGTGTGTGTGCTGACCCGGATCCTTTTGTGTTGTTGTTCTATGAGCTCCATGCTGGTGGTGCGTGTGTGTGTGAGTGTGTGAGTGTGTGTGTGTGTGTGTGTGTGTGTGTGTGTGTGTGTGTGTGTGTGTGTGTGTGTGTGTGTGTGTGTGTGTGTGTGATGGTGTGTGTGCTGACCCGGATCCTTTTGTGTTGTTGTTCTATGAGCTCCATGCTGGTGGTGCGTGTGTGTGTGAGTGTGTGAGTGTGTGTGTGTGTGTGTGTGTGTGTGTGTGTGTGTGTGTGTGTGTGTGTGTGTGTGTGTGTGTGTGTGTGTGTGTGTGTGTGTGTGTGTGTGTGTGAGTGCTGACCCTGCGACT
>JAIFZK010000165.1:2500-5000 GCA_027481765.1 Tenualosa thibaudeaui | reverse complement strand
GTGTGTGTGTGTGTGTGTGTGTGTGTGTGTGTGTGTGTGTGTGTGTGTGTGTGTGTGTGTGTGTGTGTGTGTGTGTGTGTGTGTGTGTGTGTGTGTGTGTGTGTGTGTGTGTGTGTGTGTGTGTGTGTGTGTGTGTGTGTGTGTGTGTGTGTGTGTGTGTGTGTGTGTGTGTGTGTGTGTGTGTGTGTGTGTGTGTGTGTGTGTGTGTGTGTGTGTGTGTGTGTGTGTGTGTGTGTGTGTGTGTGTGTGTGTGTGTGTGTGTGTGTGTGTGTGTGTGTGTGTGTGTGTGTGTGTGTGTGTGTGTGTGTGTGTGTGTGTGTGTGTGTGTGTGTGTGTGTGTGTGTGTGTGTGTGTGTGTGTGTGTGTGTGTGTGTGTGTGTGTGTGTGTGTGTGTGTGTGTGTGTGTGTGTGTGTGTGTGTGTGTGTGTGTGTGTGTGTGTGTGTGTGTGTGTGTGTGTGTGTGTGTGTGTGTGTGTGTGTGTGTGTGTGTGTGTGTGTGTGTGTGTGTGTGTGTGTGTGTGTGTGTGTGTGTGTGTGTGTGTGTGTGTGTGTGTGTGTGTGTGTGTGTGTGTGTGTGTGTGTGTGTGTGTGTGTGTGTGTGTGTGTGTGTGTGTGTGTGTGTGTGTGTGTGTGTGTGTGTGTGTGTGTGTGTGTGTGTGTGTGTGTGTGTGTGTGTGTGTGTGTGTGTGTGTGTGTGTGTGTGTGTGTGTGTGTGTGTGTGTGTGTGTGTGTGTGTGTGTGTGTGTGTGTGTGTGTGTGTGTGTGTGTGTGTGTGTGTGTGTGTGTGTGTGTGTGTGTGTGTGTGTGTGTGTGTGTGTGTGTGTGTGTGTGTGTGTGTGTGTGTGTGTGTGTGTGTGTGTGTGTGTGTGTGTGTGTGTGTGTGTGTGTGTGTGTGTGTGTGTGTGTGTGTGTGTGTGTGTGTGTGTGTGTGTGTGTGTGTGTGTGTGTGTGTGTGTGTGTGTGTGTGTGTGTGTGTGTGTGTGTGTGTGTGTGTGTGTGTGTGTGTGTGTGTGTGTGTGTGTGTGTGTGTGTGTGTGTGTGTGTGTGTGTGTGTGTGTGTGTGTGTGTGTGTGTGTGTGTGTGTGTGTGTGTGTGTGTGTGTGTGTGTGTGTGTGTGTGTGTGTGTGTGTGTGTGTGTGTGTGTGTGTGTGTGTGTGTGTGTGTGTGTGTGTGTGTGTGTGTGTGTGTGTGTGTGTGTGTGTGTGTGTGTGTGTGTGTGTGTGTGTGTGTGTGTGTGTGTGTGTGTGTGTGTGTGTGTGTGTGTGTGTGTGTGTGTGTGTGTGTGTGTGTGTGTGTGTGTGTGTGTGTGTGTGTGTGTGTGTGTGTGTGTGTGTGTGTGTGTGTGTGTGTGTGTGTGTGTGTGTGTGTGTGTGTGTGTGTGTGTGTGTGTGTGTGTGTGTGTGTGTGTGTGTGTGTGTGTGTGTGTGTGTGTGTGTGTGTGTGTGTGTGTGTGTGTGTGTGTGTGTGTGTGTGTGTGTGTGTGTGTGTGTGTGTGTGTGTGTGTGTGTGTGTGTGTGTGTGTGTGTGTGTGTGTGTGTGTGTGTGTGTGTGTGTGTGTGTGTGTGTGTGTGTGTGTGTGTGTGTGTGTGTGTGTGTGTGTGTGTGTGTGTGTGTGTGTGTGTGTGTGTGTGTGTGTGTGTGTGTGTGTGTGTGTGTGTGTGTGTGTGTGTGTGTGTGTGTGTGTGTGTGTGTGTGTGTGTGTGTGTGTGTGTGTGTGTGTGTGTGTGTGTGTGTGTGTGTGTGTGTGTGTGTGTGTGTGTGTGTGTGTGTGTGTGTGTGTGTGTGTGTGTGTGTGTGTGTGTGTGTGTGTGTGTGTGTGTGTGTGTGTGTGTGTGTGTGTGTGTGTGTGTGTGTGTGTGTGTGTGTGTGTGTGTGTGTGTGTGTGTGTGTGTGTGTGTGTGTGTGTGTGTGTGTGTGTGTGTGTGTGTGTGTGTGTGTGTGTGTGTGTGTGTGTGTGTGTGTGTGTGTGTGTGTGTGTGTGTGTGTGTGTGTGTGTGTGTGTGTGTGTGTGTGTGTGTGTGTGTGTGTGTGTGTGTGTGTGTGTGTGTGTGTGTGTGTGTGTGTGTGTGTGTGTGTGTGTGTGTGTGTGTGTGTGTGTGTGTGTGTGTGTGTGTGTGTGTGTGTGTGTGTGTGTGTGTGTGTGTGTGTGTGTGTGTGTGTGTGTGTGTGTGTGTGTGTGTGTGTGTGTGTGTGTGTGTGTGTGTGTGTGTGTGTGTGTGTGTGTGTGTGTGTGTGTGTGTGTGTGTGTGTGTGTGTGTGTGTGTGTGTGTGTGTGTGTGTGTGTGTGTGTGTGTGTGTGTGTGTGTGTGTGTGTGTGTGTGTGTGTGTGTGTGTGTGTGTGTGTGTGTGTGTGTGTGTGTGTGTGTGTGTGTGTGTGTGTGTGTGTGTGTGTGTGTGTGTGTGTGTGTGTGTGTGTGTGTGTGTGTGTGTGTGTGTGTGTGTGTGTGTGTGTGTGTGTGTGTGTGTGTGTGTGTGTGTGTGTGTGTGTGTGTGTGTGTGT
>JAIFZK010000074.1:510000-520871 GCA_027481765.1 Tenualosa thibaudeaui | reverse complement strand
AGGCGGAGGTCAAAAGCCGGAACAGAAGAACGTTTACCAGGGACAGGCTAAGGTCGGTACCAGGGGCAGGAGAGCAGACTGGAGGTTAATCGGTCCGAGGTCGTTGACGAGAAGCAATCAGGCAGGTTACAGGAAACAGAGGACGGGGCAGGCAGGGAGACAAGACAGAAACACGGGAACAGACAGATGACAGAAGCACAGGAACTTCAGGAACAGAAACAGGAGTCAGGGTCTTAAATGCTTGCCTTGCGTGAGTAGCAGTAGGTTCGTGGACGGTCTGACAGGGACCACTGGAAGACAGGGGTTTAAATACAAGACAGACAGCAGGTAACAAGCCACAGGTGGGAGTAATGATTGAGCCAGAGTAGCGTGAGTGAGTGGGAGGGGCAAGTGATCAGGGAGAGAACGGGAGACAGTGACAGACAGACATGACAGGTGTGTCTATGAGGAGTGACCAGTCCGTGGATTGTCCTGCTAAGTTCAGCAATTAACAACCACAGTCACACTCAAAGTGAGATTTCAGCTGAAAGTCAAGATGAGATTTAAGCTCAATTAAAATTTTTGTTTTGTAATCCATGACAGGACGTGTGTGTGTGTGTGTGTGCACATACAGTATGTTCAGTAGAGAGGCTGTGCAGATTTGCTAACCTTTACAACTGTTATAAATGTGTTGGCTCAAACCTTTTATGTGTGTGTGTGTGTGTGTGTGTGTGTGTGTGTGTGTGTGTATGTGCGTGTGTAAAGACTGTGTGAAAGAGACGGATTATATACAAACATAAAAACCTTGAGATCATAAAAGCCATTGTGATTGATCCTTGTTATCCAATGTGTAGTCACGATTTTTTTTTTGTTATGTTGTTTTTTTTTGCCATGAATGACAGAATAAATGTGTGTGTGTGTGTGTGTGTATATGTGTGTGTGTGTGTGTGTGTGTGTCTGTGTGTGTGTGTGGTGTGCTGGAGAGGCTATGCATGCTTTCTGACTTTTAATTGTTGTAAAAATGTGTTATTTTCCAGACCACAGACACACAGACCAGTGTCTCCAGTGCCCAGTGGTGTGTCTATGAGGAGTGACCAGTCCATGGATCACCCTACTAAGTTCAGCAATGAACAACCACAGTCACACTCAAAGTGAGATTTCAGCTGAAAGACTAGGGTTTGTGTTTGTGTGTGTGTGTGTGGGCGTGCACCTGTGTGCATTTGCGTTGACTGGAGAGGCTAGTCAGACTAGCTAACCTAATAACCTAATAACTATTGTGATAATGAGCGCATGTATTTTGTGTCCACCAGATCACAGATGTGTGTGTGTGTGTGTGTGTGTGTGTGTATGTGTGTACTTGTTATCATACCTCTCTTGATAATTTGTATGTTGGTGCGATGTTTCTTCAGAGATGTGGAGAATAAAGATCAGTCCAGGTGTGGAGTGTGTAATCAGCTACTGAGGGATCCAGTCATCACCTCCTGTGGATGCAGTTTTGGCAGGCAGTGCATCAGCAGCTACTGGAGTCAGTCTGGTGCATCAGGGGACTACAGCTGTCCCCAGTGCAAAGAGACATTCAAAACTAAACCCGTTCTCCAGCCTCCAGTCAAAGGGGCCAAACTGTCAGGTGAGTTTTAAAGTGTTCATTTCAGAGCAGCCAGGGGTCCAGGCCCAGGACAAACATATTTATGTGTAAATATACCCACAGTACAACCCCCTCTAAACTCCCCAGACAAAAGGGCCAGACAAACCAATGAGTCTTACAGGGAGGTGTTCTGTGAACTGAGTGTGTTACTGAAGAGTTGTGATAGCGCTGTGTATGGAACAGGTAGATGTGAGAGCACTGTGCACATTCAAAAAATTAGAGCAAGACATTTTTATACAACAAAGTGCTCCAGGAACACACCTGATGTAGGCACAATGTTAAAGTCAGTCAAAAAGGACTGGATGATCATATTTATTATTCCATATTCATTTCAGAGCAGCTTTTCCAAAGAGCAGGGCTCAGGAAAAACATAAACAAAATATGATGCCTTGTTGAATCTATTCCCTTTAAAATTATTCACAGAAACTGATGCTGCCTTTCTTATTTGTTTGTTTTCTAGTCCCCAATGGAGTACTGATGACTCATAAAGCCAATATGAAGAGGGGGTTTGAGAGCATATGTGAAGGCCTCTTAAAATCAGGGACTCAGACACTCCTGAAAAAGATCTACACAGAGCTCTACATCACAGAGGGAGAGAGTGAAGGGGTGAATAAGGAACATGAAGTTTGGCAGGTAGAATCAGCATCCAGACCACAAACTACAGAGGACACAGCAATCAACTGCAATGACATCTTCAAGCCCTTACCTGGACAGTCGAGATGCATCAGAACTGTCATGACTAAGGGGATTGCTGGCATTGGTAAAACCGTCTCAGTGCAGAAGTTCATCCTTGACTGGGCTGAGGAGAAAGCTAACAAAGATGTAGATTTCATGTTTGTGCTTCCTTTCCGTGAGCTGAATTTGATCAGACATGATCAGTACAGTCTTCACAGACTCCTGCTTGACTTCCACCCTGAGCTTACGGAGCTACAGGATGGTGAATACAGAGACTGTCACATTGTGTTCATCTTTGATGGTCTGGATGAGAGTCGACTTCCAATGAATTTCAAAAAGAACGAGAAGTTATCTGATGTGACACAAACATCCTCAGTGGATGTGCTGATGACGAGCCTCATTCAGGGAACTCTGCTTCCCTCTGCTCTCATCTGGATAACCTCCCGACCAGCAGCAGCCAATCAGATCCCTTCTCAGTGCATCAGTCAGGTGACAGAAGTACGAGGATTTAATGACCCACAGAAGGAAGAGTACTTCAGGAAGAGGATCAGTGATCAGGATCAAGCCAACAGAATCATCTCACACATTAAGGCAGCCAGGAGCCTCCACATCATGTGTCACATGCCAGTCTTCTGTTGGATCTCAGCCACTGTCCTTCAGCAGATACTGGAACAGGATGATGGGAAGGAAGCCCCCAAAACTCTGACTGAAATGTTTATTCACTTTCTGCTCATCCAGACCACCAGGAAGAATCAAAAGTATCAAAATCAAAGTGAGACAGATAGATGGAGGCTACTGGAATCACATAAGGGTGTCATATTGAAACTGGCAGAGCTGGCTTTCAAACATCTGGAGAATGCCAAACTCATGTTCTATGAAGAAGACCTGACAGAGTGTGGCATTGATGTCAGTGAAGCTTCAGTGTACTCTGGCATGTGCACTGAGATCTTCAGGGAGGAAAGTGTGTTTCACCACAAGAAGGTCTACTGCTTTGTGCATCTGAGCATCCAGGAGTTTCTTGCTGCACTGCATGTGTTTGTCTGCTATCAGAGTGAAAACAAGGAGGTATTGAAAACATTCACTAGCAGTGGGTATAGAGAATGGGACCATTCCAGTGATAAGTTGAGGGATCTGTTGAAGGGAGCCATAAATAAGGCTTTGGACAGTAAGAATGGTCACCTGGACCTTTTCCTCCGCTTCCTTGTAGGCATCTCAGTGGAGTTTAATCAGGCCCTTTTACAAGGCTTGCTGACTAACACACACAGCAGCTCAGAAAGCATCAAGAAAACATGTCAATATATCAAGAGACTCAAGAGGGAGGACATGTCTCCTGAAAGATACATTAATCTTTTCCACTGCTTGTATGAAATGAATGATCACTCTCTACATGAAGAAGTTCAGAAATATCTGAAATCTGCAGGTGGTTTCTCAGGTGAATTATCACCTGCCCACTGTTCAGCACTGGCCCACATGCTTCTGATGTCTGAGGAGGTGCTGGATGAGTTGGACTTGAGGAAATACAGAACATCAGATGAGGGACGGAGGAGACTGATGCCAGCTGTGAGATGCTGCAGAAAGGCTGTGTGAGTACGACAGTATTTACATTCGGAATATTTCTATTTTCACAAAGCATAAATAGTTACTAAACATGTAAAACATCTCTAAACATGTAAAACATCTCTAAACCATGTAAAACATCTCTAAAACATATAAAACATCTCTAAACATGTAAAACATCTCTAAACCATGTAAAATATCTCTAAACATGTAAAACATCTCTAAACCATGTAAAACATCTCTAAACCATATAAAACATCTCTAAACCATGTAAAACATCTCTAAACCATATAAAACATCTCTAAACCATGTAAAACATCTCTAACATTTTCTGTGTTTTTTTGGTATGTAGGCTACTTGCCTGTTGTATGCCATACAGATGAAAATTACTGTAAACTAACATATTGAACTTGCTAAACAGGAAATATTCATTCATGTTTTGAGGCAACAGATCATTGCAAATATGTATTGGATATGAAAAGTAATGTTCGTGTGTGTGTGTGAGAGAGAGATAGAGAGAGAGAGGTATTTGGGTATTTGAAAAGAAAGCTCTAGTGTATCTAGCAGAAAATTCATAGTCCAAAGAAATGTAATTGTTAAATGGAGGCACATAATGTAAATGGGGTTTAAAAACACTGAATGGAGTGAATTGGAGTTGCTGCATAGGGGGTATAGCAGAAAAAAACAAGAAAAACATTGAAATTATTTTTGCTCCAGATGAGCTGTGCAAACAGGCAACATCCACACATGTGCAAGAAGTCATCTTCCATACATACTTTGATTACTTACATGGGCAAAATAGCCATCCTCTCCCCATGCACTGTAACCCAGCTGTAGACTGCTCCATCAGTAGACAGTATAGTGAAAGACAAAGTGCAAGACAGTTATCAAAAATACATCCACTGGCTGACAAGCATACATTCACCTTTGTTTATTCATGCGCTTGTTTGAGGAATGGATAAATGGGTGTTTGCACAACCAGTTACTACCATTACTGTTACATTTTGTATTATATTATAATAAATATAAAGCTCTTGTGCGTTAAAAGGTGCAGGTATTCCAATGATTTTTTCATGACATCAGACTTCGGTTCATAGAGGTCTGATGAAATCACACTGATCAATATGTACCAGTGTTGTGTTGGGCAGCTTAATTGTGCTTGTTGTCTGGGGCTCATATTATTCTCTTCTAAATACCTTTTAGTAGGCAGTCATAGTCTTTTCCTCCTGCTAATTCAAACATGACACATTAGCTCTTTTGTCACATTGACTCTTTTATCTCTCTTGCAGACTTGCTGGCTGTAATCTAACAGAGAAGTCCTGGGAGATTGTGGCCTCAGCTCTGCAGTCTGCAAACTCCCCCTTAAGAGAGCTGGACCTGAGTCAGAATGACCTGCAGGAGTCAGGAGAAAAGCTGCTCTCTGCTCTACAGAGTCCAAACTGCAAACTGGAGACACTGGGGTTAGTAATACTGTAGATTTTGTGTGCGTGTGTGGGTGTGTGTGTTACAGCTGTACCTCTTGTTGTTTCAATGTTGTTTTTAAACAGATTACATCAAGAATAGTGCTTACTGTTGATCAATACATATGTCTCTTTTTTGTGATTCTCTCATATGGTTTATGTTTTATCAGACTTGTCGGTTGTAAACTGAGAGGAGCATTTTTGGCCTTGGCTCACCAGGGGGCAAAGCATCACCTAAGAGAGCTGGACCTGAGTGGTTGTGAGCTACAGGACTATGGAGGAGAACTGCTCCATCAACCACTCAATCAAGACTGTAAAGTGAGGTCTGTGTTTTAAACTGTGTGTTTGGGCTGGTTCTGTTTGATCTGAAACACTGTCATCATCTTTTCTGTGTGGAAATGTAAGGGGTGGGAGACATGACTGCTGAAGTGTTTTCCTCTCTTGCGGCAGGCTTACCAGATGTACACTCAGACACAGCTCCTCTGAGGTTGTGGCCTCAGTTCTGCAGTCATATATTTCTCAGCTGAGTGAGTTGGACATGAGTGGCTGTGATCTGCTAACATCAGAAGAGAAGCTGCTCTCTGCTCTTAGAAACCCAAACTGCCAACTGGAGAAACTGAGGTCAGTAATTCTATGAAAAACACAGTTGTGTTTGAGTCTGATTGCAACAGTGCTTGGGATGCAGATGGTGGTTTAAACTGTGGGCTGTGGAAAACTGTGGGAAGCAAAAGAGAACATTTTAATATTATTATAAATGTTTGGGGGCCCCAAAATTATTTGATCATAGGGCCCAAAATATCTAGCGGCGCCCCTGCTGTGGATAAACCAGGGATTGGGTGGGACGGATAAAGAAACAAAATCATTCATTGCAGGGAGTCGCAGGTACAGATGAAATAAAGCATCAATGAGCAAACAATTGTATTGCTGATGCTGCTGAGTGTTAAACTGTTCACTGCTCCCCTGTATTCCCTATGTGTGTGTGTGTGTGTGTGTGTGTGTGTGTGTGTGTGTGTGTGAGTGAGTGTGTGCACATGTTGTGTTGAGTGTCTGTGTCAGTGTGTCACCCCCTCCTTATTATGTCATTTGGAATTTCTCAGTCTCTTCTGATGGGTTTTGATCACAAATTGTGAGTGAGTTAATTAGGCCTGTTTAATTGCAGAGTAGAGGTTGTTTTATTAATAGGACACCTCCTACTGCCCTTGAATGAACAAGCAACAGCAGTGATGTCTGCTTGTTTGGGCTATGGCCTAATTTTGCCAAAGGTAAACTGTGTGGAGAAGGCAGTGTGAACTTAATTACCCTGGAGATGGAGACAATATCTGGTGGATAACCTATTCAGAACAGCAGGTTCGGTTGACGTTAGATTCTGCATTCTACTGCTTGCACAGAATCCAAGACTCTTCCTGTCCAATCTTTTGCAGATTTGTTGTTTTAAAGGATTATGCTGTAGAGCAATGTCACTTTGTCTGGTTGCCACAGTCAAGGCCTGAATTGGTAAAAGATGACATTCATTGGTGTGCTGCTAACAGTGATGAAATAATATAGGGCCTCCTCTCTACATATAGACTATGGTATAATAACAGTGAAATACTGACATAGACTGAGATAAGACAGAATTAATGAGTTTGAGTCAAGGCCACAACAGCAAACAGCATAACACTGTTTGTCAAATGCTGTTGACTGTCCTCTACATCTGCTTAAGATGCTGTGGACAATATTACTTTTCAGAAACATAGTGCAGAAGAATGGCATTACCTAAACAGTGGAAGGAGATTTTGCTCTGTTGTGAGAAATGTCCAAACGTTTTCATATACTGATTTTCTGAGTCACACAGTAGACTGAGGAGGCTTTGTTGATCCTGCAGTGTGGATTTGGGCTGGACTCTTCCAGTAGGTGATGCCTGGTCTGGAGGCTCTGTTGATGACTAAATCTAAATCTAAATCTAAATCCATGTTCTAGGAATCCACATCTAATCTGTATCATATATCATTTTTACCCTGCCTTTCCTAATCAGTGTGTTGCATTTGAAAGGTAGTGATTGGGATACAGTGAATGCAGTGAATCAATGCATAGCTGTTTTAGGTTGCTGAGTGCTGTTGATGGGTATGAGAACAACATCATTTGGTGCAGCGTACCAACCAAATAGTGAAACAGCCAACACTAACTGATGAGGGCAAGGAAGTTTAGAAGAACAGGGATATGGGCTGATTGTTTCCAGGTTTTCATTTAATCTGTCTGTACACAGGACTGTGGCAGACTGATTTCCTCCATCAATAGATTTTGTGTGTGTGTGTGTGTGTGTGTGTGTGCACTACAAGATTTACTGTATTGCATTACAAGATTTAATGTATGATTTATGAAGGCTCCATAAGATATGCATAAAGGCTTTACATGAATGTCACTTTCTCTGGTTTCCACACTCAAGGATTGAATTGGTAAAACATTTACATTCATTAGTGTGCTACCCTTGATGAAATAATGTAGGACCTCCTCATCAGTGTATCTAGTACACTCCCTACATATAGAGTATGGTATACTAACAATAAAATACTGAAATAGGCTGAACTAAGAAATAAACAATGTGTTTTTAAACTGAGGCCACAACAGCAAACAACATTATTGCCACAGCTTGTTACTTTAGCAGAACATGTCATTCATAGCGTCCTATAGTAGACTGAGACGGCTCTGTTAAGCCTGTGTTGAGCCTGTGTCCAGCCTGCAGGATGGATTTGGACTGGACTCTGCCAGTTGATGACACCTGGTCTGGAGGCTCTGTTATTAAACTAAAACAAGACACAACAGCTGGACATTTTGACAGTTACAGTGGCAGAGTGTGTGTGATCTACTTTAATTTAAGATGCCATTGATGGCTTGTGTTGGTGCAGTTTGGGACACCTGACATTGAGGAATGTCAGTTTCTCGTCCCAAGAGTTAAGACAGGAGTGTGAAACATTTGCTTTTGTAGTTGTGCTAATGTGGACATGAGCAAATGAGTCCCAGACTGTCTGTTCATATAAAACTCCCTCCTGATGTGGCCCACATAGAGCACTTAGTCCACACAGTGAAACACTGAGATTGGTCAGAACCCATTTTCTAAGAATCTCCATCTAAGCTGTATGTAGTTGAGCTTGTGCACTCTGCCTTTTTAAAAGGTGTTTTGCATTTGAAAGGATGTAGTTACCTTCCATCTCTCTCTCTCTCTCTCTCTCTCTGTGTTGTTACTGTGACAGACTCACATGTCAGCAATATCTTGCAGAAACTTTAGCTGAGCAGACACACTGCTCTCAGGCACAGTAAGTTCAGATAGCATGCAGCGATCCATAAGCAACAACACTTGCTTTCAAACAAGCTACAAGTTTCTCTTCTCTCTCTCTCTCTCTCTCTCTCTCTCTCTCTCTCTCTCTCGCTCTCTCTCTCTCTCTGTGTGTTGTTAATCTGCCTATGCACACTTACTATGACAGACTCACTTCCTCCATGTCAGCAATATCTTGCAGAAACTTTAGCTGAGCAGACACACTGGCCAAAGCCTTTTCTGAGATAGTAGTAAAGGCCGGACAGCGTCAAAGCCTTTTCTGACACACAGCATCTCAGTGCAGCATCATCACAGGGTTTTGCTCAGCCTGAGCAGGTCATCCAGATTATTCACACACACACACACACACACACAGAGAGTTTATTAACCTGTTCACTTTGATTATTAATCCACACACACACAATTTATTAACCTTGGATTACTAATCTGTGCACAGATCCCCAAGTGCGTTCCCCACATGCACCCTATTTCTGAATTATGTTTTTGCTACTTTGTAACATGGCAGGTATTGGGCAGGTTTTGTCTCTTCATTGGTGTGATTTACATTTAACAAACACTCCCCTTCTAATTGTTTTCCTTGACTCTCGTGTCTGATTCGCAGACTTGTTGGCTGTGGACTCACCAAGAGGTCTGGTGATATTTTGGCCTTTGCTCTGCAGTCAGTAAACTCCCACCTGAGAGAGCTGGACCTGAGTAAGAATACTCTGGGGGATTGTGGAGGAAAGCTGTGCTCTGAAGCACTGAATCCACACTGTAAGATGGAGACACTCAGGTTGGTATTATTGGGTGAATGACATCAAATTATTGCATCACATAAACGGGGTTGCCAACTCTCATGCATCTGGTGTGAGTGGATGATTTCATCTTTAATCTTATGCTCTTACTCCCCTGCAGAGGGTCTCACACTAAAATATATTTGCATGTAATTTAAAAGATGATGAGAGTGAACACTGCACTGACTGCATTGATATCTCCATTGGAGAAACAGTCACATCTGCTTTTCCATTATCACCACATGTTACTCTGATTGTCCAGAGACTATATTGCTGGTTCTCTGTATATTTATTCTCTGTACTGGTTTATCATAGTAAAAAAAACTGTAAAAAAAATAGACACATTAAAGGACGGGTTTGGGTTTGAAGTTGTTTTGTTGTTTATGATGCAATACAGTGGTTAAGATTAGAATTCTTGATCCATTTTTGATCCAATTTTCAGTTGTTGTGGTAGTACCCCACCCCCCACTGTCCCAACCTACAGAATGTCAGAATATCTTTCCTAAAACTAAGAATGTGGTGATTGCATATTGTTTTGTCAGTTACATAATGAATAGTCATTTGATTGGATGCAAAAATAATTACAACATTGAGGGTTGCATTACCACAGTACTGGTGTGACTGAGTTACGTATAGAATTGCCCTTTTGCAGAATACATTTCCATTTGAATGCTGTGCTGATAAGCCTCCATAAAACAAAACCCAAACCCAAGACCATCATTAAAAGCTCCTATTGTAGTAAAGTATTGTAAAGCTATTGTTATAATAGTCTACTGTATATCATGATGAGTTTGATTGTAATCAGCAGTGTTAGAATGCACAGTATGATGCAAGCGGGACTGTAGTCTACATGATACGCAGATATTCACCGTACAACCACTTAAAAAGTTCTTGGGTTTGCATATATCCAGTAAAGCAATCTTGGGTCTGCATATATCCAGTAAAGCAATCTTGGGTCTGCATATATCCAGTAAAGCAATCTTGGGTCTGCATATATCCAGTAAAGCAATCTTGGGTTTGCATATATCCAGTAAAGCAATCTTGGGTCTGCATATATCCAGTAAAGCAATCTTGGGTTTGCATATATCCAGTAAAGCAATCTTGGGTTTGCATATATCCAGTAAAGCAATCTTGGGTTTGCATATATCCAGTAAAGCAATCTTGGGTCTGCATATATCCAGTAGGCTGCAATACTGACTACACTGTAATAGCAGTAGCTGTGGCAGCCTCATCACAGACAGTTTACCCACTACAGCAAACTAGACTACAGCACTGCATGCATGATGTCTCTGATGTGTGTCTGTCCACTCTGTTCATGTCTCTTTAGACTTGCTGGGTGTAAACGGTCAGAGAAAGCCAGTGATGTTGTCCTCTCTGCTGTGCAACACATGGAGTCCCTGAAAGAGCTGGACCTGAGTGGCAGTTTCCTGAGTCTCACTGGAATTCAGCTTGTGAATGCATGGAGTCAC
>JAIFZK010000074.1:467500-502500 GCA_027481765.1 Tenualosa thibaudeaui | reverse complement strand
ACAATTTAGAGAAGGTTCCATCATTCATCTAAAATGGCCTGTTAGGAGTCAGTATTTTTTTCACATGTGGTGTTTGCACAGCGGAAAATGATGAAGAAGACACTGGACTGCAGGACTTCAGAGGATGCCCCATGCACTTCATTTTGTGCTCGGGGCATCAGATCTACTGTGCTAAAATGCCTGTTGCCTGAATGGAACTTCGCCACGTTGGAGACATCTGTTAGGAACACAGTCAGTGATTACACCTAAAACATAATAAAACATTACATTACCAGAGTATAATTAGTGTCCCAAATTCCCTGTTGGGTTTTCTACCATATTCTAATGATTTAGTGCAAAACATTAAGCAATCACATGTATAGTTTGACGCTGGGTGCTTTGTAATAACAATAATAATTATTATAATGCCCCTGCTCATAAAGTCATCTTTGTTGGGTGGTTACTGTGCAAAACAAAAACAGCAATCCTCCTGAGCCAAATTTAACCAAGGCCACTGGGTGTTTGGTTCAAGTGAAGAGATAAAAGAAGATATAGATTATTGCTGCACACAACACAACAGTCTTCAATAAAACCTAATGAATTTGGGACACTCCCTTTGCACCTGTTCATTTGGGACCCTCAGCTCTAGTCTATGTCTAGCAGGCTCATATCACAAGCAGAAGATGGGTAGGGAGATGAGTGCACACAACCATGTCATTTACTTCTGGGTAAAGATGGGATCAGTCAAATGAAATACAATAAACAAACACAAAGGCACTAATGGTGGCCTGATTGATGGTTCTGCTCCCATCTACCTGAATAAAGCCCTATGTCACCCGCCGACCACTTCACTCATCCAAGGAACGTTATCTACCTCACACAGGTCAGTCCAGATTCTTCTCATGTGTTGTTCCACGCTGGTGGAATGACCTTCCAAGCGCTACCAGATCAATGGATACCCTCTTCACCTTCAAGAAACTCTTGAATATCTATTGGCTTGAATTCTGAATACCAGGAATGCACTTAATGTCTTATAATAATATATATCATATAAATAATCTCTCTTTATACTGCACTTTTGTTACACTATTGCTCTTCCAACTTAAAATACAGCACATTTTATGTTAGCAATATGCACTTTTTGTTAGTTTTTTTATCATTACTTGAATGTTATCATCTTTTGTAAGTCGCTTTGGATAAAGGCGCCTACTAACTGCATAAATGTAAATGTAAATAAATATTACAAATTAAACAATTGAAAATGTCGTCCAGGTTTCTAATGCTACTATTTGATGACAATAATACATTTTGAAAAAGAAAATGCAGCCATTTCTGCTAAACAAAACACCAAGCTGCACCCTTAAATGTCATCTTTCATAATAGTTCAGAATAATGAATGAACAAAGAAGTACAGGGACCGTAAACACTCACATAAATATACTTGGTGGTTACTGGTTTTGCTGTGTTAACAGATTCGAAAAAGTATTTTAAGTAAAGTATTTTAAGCATAGGTTAATGCTTGTGTTAACAGCAGTAAAGTATTTAAGTAAAGTATTTTAAGCATAGGTTAATGCTTGTGTTAACAGCAGTAAAGTATTTTAAGTAAAGTATTTTAAGCATAGGTTAATGCTTGTGTTAACAGCAGTAAAGTATTTTAAGTAAAGTATTTTAAGCATAGGTTAATGCTTGTGTTAACAGCAGTAAAGTATTTAAGTAAAGTATTTTAAGCATAGGTTAATGCTTGTGTTAACAGCAGTAAAGTATTTTAAGTAAAGTATTTTAAGCATAGGTTAATGCTTGTGTTAACAGCAGTAAAGTATTTAAGTAAAGTATTTTAAGCATAGGTTAATGTTTGTTAGCAAATGAAAAAAAAGTGAAATAACCAGCAGCCATGCTGACATTTCTGTAGGGTTAGGCACATTTCCTTAGAAATTGTATGTGTGTGTGTGTATGTGTGTGTGTGTGTATGTGTGTATGTGTGTAGATGAGTGTGTGTGTGCTCTCCACATGCCACTATCTCACCCGTGACACCTGCATGTGTGTGTGTTTATGTGTGTGTGTAGATGAGTGTGTGTGTGTGCTCTCCACATGCCACTTTCTCACCCATGAAACCTGTGTGTGTGTGTGTGTGTGTGTGTGTGTGTGTGTGCATGCTCTCCTTGAATGGTCATTAGTTGATTAAAGGAGCTTACAGCAGGGGGAGCTCCAACACCCTTTGGAAAGACTTGAGGCCCAGTAGTAGTCCCAGTTACTGTAAACACAGATACAGATGGACACACACTGTCTTTGTTTGGGAGGGATCTTCCAGTATTAGGTAACATCATATGACATTTCTATGGAGTAACTTAATCTAGCAGGGTGTCTGTTTATTTAGGCTCTGTATGCAAAACAAAATGCACAGGCTAAAAACTAGCGCACATTAACATTAAGTTAAAGGAAGTGATCTTAAAGTAGGACATAAAGTGCAAATACTGTCTTTAAAGGCAGCAACAAAACTGGATTTTCTGGTCTAGCCTATCTAGACGCATCATGATGGTCTGTGGGATGTGTGTTAAGAACACCTGCATACAGGTGAAAATAAAAGTGTCAGATACAATAGAAAGACAGAGCTGAAAAACTGAAGGGTACTACTGTAAGTAATCTCCTGTACTTTTTAACTTTCAAATGACCAATTTATATGCTATGATCCACAGGACGTTTTCACAAACCCTGAACAAAATGTGGGTAACTCTGCAGGAGAACCGCTTTTTGATGGTGTTTCTCACTTATGAGAACACATAATTGTGTGTGTGTGTGTGTGTGTGTGAGAGAGAGAGAGAGAGAGAGATTACACAAAAAAGACATTTTCTAAATTTAAATTTGACAAGTGTGTAAAATAAGGATGAGTATCCTGAATACTGAACTGACTGTAGCCTTTACTGAATTCTCTATACTGAAATACTGAATACTGAGCTGATTGTTGCCTTTACTAAATACTGTAGACTGAAATACTGAAAACTGACTGTATCGTGATGTTATTAAAGCCCAAACTGTTGGTGAATGCCAGAACCTTGCCACACTTGTTCCTATGACACACACAAGAGGAACAAGTCTACCTTTGCCTTAGTTATTTAGCTTCTCATAGGGGTAATGATGCAAAGTGGTCAGGCAAGTTTTTGTTTTGTCTTGCAGCCCAGTAATATTTTGGAATGACGGTTTTCTTTTTGATTCTGTGAAATACATTGAGTAGAACAGGCATGATTTTCCATGAACCTACCACCTTTTGGATCTTAAAGATCTTCTCATAAGGCCTGTATTTTCCATTGAGGTAGACTAGTATGTAGTGTGGAAGTCCCACAATCACTGTTTAAATCCAGGTGCTTTAGATGAGGACTGTTGGGATGATATGAGCCTGAACTGATTGCAGAAAGAGTTGTAGCCCCATCTGTCTATGTTAAGGAGAGGTTTTCTTTGCTCAAGCTACAAGCAAGATACACAGCTGGCAATAGTTGAACTGCTCATACACGTAACAGTGATATAAAACTTCTGACAATTCTTAATTAGTGTGGAAAACTAGACTCTTCTGTGGGTGCACTGAATTCTGAAACAGGTGAGGAGACGACCTTTGGCCTCCTTTGGAGAAGGAGGAACGAGTGAGGACAGAGAGCAGATAAGGTGGTAGTCAATTTGAAGAAGTTGAGCTGAGTGTGTATCAGTATCAGACAGTAATGGTGTGTGTGTGTGTGTGTGTGTATTGGGGTCCAATAAATGTAAACTAGTTCATGTGAAGTGTATTTCAGGGATGCTGAGGAACACTGTACTGTACTGTGTAATAAAAAGAAGTCCTAATTCATAACCCAGGACATCTCTAATAATGAAACAGTGTTAAAGCAGGGGGTGTCCATTGTCTTTTGTGATGCAGTAATAAAGCATTTTAAAAGACAGTTATTTTAAAAACTTTGATCTCTGATCTTGCACCTTGTCATTATGGAGCACCGACACACCTGCATGAGTCCTACAGTTCAGGCAGTTTGTGCTGAATGTTCCCTCATACTGTGTATGAAGTCACAATGGTCACATGGTCACATGGTCATGCACACACCTGTGACCCACACTAACCCTAAAGTTTCATCTCTCACACTTTTGTATTACAGTAGACCTCTCAAGATGATCTGTAGTTTAATTCAGTGTGTGTGATGTAGAGAGTGTGTCTTAGCATGTGTGTGATGTAGAGATTGTGTCTTAGCATGTGTGTGCACGTGTTTGTGCACCTCTCTCTCTCTCTCTGTGTGTGTTCACTTCAGGGCTTTTCCTAAAACTGGTAAATGTGGATGTCCATTGCAGAGAGAATGACATTATGTGTGTGACTGTTTGTGTGTGTGTGTGTCTCTGTCACACACACACATGCACGTAAACACAGAAAATAACTTCAGACTTTTTGTCACGCACACAAACACAAACACTGATATAGTGACACCCATTCACACACACACACACACACACACACACACACACACTCACAAACACATACGGTCACATACAGTACACAAGTTTATGAGACATTTAGGCATGTGCCCGTGTGCACTCTCAAATGCTCACTTTTGTGAAGCCCTTTCCACAGTAGGTGCAGTGTGCTCACTTGTGTCAAGCCCTTCCCACAGTAGGTGAGGTGAGGTAGTAAGGGTGCACGCTGCTGTGTGCTCTTTGGTGCGTGGTGAGCTCACTGCCTGTAGCAGAACTCTGACTGCACTGCATGCAGTGGTGGGCTTTGGTGCCCGTGTCATTGTCTGGTGGGTGAATGTCTTGGCACAGGCAGTGCAGGCAGTAGGACTCCTCCCCTGTATGCAATTTCTTGCGGAGTTTCAGCACATCTGACCTGGCAAATCTCTGTAGTAAACAGTGATGAAAAACATATTCACAATTAACAATAAAACATCATCATCAAACATTTCATAGAATGCAGCCAATGCAGGTAAACTGGTGAAGTACTTCATTTTCTGAGTAAAGTTATGAAAATAATATATTCACAGTTATTTAAAGTGAAGTAAAGTTAACTGGTATTTAGCAGAAGGCCTTATCCAAAACACCACAGACATGTTATATGGGGTTTGTGAATTACACATGGGTCACCCGATGGTCAGTCAAGCAACATAACCACTGCTCCACCATGCCCACCAATCACAAATGTAACATAAATTCCTAATATTTCATACAATGCAGCCAGTGCAGATATTCAGATGAAGCATCATTTTTATTATATATTTTTAAACCATAAAAACTTGTGCTGTGACACTTGGACACTTGATGGCTTACTGCTGCCCTCTAGTGGTAATATGCACTCTATGGCCCCCTGCAGCTTGTAAATAAATATATAAATCACACTAGTTCTATTGTAGATTGGCTTGAGAATGAGGAACATGCTATTAGATTTGGGCCAATTCAAGGAGTAAAAAAAAATAATTTAAAAACACAACAGTCTGTTTACATAATTCTGAGGCAGGCCGAATATGTTTGTATACCAAAGAGTCCAAATTAGCATAGATGATTTATTAGAGGTGAATAGGGTTGAAAATATCAGAATCAGATTTAGCTTTATTGGCCAAGTATATTTACATATACAAGGAATTTGACTCCAGTGGATGTTAGCTCTCTGTACACCTAACATATAAACATATTGTAATATACAAAAAATACAACATGATCAATTCTATAGACAAAGCAAAAATATGTGGCCACATACAGCACAAGGGATTTACAATGTACTAAAAAGAGCAGATCTCCACCATTCCAGCTGGGGCAGACTCAGCAGTCGGCTATTTCAACATGGGAAAAAATGCAGCAGCAGCAGCAGAGCATAGGGAGCCCCTGGTCATCACTATCTGAAAAGGTGCAATTTGAATTGGTCATTGATTCACTGTGAGTCCTGTGTGTTTGTAGCAACGAGCACCAGACTGTGGAGAATCTGTTGTGCAAAACTGATTTTGTTTATCTTTTATTTTTTGTGCATGTGTGTTTCTATGTGATTGACAAGTTATATGGCCAATCATTGGGGAGATGGTGATCTCCCTCCCTCTCTGAAGAAACACTTGGACTTGATATTTGTTGAGCCATCAGTGGAATCCTCTGTGTAAATCCTCCTCCCTCTGCAGACTACGGAGAGATGATGAGATGAGATTGTGTGTGTGAGTGTGCCACACACACACACACACACACACACCTCATGGCACAACATTAATCCAGCATGGCAGATATTCACACACACACACACCTCATGGCACGACATAAATACAGCATGGCAGATATTCACTCACACACACACACACATCTCATGGCACAACATTAATCCAGCATGGCAGATATTCACTCACACACACACACACATGCACTCACTGTCACAAGCAAAAAAATATGACACTGTGTATAAACAGACAATGTGTATGTCTGTTTGTATGTAAACACACACACACACACACACACACACAGACAGACACAAACACAAAAAAAACATTTACAAAATTATTTGTTGCATGTAGGGGTGTGTGTCAGAGGTGAGAGGGAGAGAGCAGTAGAGCTTTGAGGGTTGTGTGTGTATGTGTGTGTGTGTGTGTTTAACCACCTCTTTACTCAGATACCTTCTGGAGGGCACTAGAGGTCTATCAAGGCAGACACACACACACAAACACACACACAGTCCTGCTAGAGCCCTATCAAGACTTACTGACACACACATGCATGAGTGTGTGTGTGTTTCAGCACCAGGTGATTCCACAGTGTGAGTATAAGGCCCCATCATTTCACTATGATGAGCACTAAAGTGCTACAGGGCTGTGTGTGTGTGTGTGTGTGTGTGTGTGTGTGTGTGTGTGTGTGTGTGTGTGTGTGTGTGTGTGTAGTCCCTGTTGGTAGGCACACTTACTATCCAGTATCCCTCATTGGGATCCTCAAGGTTCTTGTCCTCAATATTTCCCATGTTACAGTCCACAGAACATTGAACTTCCTTTGTGGATGAAATGCACTATACCATATAAATAAATATAAATAAACTTGCCCTGCCTTGAATGGTCATTAGTTGATTAAAGGAGCTTACAGCAGGGGGAGCTCCAACACCCTTTGGAAAGACTTGAGGCCCAGTAGTAGTCCCAGTTGCTGTAAACACAGATACAGATGGACACACACTGTCTTTGTTTGGGAGGGATCTTCCAGTATTAGGTAACATTATATGAGATTTCTATGGAGTAGCTTCATCTAGCAGGATGTCTGTTTATTTAGGCTCTGTATGCAAAACAAAATGCAAGGCTAAAGACTAGCGCACATTAACATCAAGTTAAAGGAAGTGATCTTAAAGTAGGACGTAAAGTGCAAATACTGTCTTTAAAGGCAGCAACAAAACTGGATTTTCTGGTCTAGCCTGTCTAGACGCCTCATGATGGTCTGTGGGATGTGTGTTAAGAACACCTGCATACAGGTGAAAATGAAAGTGTCAGATACAATAGAAAGACAGAGCTGAAAAACTGAAGGGAACTACTGTAAGTAATCTCCTGTACTTTTTAACTTTCAAATGATCATTTTATATGCTATGATCCACAGGACTTTTTCACAAACCCTGAACAAAATGTGGGTAACTTGACTCTGCAGGAGACCCTCTTTTTGATTGTGTGTGTGTGTGTGTGTGTGTGTGTGAGAGAGAGAGAGAGAGAGAGAGAGAAAGAGAGAGATATTAAATAAAAACCTAAGACAGAATAGACGTTTTCTATATTTCAAATTGACGTGTGAGTAAAATAAGGAGTACTGAATACTGACTGTAGCCTGAACTTACTGAATACTGTACACTGAATACTGAACTGACTGTAGCCTGTACTGTATACTGTACACTGAATACTGAACTAACTGTAGCCTGTACTGTATACTGAAATACTGAATACTGAACTAACTGTAGCCTATACTGTATACTGAAATACTGAATACTGAGCTGACTGTAGCTTATACTGAAGACTGAATACTAAAATACTGTAATAACCCACCAGGAGAATAGAAACCCCATCATATTATTTTGGAGCTGGCCCTCACTGGGCTTATATGAATGCTACAGATTGACTCTTTATTTAGGCAAAACAAAAATATATAATTATACACTATGTTATTAAAGCTACATTTTGGTGAATGAACCTTGTGCCACACCTATCCTGTGACACACACAAGAGGAACAAGTCTACCTTTGCCTTTGTTAGTCTGCTTCTCACCAGACAGCTTTGAGCTACTAAGATATGGGGTAATGATGCAATGTGGTCAGGCAAGCTTTTGTTTTGTCTTGCAGCCCAGTAATATTTTGGAATGACGGTTTTCTTTTTGATACTGTGAAATACATTGAGTAGAACAGGCATGATTTTCCATGAACCTACCACCTTTTGGATCTTAAAGATCTTCTCATAAGGCCTGTATTTTCCATTGAGGTAGACTAGTATGTAGTGTGGAAGTCCCACAATCACTGTTTAAATCCAGGCGCTTTAGTTGAGGACTGTTGGGATGACATGAGCCTAAAGTGATTGCAGAAAGAGTTGTAGCCCCATCTGTCTATGTTAAGGAGAGGTTTTCTTTGCTCAAGCTACAAGCAAGATACACAGCTGGCAATAGTTGAACTGCTCATATACGTAACAGTGATATAAAACTTCTGACCATTCTTAACTAGTGTGGAAAACTAGACTCTTCTGTGGGTGCCCTGAGTTCTGAAACAGGTGAGGAGACGACCTTTATTTTAAGATGCAATAATAAAGCCCCACTGCCTTTAGTCCTTCAGCACAACACATTCAGCTGAATGAATGTTCATACATGACACTTAGTTGCCCATTTCACACCTAGTTGTACATTTGAGCACACAAAAGAATCAAATTGGAACCCAGTTTCCTGTGCAGCAGTAACGACTGTAAAGATCATGGCAGATCTGAGCCCCATCAGGTCTAGTTACATCCCATAATCAAGCAAAGCAAATTAATTTTCAAATTTATTAAGAAATAAATAAAAAGAACTGTCCGTGAATAAATAGTGCTGAACATATCAACAATGTCATATGTGTATTCATGAGGATTATAACCATCCCCTCTAATGGGACTTGCCAGGGAACTGCACACTCAGAACCAGGCAAGTGAAAATCACTGCCTTCCTGTCTGTGCACTGCAGTCTCCTCCTGGAAAAGGGACTTCACATCACAGTGCATCACTGAGGCTTAGCGCCACTTCAAGGAGCTGTTGAGCTGTTCAGTGACTTGTGTGATGTGTGGCTGTATTGTTTGGAGTGTATGATGCAAAGCATTATTTAAAAAAATAATAATAACCCTATAAAAACAATCCTACGAACAGACGATAAGACAAAATGTGCTCAGTAAGACAATATATGCTCAGTATCCAGATATTTGAATCTGAAGACCTGAGTGTCCTATAGTGTATCAGTATCCAGATATTTGAATCTGAAGACCTGAGTGTCCTATAGTGTATCAGTATACAGATATTTGAATCTGAAGACCTGGATGTCCTATAGTGTATCAGTATACAGATATTTGAATCTGAAGACCTGAGTGTCCTATAGTGTATTAGTTCCTGGACTGTTGTTGTTATTACTTTTCCCCACTTTCACTGAATAGCATCTGTTCTTTGGGGCCATTTGATGGGATCCAGGAAACTCTTCTTTTCCCCCTTTGCTGAATCACACATTTCCTCCTTTGCCCCAGCAGTCAGGTCTCTATGGGGCCCTGTCCACACTATGGGAATCAAGGGTCTATAGTATCAGGTCTCTATGGGGCCCTGTCCACACTATGGGAATAGAGGGGCTATACTGTCAGATCCCTATGGGGCCCTGTCCACACTATGGGAATAGAGGGTCTATACTGTCAGATCCCTATGGGGCCCTGTCCACACTATGGGAATCAAGACTCAGTCAACAGACTAATGAGATCTGAGGAAGAATGACAGTTCTTGGGTTTTTACCACCACCTTCCTCTGCTCAAGGCTATAGAGTCAACATGGCACCAACATGGCTTGCCAATAGAGAGTGACAGTACTTCCTCAGTATCAAACACAACACCATTACTGTAAAGTGTGTCTGGTGAAGTCATATAACAGCAGTGAACTACTAATCCAGTCTCATAATAACACATCATTTGTCCCTTTTTTCTTTCTAAGTTCAGTAGGATGGATTTCCCTCAAGAGGGTGATGATGCTGTTGGTCGCCGTCAGACAGGAAAATCAACATTTGCTGCATCCAGCCTTGTGTCCATGAAGAATAAGGGTCCTGACTCTGATGGACAACAGGGGTGAGTATATCACACAAACACAAACACACACAAACACTTCACACACACTTTCTCTCCTTCTCTCTTTTCATCTTTGTCATTCCTTGTAGTTTCCCCGGCTGTGTGTGTGTGTGTGTGTGTGTGTGTGTGTAACCAAACAGTTCATGTTCACTTCCAAAGATCAACTAAAATACTTCATAGATATTTATGTTTTGCAAGGGAACGGGGAGCTGTGTGTGTGTTTAAAGACAGCAAGAAAATAAAAACTAAATCTATTATGTCTTATTTTTTTTTTGATGTACCCAGATCACAGACACACAGACCAGTGTCTCCAGTGTCCAGTGGTGTGTCTATGAAGAGTGACTGGTCCATGGATCAACCTGTCCAATTTAGCAGTAGACGACCACAGCCACTTCCAAAGTGAGATTTCAGATGAAATACTTGACATTTCTACACTTTATTAATGCACAAGTGTGTGTGTGTGTGTGTGTGTGTGTGTGTGTGTGTGTAACCAAACAGTTCACGTTCACTTCCAAAGATCAACCAAAATACTTCATAGATATTTATGTTTTGCAAGGGAACGGGGACGCCTGTGTGTGTGTGTGTGTGTGTGTGTATGTGTGTATGTGTGTGTGTGTGTGTGTGTGTGTAAACAGAAAGTTCATGTTCACTTCCAAAAGTCAACTAAAATACTTGGAACGTGGAGCTGTGCGTGTGTGTGTGTGTGTGTTTAAAGACAGCAAGAAAATAAAAACTAAATCTATTATGTCTTATTTTTTTTTGGATGTACCCAGATCACAGACACACAGACCAGTGTCTCCAGTGTCCAGTGGTGTGTCTATGAAGAGTGACCAGTCCATGGATCAACCTGCTCAATTTAGCAGTAGACAACCACAGCCACTTCCAAAGTGAGATTTCAGCTGAAATACTTGACATTTATACACTTTTTAAATGCACAAGTGTGTGTTTGTGTGTGTGTGTGTGTAACCAAACAGTTCACAGTCACTTCCAAAGGTCAACTAAAATACTTCATAGATATTTATCTACTTCATAGATAGTTTTGCAAAGGAGCGGGGAGGTGTGTGTGTGTGTGTGTGTGTGTGTGTGTGTGTGTGTGTGTGTGTGTGTGTGCAAAGACAGCAAGAAATTCCTGCAGAGAAGTTTGGAAAACTAAATCTATTATTTTCGTATTTTCATTTTTTTTGTAACCAGACTGCAGACACACAGACCAGTGTCTCCAGTGCCCAGTGGTGTGTCTATGAAGAGTGACTGGTCCATGGATCAACCTGTCCAATTTAGCAGTAGACGACCACAGCCACTTCCAAAGTGAGATTTCAGATGAAATACTTGACATTTCTACACTTTTTAAATGCACAAGTGTGTGTTTGTGTGTGTGTGTGTGTAACCAAACAGTTCACGTTCACTTCCAAAGATCAACCAAAATACTTCATAGATATTTATGTTTTGCAAGGGAACGGGGATGCCTGTGTGTGTGTGTGTGTGTGTGTGTGTGTGTGTGTGTGTAAACAGAAAGTTCATGTTCACTTCCAAAAGTCAACTACAATACTTGGAACATGGAGCTGTGTGTGTGTGTGTGTGTGTGTGTAACAGATTTAAGTCTTCACTGGTCTTCGTTTCACACTTTAAATTTTATTTGGCTGCAAAACTCGATTTTATTATCTCACTTCCTCGTATCCTGATTCATAGTTTTAGACCCCCGCCCTTATGTGTTGCTGCCACCTAGTGGCGCCGCTGGTACACATCCCGAACAGCTAGCTAAAAAATTGCTTATTTTCTTTTTGTTATCTCTCAGTTAATATATCACTGTGGGTGCTACATATGTGTGTGTGTGTTTTTTTTAATCCATACACAAAATTGAATGTGTGTGTGTGTGTGTGTGTGTGTACTTTGTATGATACCTCCTCCTCATTTGTATGTTGGTGTGATGTTTCTTCAGAGATGTGGAGAATAAAGATCAGTCCAGGTGTGGAGTGTGTAAGCAGCTACTGAGGGATCCAGTCATCACCTCCTGTGGATGCAGTTTTGGCAGGCAGTGCATCAGCAGCTACTGGAGTCAGTCTGGTGCATCAGGGGACTACAGCTGTCCCCAGTGCAAAGAGACATTCAAAACTAAACCCCTTCTCCAGCCTCCACTCAAAGGGGCCAAACTGTCAGGTGAGTTTTAAAGTGTTCATTTCAGAGCAGCTTTACTAAATAAGTGCTGCCAGGGGTCCAGGCCCAGGACAAAAATATTTATGTGTAAATATACCCACAGTACAACCCCCTCTAAACTCCCCAGACAAAAGGGCCAGACAAACCAGTGAGTCTTACAGGGAGGCGTTCTGTGAACTGAGTGTGTTACTGAAGAGTTGTGATAGCATTGTGTATACAACAGGTAGATGTGAGAGCACTGTGCACATTCAAAAAATTAGAGCAAGACATTTTTATACAACAGGAATAAAGCGCTCCAGTAACACACCTGATGTAGGCACAATGTTAAAGTCAGAATGATCATATTTATTATTCCATATTCATTTCAGAGCAGCTTTTAAAAAGAGCAGGGCTCAGGCCCAGGAAAAACATAAGCAAAATACTTATGATGCCGTGTTGAATCTATTCCCTTTAAAATTATTCACTGGACAGAAACTGATGCTGCCTTTCTTATTTGTTTGTTTTCTAGTCCCCAGTGGAGTACTGATGACTCATAAAGCCAGTATGAAGAGGAGGTTTGAGAGCATATGTGAAGGCCTCATAAGATCAGGGACTCAGACACTCCTGAACAAGATCTACACAGAGCTCTACATCACAGAGGGAGAGAGTGAAGGGGTGAATAATGAACATGAAGTTCGGCAGGTAGAATCAGCATCCAGGCCACAAGCCAAAGAGGACACAGCAATTAACTGCAATGACATCTTCAAGCCCTTACCTGGACATAAGAGATGCATCAGAACTGTCATGACCAAAGGGATTGCTGGCATTGGAAAAACCGTCTCAGTGCAGAAGTTCATCCTTGACTGGGCAGAGGAGAAAGCTAACAAGGATGTAGATTTCATGTTTGTGCTTCCTTTCCGTGAGCTGAATTTGATCAGACATGATCAGTACAGTCTTCACAGGCTCCTGCTTGACTTCCACCCTGAGCTTAGGGAGCTACAGGATGGTGAATACAAAGACTGCCACATTGTGTTCATCTTTGATGGTCTGGATGAGAGTCGACTTCCACTGAATTTCAAAGGGAATCAGAAATTGTCTGATGTGACACAAACATCATCAGTGGATGTGCTGATGACGAGCCTCATTCAGGGAACTCTGCTTCCCTCTGCTCTCATCTGGATAACCTCCCGACCAGCAGCAGCCAATCAGATCCCTTCTCAGTGCATCAGTCAGGTGACAGAAGTACGAGGGTTTAATGACCCACAGAAGGAAGAGTACTTCAGGAAGAGGATCAGTGATAAGGATCAAGCCAACAGAATCATCTCACACATTAAAGCAGCCAGGAGCCTCCATATCATGTGTCACATGCCAGTCTTCTGTTGGATCTCAGCCACTGTCCTTGAAAAGATAATTGACCAGAAAGATGGGAAGAAGGCCCCCAAAACTCTGACTGAAATGTTCATTCACTTCCTGCTCATCCAGACCACCAGGATGAACCAAAAGTATCAAAATCAAAGTGAGACAGATAGACAGAGGCTACTGGAATCACATAAGGGTGTCATATTGAAACTGGCAGAGCTGGCTTTCAAACATCTGGAGAATGGCAATCTCATGTTCTATGAGGAAGACCTGAGAGAGTGTGGCATTGATGTCAGTGAAGCTTCAGTGTACTCTGGCATGTGCACTGAGATCTTCAGGGAGGAAAGTGTGTTTCACCACAAGAAGGTCTACTGCTTTGTGCATCTGAGCATCCAGGAGTTTCTTGCTGCACTGCATGTGTTTGTTTGCTATCAGAGTGAAAACAAGGAGGTATTGAAAACATTCACTAGCAGTGGGTATAGAAAATGGGACTATTCCAGTGGATATAGAGAAAGGGGCTATTCCAGTGGGTATAGAGGATGGGACTATTCCAGTCATGAGTTGAGTGATCTGTTGAAGGGAGCCATAGATAAGGCTTTGGACAGTAAGAATGGTCACCTGGACCTTTTCCTCCGCTTCCTTGTAGGCATCTCAGTGGAGTGTAATCAGGCCCTTTTAAAAGACTTTCTGTTACACACTCACAGCAGCTCTGAGAGCATTAAGAAAACATGTCATTACATCAAAGTTCTGAAGTGGAAGGACCCATCTCCTGAAAGATATATCAATCTTTTTCACTGTTTGTTTGAAATGAATGATCATTCTCTACATGAAGAGATTAAAAAATATCTGAAATCTCCAGATGGCTTCTCAAATAGATTGTCACCTCTACATTGTTCAGCACTGGCCCACATGCTTCTGATGTCTGAGGAGGTGCTGGATGAGTTGGACTTGAGGAAATACAAAACATTAGATGAGGGACGGAGGAGACTGATGCCAGCTGTGAGATGCTGCAGAAAGGCTGTGTGAGTATAACAGTATTTAAATTCAGAAATATTTCTATTTTCACAAAGCATATCACCATAAATAGTTACTAAACCATATAAAACATCTCTAAACATGTAAAACATATCTAAACATGTAAAACATCTCTAAAACATATAAAACATCTCTAAACCATGTAAAATATCTCTAAACCATATAAAACATCTCTAAACCATGTAAAACATCTCTAAACCATGTAAAATATCTCTAAACATGTAAAACATCTCTAAACCATATAAAACATCTCTAAACCATGTAAAACATCTCTAACAATTTTTTGGTATGTAGGCTACTTGCCTGGTGTATGCCATGCAGATGAAAATTACTGTAAACTAAAATATTGAATTTGCTAAACAGGAAATATTCATTCATGTTTTGAGGCAACAGATCATTGAGAAATATTGCTGGCCCAAATATGAGCGAGTAGGATTTGAAAAAGTAATGTTCCAGTGGTGTCATAACTGTTGGGTAGTATCTCCCGCTCTTTCTAATCACTTGCCCCTCCCACTCATTCACACCTATCTGTTGCAATCATTGCTTCCACCTGTGGCTCATTGTTTGTCGTCCTGCTGTCTATTTAATCCCTTGTCTCCCAGTGTTCCCGTCAGACCGTCCGCGAACCTACCGCAATTACCGCCGTCAGAAGGCAAGCATCTTAAGACCCTGACTCCCGTTTCTGTTCCCAAAGTTCCTGTGTCTGTCATCAGTCTGTTCCGGTGTTTCCTGTCCTGTCTCCCTGCCTGCCCCGTCCTCTGTTTTTCTGTAATCTGCCTGGCTGCTCTTGGTAACGACCTTCGCCTGTCCCTGACGAACGTTCTGCTCTCCTGCCCCGGTAACGATCTCTGCCAGCCCTCGGACTACGTTCTGCTCTTCTGCCCCGGTAACCACCTCGGCCAGCCCTCGGACTACGTTCTGCTCTCCTGCCCCGGTAACGATCTCTGCCAGCCCTCGGACTACGTGTTGCTCTCCTGCTCCGTACTGCCTACTCGCTTCTAGAAGAGCACCCACACACTCCTTACCCCCGTTCCCTAAATAAACTTTCTTAACGTGACGCTTTTGGGTTCGACTCGTTCTGTTTTCCTGACAGAACGGTCTGACCAAATTACTATGGACCCAGCGCACGTATCCGGTGGTCAAGCCCAGGAACCGACGGAAACCCCCTCCGCTCTGCACCGCCTCGAGATGGCCGAGGGAGAGGTTCGTCGGATGGCGGGTGACGTCGCGTCCCTCCTGGCTCTTGGCCGACAGCAGCAGCTTCAACTTCAGCAGCAACAGCAACAGCTCGCCGAGCTAACGCAGCTGCTAGTCCGGCAGACAACATCCGCGCCCCAGCCCTCTGACGGGGCGTCTGCCGCTCCTCCAGTTGCCCCTGCCCACTTCCCACCGGCTCTGCCTGCGGACCCCGCAGCTGCAAGCTTCGCCGAGCCCCGTGTTGGAGATCCTGAGAGATTCGACGGTGACCCTGCTCAGGTCCGGGCCTTCCTCACGAACTGCCGGCTCATTTTCGAAATGCAGCCGAGGAACTTCTCCACCGAGGCGGCCAGAGTCGCCTTCACCATCAACCACCTGTCTGGACGAGCCCGGCTTTGGGGAACAGCGGAGTTTGAGCGGCAATCTCCTGCCTGTTCCTCCTTTAGTCGATTCGCTGATGAGATGGTGAAAGTGTTCGACACCGGTCATCCTCCTCTGAGGCATCCAGAGCTCTGATGACGCTGCGCCAGGGGAGACGCACGATCGCGGACTATTCCATCGATTTCCGCACCCTGGCCAGTCGCAGCCGATGGAACATGGAGGCTATTGTGGATGCCTACCTCCATAGCCTGGCGGACTACTTGAAAGATGAGCTGGTTGCCCACTCCCCACCGTCCAACCTTGATGAAGCCATTGCCCTGACGGCCCGCATCGACCGGCGAATCCAGGCCAGACGACGGGAGAGGAGTCACCAGGGTCAGCCAATCACCAGCTCCCCCGGAGGGGGTAGCTCCACACGCCCTCTTCGGACGCTCCCTGGTGGCCACCAAGATTCCCCAGAGCCCATGGAGGTCGGTCGGACCTCTCTGTCTGCGGAGGAACGACGACGACGCCTCACGGCTAACCTGTGCCTGTACTGCGGTGGGGAGGGTCACCGAGTCTCGTCTTGTCCGTTAAAAGGGGCGAGCTCACCGGACGTAGGAGGAGTCCGGTTGAGCTCGACAGTTATCCAGTCCTCCAGAGACGGTAAGCCCCTGCTCCAAGCTCACCTTCATCTTGACAGTCATGTCCACGTTCTAACTGCCCTAATCGATTCCGGCTCGGAAGCGAACATTATTGACTTTTCTCTCGCTCGGCAGATGGGACTGAGGCTCCGTCAGCTGCCTGCCCCCATTCCTGCCCGAGCTCTGGACGGCCATCTGCTGGGAACGGTTCTCCACATTACGAACCAGTTAAATGCGGCTTTCTGGGAACCACCAGGAGAGGATCTGTTTTCATCTGCTCCCATCTCGGCCAGCCTCTCATCCTTGGCTACCCCTGGTTGCGCCAGCACAACCCCGTATTGACTGGCGGACCGGGCAGTCTTGGAGTGGGGGGTCGACTGTCACCAAACCTGCCTGCTCTCTGCCTCTCCTTCGGCCCGTTCTGTATCCACCTCCTCTCCACCAGACCTGTCCGGCGTCCCTGAGTGCTACCACTCACTACAAGCTGTGTTCAGTAAGGCCAGAGCATCGTCCCTGCCTCTGCACCGCCCATATGACTGTGCTATTGACCTCCTCCCCGGCTCCACTCCTCCCCGGGGTCGCCTCTACTCCCTCTCGGCCCCGGAAAGAGGGGCCATGGAGGAATACATCTCCGACGCCCTAGCCGCTGGCATCATTCGCCCTTCCTCCTCTCCTGCTGGGGCTGGGTTTTTCTTTGTGGCGAAAAAAGATGGTTCGCTGCGGCCGTGCATCGACACGAGGTCTGAATGAGATTACGGTAAAAAACCGCTACCCTCTGCCACTGCTTAACTCGGCCTTTGAACTACTCCAGGGAGCCACGGTGTTCACCAAACTTGACCTACGTAACGCCTACTATCTGGTGCGGATTCGAGAGGGCGACGAGTGGAAGACGGCATTCAACACGCCCTCCGGTCACTACGAATATCTTGTTATGCCATTTGGGCTTACTAATGCCCCGGGAGTTTTTCAGGCACTGGTTAATGACGTGCTGCGAGACATGTTGAACAGATTTGTGTTTGTTTACCTGGACGATATTTTAATTTTTTCCAAGACCCTGGCAGAGCACACGCAGCACGTCCACCTAGTCCTTCGCCGCCTCCTGGAGAACTCCCTATATGTCAAAGCCGAGACGTGCGTGTTTCACGCGAAGACCATGTCTTTCCTGGGGTACGTTCTGACTGAGGGCAGCATCAGCATGGATCCCACCAAAGTGTCGGCGGTCGCTTCCTGGCCTGTACCCGGCGACCGTAAGCAATGCTTTCTGGGAATCGCTAACTTTTACAGACGTTTCATACAGAACTACAGCTTTGTGGCAGCTCCCCTGACAGCCCTGACCAGCGTGAAGAGGGCGTTTCAATGGACGGCGGCCGCCGACAACGCCTTCACCCTCCTCAAGACACGCTTCACTTCGGCTCCGATCCTCCAGGTGCCGGACCCCGACCGCCAGCTCATCGTGGAGGTGGATGCCTCGGATGTCGGAGTTGGGGCAATTTTGTCCCAGAGAACGGCCGTCGACAATAAGCTTCACCCCTGCGCCTTTTTCTCACGCCGGCTCTCTCCTGCGGAGAGCAACTATGACATCGGGGACCGGGAGTTATTGGCGGTCAAGCTCGCCCTGGAAGAATGGCGTCACTGGCTGGAGGGGGCGTCGGTTCCGTTCTTGGTTTGGACCGACCACAAAAATCTTGAGTACATCCGCTCTGCTAAGCGACTAAACCCCAGGCAGTCTCGCTGGTCGCTATTTTTTGCTCGGTTCAATTTCATTCTCTCCTATCGCCCGGGCTCACGTAACGCCAAGCCTGACGCCCTATATCGCCAGTTTCAGAATAAGGACGACTGTTCCTGACGCCATCCTCCATCCTCCCCAGCTCCTGTGTCGTGGCGGCTTTGACCTGGGACATTGAGAGGCGCGTACAGGAGGCTCTTCAGGAGCAGCCCGGTCCCAGCGCTTGCCCGATGGCCGGTTGTTCGTCCCAGAAAACCTCCGCTCGCAGGTTCTTCAGTGGGGACATGATTCACTTCTGGCATGCCATCCTGGGGCGGCCCGCACTGGTCATCAGGTCGCCCAACGTTTCTGGTGGCCGACGATGGACAAAGACATCCGGGAGTACGTCCAAGCCTGCCTGATCTGCAATCAGAACAAGTCTTCCAACCAGCCTCCAGCCGGCCTTCTCCAACCCCTTCCTTTGCCCTCCCGTCCGTGGTCCCACATCGCCATGGACTTCGTCACTGGACTGCCTGCTTCGATGGAATGACGGTCATTCTCACCGCCGCCGACCGCTTTAGTAAGATGGCTCACTTCGTCCCGCTCCCCAAGCTCCCGACAGCCAAAGAAACCGCGCAGGCAGTCCAGAACCACGTTTTCCGCATCCATGGCATCCCTAGGGACATCGTATCCGACCGTGGTCCCCAATTCACCTCAACATTCTGGAAGGAGTTCTGTCGCCTGCTGGGGGCCACGGTCAGTCTCACTTCCGGCTTCCATCCCCAGTCCAACGGCCAGTCTGAGCGAATAAATCAGGAGTTGGAAAAGCGCTACGCTGTGTTGTTTCCAGAAATCCCCTCTCCTGGGCGCGGATGTTGGTGTGGGTGGAGTACGCCCACAATTCACTTACCTGCTCGGCCACCAAAATGTCTCCCTTCCAGTGCGTCTACGGATACCAACCTCCACTGTTCCCCAGCCAGGAGGGAGAGGTGGCCTGTCCATCGGCTCTCGCCAACGCTCGCCGCTGTCGGCGTACCTGGGCACGAGCCCGGGCCGCCCTGCTCCGGGCTACCACAGCCTACTCTGTCGGAGCCAACCGCCGGAGGACGCCCGCGCCCATCTGAAGGTTTGGCTGACAGCCAAGGATCTCCCCATCCGAGTGGAAGCTCGTAAGCTGGCGGCTCGTTTCCTGGGTCCATTCATTATAGAGCGGGTGATTAGTCCTACGGCGGTTCGGCTCCGCCTTCCTACCACCATGAGGGTCCACCCCACGTTCCATGTCTCCCGGATCAAGCCAGTCCGTCAGAGCCCGTTGGCGCCGGCTGCACCTCCTCCTCCTGCTCCCCGCTTCTTGGATGGGGACCCCATCTACACCGTGCGACGCCTACTCCGATCCCGGCGGAGGGGAAGGGGCATCAATATTTAGTTTAGGTTTACGGTCCTGAAGAGAGGTCCTGGGTTCCGGCCAGGAGGATTCTGGACCGTACCCTCATAACCGATTTCCATCATCAACACCCTGACCAACCATCCATCGCCCGGGGTCGTCCAAGGGGTCCTCGTCATCAACCTACTCGGGTGAGTCGACGTACGTCTATACCCGTGTCTAACTATGTGTCTGCATCTAACCCCGACCCAGAATCAGAGCCTGAGGTAGCGGCGCCATCTGCTGACGAGAGCGAGGCAGAGCAAGAGGCATCCGCCGATGAGGCTATGGACACTGACCGGTCGGAAGAATACTAGCCCTCCACCGGGGTCCCCCTCCTCCCGCCCGACTCGGTGTTACTGGATGTTGGGACGTCGGGGGCCGTCCCTTGGGGGGGGGGGTTCTGTCATAACTGTCGGGTAGTATCTCCCGCTCTTTCTAATCACTTGCCCCTCCCACTCATTCACACCTATCTGTTGCAATCATTGCTTCCACCTGTGGCTCATTGTTTGTCGTCCTGCTGTCTATTTAATCCCTTGTCTCCCAGTGTTCCCCGTCAGACCGTCCGCGAACCTACCGCGAATTACGCAAGGCAAGCATCTTAAGACCCTGACTCCCGTTTCTGTTCCCAAAGTTCCTGTGTCTGTCATCAGTCTGTTCCGGTGTTTCCTGTCCTGTCTCCCTGCCTGCCCCGTCCTCTGTTTTTCTGTAATCTGCCTGGCTGCTCTTGGTAACGACCTTTGCCTGTCCCTGACGAACGTTCTGCTCTCCTGCCCCGGTAACGATCTCTGCCAGCCCTCGGACTACGTTCTGCTCTTCTGCCTCGGTAACCACCTCGGCCAGCCCTGGGACTACGTTCTGCTCTCCTGCCCGGTAACGATCTCTGCCAGCCCTCGGACTACGTGTTGCTCTCCTGCTCCGCACTGCCTACTCGCTTCTAGAAGAGCACCCACACACTCCTTACCCCGTTCCCTAAATAAACTTTCTTAACGTGGCGCTTTTGGGTTCGACTCGTTCTGTTTTCCTGACAAGTGGATCGTGTGTGTGTGTGTCTGTGTGTGAGAGAGAGATAGAGAGAGAGAGAGAGGTATTTGGGTATTTGAGAGGAAAGCTCTAGTGTATCCAGCAGAAAATTCATAGTCCAAAGATATGTAATTGTTAAATGGAGGCACATAATGTAAATGGGGTTTTAAAACACTGAATGAAACAGTGAACTGTGTAAATAGATCCGATTCAGTGCTTACTTTTAAGGCTTCCTGGAGAAAAAATATGATTTGGAGTTGCTGCATAGGGGGTATAGCAGAAAAAACAACAAAAACATTGAAAACATTTAAGAGGGGAAATTATTTTTGCTCCAGATGAGCTGTGCAAACAGGCAACATCCACACATGTGCAAGAAGTCATCTTCCATACATACTTTGATTACTTACATGGGCAAAATAGCCATCCTCTCCCCATGCACTGTAACCCAGCTGTAGACTGCTCCATCAGTAGACAGTATAGTGAAAGACAAAGTGCAAGACAGTTATCAAAAATACATCCACTGGCTGACAAGCATACATTCACCTTTGTTTATTCATGTGCTTGTTTGAGGAATGGATAAATGGGTGTTTGCACAACCAGTTACTACCATTACTGTTACATTTTGTATTATATTATAATAAATATAAAGCTATTGTGCGTTAAAAGGTGCAGGTATTCCAATGATTTTTTCATGACATCAGACTTCGGTTCATAGAGGTCTGATGAAATCACACTGATCAATATGTACCAGTGTTGTGTTGGGCAGCTTAATTGTGCTTGTTGTCTGGGGCTCATATTATTCTCTTCTAAATACCTTTTAGTAGGCAGTCATAGTCTTTTCCTCCTGCTAATTCAAACATGACACATTAGCTCTTTTGTCACATTGACTCTTTTGTCTCTCTTACAGACTTGCTGGCTGTAATCTAACAGAGAAGTCCTGTGAGATTGTGGTCTCAGCTCTGCAGTCTGCAAACTCCCCTTTAAGAGAGCTGGACCTGAGTCAGAATGACCTGCAGGAGTCAGGAGAAAAGCTGCTGTCTGCTCTACAAAGTCCGAACTGCAAACTGGAGACACTGAGGTCAGTAATATTGTAGATTGTGTGTGTGTGTGTGTGTGTGTGTGTGTGTGTGTGTTCTAACAAACACATACTATTGCAAGATTTTATGTAGCTTTACTGCTGTACCTCTTGTTGTTTCAATGTTGTTTTTTAAACAGATGACATCAAGAATAGTGCTTACTGTTGGTCAAAACATATGTCTCTTTTTTGTGATTCTCTCATATGGTTTATGTTTTATCAGACTTGTTGGTTGTAAACTGAGAGGAGCATTTTTGGCCTTGGCTCACCAGGGGGCAAAGCATCACCTAAGAGAGCTGGACCTGAGTGGTTGTGAGCTACAGGACTATGGAGGAGAACTGCTCCATCAACCACTCAATCAAGACTGTAAAGTGAGGTCTGTGTTTTAAACTGTGTGTTTGGGCTGGTTGTGTTTGATGTGAAACACTGTCATCATCTTTTCTGTGTGGAAATGTAAGGGGTGGGAGACATGACTACTGAAGTGTTTTCCTCTCTTGCGGCAGGCTTACCAGATGTACACTCAGACACAGCTCCTCTGAGGTTGTGGCCTCAGTTTTGCAGTCATATATTTCTCAGCTGAGTGAGTTGGACATGAGTGGCTGTGATCTGCTAACATCAGAAGAGAAGCTGCTCTCTGCTCTTAGAAACCCAAACTGCCAACTGGAGAAACTGAGGTCAGTAATTCTATGAAAAACACAGTTGTGTTTGAGTCTGATTGCAACAGTGCTTGGGATGCAGATGGTGGTTTAAACTGTGGGCTGTGGAAAACTGTGGGAAGCGAAAATATTATTATAAATGTTTGGGGGCCCCAAAATTATTTGATCATAGGGCCCAAAATATCTAGCGGCGCCCCTGCTGTGGATAAACCAGGGATTGGGTGGGACGGATAAAGAAACAAAATCATTCATTGCAGGGAGTCGCAGGTACAGATGAAATAAAGCATCAATGAGCAAACAATTGTATTGCTGATGCTGCTGAGTGTTAAACTGTTCACTGCTCCCCTGTATTCCCTATGTGTGTGTGTGTGTGTGTGTGTGTGTGTGTGTGTGTGAGTGAGTGGGTGCACATGTTGTGTGTGCTGGAGTGTCTGTGTCTGTGTGTCACCCACTCCTTATTATGGCATTTGAAATTTCTATGTCATTTGGAATGTCATTTTGGAAATCAGTCTCTTCTGATGGGTTTTGATCACAAATTGTGAGTGAGTTAATTAGGCCTGTTTAATTGCAGAGTAGAGGTTGTTTTATTAATAGACACCTCCTACTGCCTTTGAATGAACAGGCAATAAACCTGCAGACTTCAGTGAAACCAGTGAAAGGCTTCCTCTGCCTCCGTCTCCAGCCATAAAGTCACTGCATTCAGCATCAGGCCCACAATATTAACACATCCTTTGAAACATCAACATTTTGAAATGTAAGTCAGTCAGACAATGTGCAGACTCTGACAATAGTTGATCAGTAACACAGTCACATAGTGACAAGGTTCGTTTAAGCAGCAAAGCAGGACAATTAATGCAACAGCAGTGATGTCTGCTTGTTTAGGCGAAGGCCTAATTTTGTCAAAGGTAAACTGTGTGGAGAATGCAGCGTGAACTTCCTGTAGGCCTACATTGTATTAATAACTCAATTAGAATAATTACACTGGAGATGGAGACAATATCAGGTGGATGACCTATTCAGAACAGCAGGTTCGGTTGACGTTAGATTCTGCATTCTACTCCCTGCACAGAATTCAGTGCAACACTGAGGTTGCTATGAGTAAGAATGTTTAGGTTCGGTTGGCAGTTCGGTTCGGTTTTTAAATACTGACATAGCCTGAGATAACAAATAAACAGTGTGTATTTCAATAGAGGCCCCAACAGCAAACAGCATAACACTGTTTGTCAAATGCCGTTGACTGTCCTCTACATCTGCTTAAGATGCTGTGGACAATATTACTTTTCAGAAACATAGTGCAGAAGAATGGCATTACCTAAACAGTGGAAGGAGATTTTGTTCTGTTGTGAGAAATGTCCAGATGTTCTCAGCATGCACCTTGGTTATCTGAACTATGTTTTTGCTACTTTGGAACATGGTAGGTATTGGACAGGGTTTGGCTCTTTATTGGAGTGATGTGCATTTAATGGGCACTCCCCTACTAATTGTTTTCCTTGACTATCCATTTGCAGACTTGTTGGCTGTGGACTCACTCAGAAGTCTGGTGATATTTTGGCCTTTGCTCTGCAGTCAGTAAACTCCCACCTGAGAGAGCTGGACCTGAGTAAGAATACTCTGGGGGACTGTGGAGGAAAGCTGTGCTCTGAAGCACTGAATCTACACTGTAAGATGGAGACACTCAGGTTGGTATTATTGGGTGAATGACCCAACACACACACACACACACACACCACCACCACCTACAGAATGACTGCATAGGTGCAATGCTGGATGCTTTCCTAAAACGCATTGAACTTGACTAGACGTGAATTCGCAGAGTGGTCAGATATGTTCACTGAGAGGCTGACACAAAAATTATTGCAAAGGGTGACTTCTTCAGGTTTTATTGCTTCAAAAATGGGTTTGAAAAATACGTCCATAACTGAGAATGAATCATCAAAAACTTGTTGGAAACCATACTGCAGTGATTTTTGTGTCAGCATATTGGTGAACATTACTGACCACTCAGTGAGTTTCATGTCTTTACAAAGGAAAGTTTAATGTGTTTGCAGCCATTCTGTAGCAGTGAGTGTGGCATTTTATTATTTTATTATGAGTTGCATTTCTTGTAAAGTTCATGATATGAGTCTGACAACACTGGGGTCTTGCAGACCTGTCTTTAGGTTTAGTTTTTCTCTCTTAAACTACATGGAACAGTTGAAAAGCACAAAGCTGTGTGAATGTGTGATCTGAAGCCTTACAGGTACCCCCTCAGGTGCTGGGGGATGTCAAGTCTGACTCATTTATCATGAGTGATATGTGTGGGTGTGTAATGTTAATTACATCAGACAGTGGGTCTTGCAAGAACCAACCCTCCTCCAAACCCCAGGAAGCAGATTCACACACACACATAGTAGAGTACTCATCTCACTCTCCCACTGAATCACACCGATGACACACATGATTGGCTGATTCCAGACAAAAGTCTTTAAGGGTTTAGGGGGGACAATGGGATTCAGGCTGTACGTTTACATTTATGCAGACGCTTTTATTCAAAGTAACTTACATTTGTCAACTATCAATTACACCATTGCTCCCCTAGAGCAATTTAGGGTTAAGTGCTTTGCTCAAGGGCACAACGGGGGCACCCAGGATTTGCACTCACAATTTCCAGACTACTATCTAGGTTCCTTACCCACTACACCACCACCACCCCTACACGTTATATCGCCGTTATGATGTCAGAGCTGGCTGTGCTGAGGCCAGTTTTTTATAAATCACATAATGAACACAAACAGTCAGAGCTGAGCTGCTATCAAATTATATGACTGATATGTGGTAAGCCACACCATTACTGGTGTTAATATTCAGATTCAGACTTAGATTACCCACATCCCTCTGTTCCCTCAGCAGTCTCTCCCCTGAGACCCTCAGATTACCCACATCCCTCTGTTCCCTCTGCAGTCTCTCCCCTGAGACCCTCAGATTACCCACATCCCTCTGTTCTCTCTGCAGTCTCTCCCCTCAGATTACCCACATCCCTCTGTTCTCTCTGCAGTCTCTCCCCTCAGATTACCCACATCCCTCTGTTCTCTCTGCAGTCTCTCCCCTCAGATTACCCACATCCCTCTGTTCTCTCTGCAGTCTCTCCCCTCAGCCTACCCACATCCCTCTGTTCCCTCTGCAGTCTCTCCCCTGAGATCCTCAGATTACCCACATCCCTCTGTTCTCTCTGCAGTCTCTCCCCTCAGATTACCCACATCCCTCTGTTCCCTCTGCAGTCTCTCCCCTGAGTCCCTCAGATTACCCACATCCCTCTGTTCTCTCTGCAGTCTCTCCCCTCAGATTACCCACATCCCTCTGTTCCCTCTGCAGTCTCTCCCCTCAGCCTACCCACATCCCTCTGTTCCCTCTGCAGTCTCTCCCCTGAGTCCCTCAGACTACCCACATCCCTCTGTTCCCTCTGCAGTCTCTCCCCTCAGATTACCCACATCCCTCTGTTCTCTCCGCAGTCTCTCCCCTGAGTCACTCAGATTACCCACATCCCTCTGTTCCCTCTGCAGTCTCTCCCCTCAGATTACCCCCATCCCTCTGTTCCTCTGCAGTCTCTCCCTCAGATTACCCACATCCCTCTGTTCTCTCTGCAGTCTCTCCCCTCAGATTACCCACATCCCTCTGTTCTCTCTGCAGTCTCTCCCCTGAGTCCCTCAGATTACCCACATCCCTCTGTTCTCTCCGCAGTCTCTCCCCTGAGTCCCTCAGACTACCCACATCCCTCTGTTCTCTCCGCAGTCTCTCCCCTCAGATTACCCACATCCCTCTGTTCCCTCTGCAGTCTCTCCCCTCAGCCTACCCACATCCCTCTGTTCTCTCCGCAGTCTCTCCCCTGAGTCACTCAGATTACCCACATCCCTCTGTTCTCTCCGCAGTCTCTCCCCTGAGTCCCTCAGACTACCCACATCCCTCTGTTCTCTCCGCAGTCTCTCCCCTGAGTCCCTCAGATTACCCACATCCCTCTGTTCTCTCTGCAGTCTCTCCCCTGAGTCCCTCAGCCTACCTGCCCTTTTTTGGGGTTTAGTTCAGTTTCCCAAGAAAACTTGAGTGGGAGGAATTAGGGGATGCAGTTACTCTTTAACTGTAAGTAGTGTGTGTTAATGTCCAATATTATGCATGATTAAATCTCATCTTCCCTGTCTGTCTTTGCACTCTCTCCATGTAACTCTTCAGACTTGCTGGCTGTAAACTGACAGAGGAATCCTGTGAGGTTGTAGCCTCTGCTGTGCAGCACATGGAGTCCCTGACAGAGCTGGACCTGAGTGACAATCACATCAACATCACTGGAATTCAGCTTCTGATTGCACTGAAAAGTGAATCTAGCTCTAAGCTGCAGACGTTGAGGTTGGTGTTTGACTTCTTTTCTCTTTTCATCAGGCTTAAGACCTCTTTGTGATGGGTAAAAGACCATTTTAAGGTTGGTTGAGAGTGCTGAGAGTCATTTTAATTGATTATTTTCTAGTTCACTCATACTTTGATAACATCCAACAAATTCCTTTTCCATTCTAAACCATCTAAACAACATTCAAATGCATCTGCAGTCACTGAACAGCAAGGCTTTGCATGCCCCATTGCTCTTATAACAGAGTTTAATGGCTCTTACAGCACAGACTTTTTTGGGTAGCCATTTTATACATGAGATTTGGAGGATCTCATTCATTGGGATGAAATGTAGTTCAAACAACATCATCGGATTATTTCATTCAAACTCTGTCAAATAAAAGTCCCATTCTAAACCATGTGCCCAACTTTAGAATACACCTGCAAGTCATTGACAGCAAGGCTTTGTGTGGCCCATTGCTTCTTATAACACAGAGTTTACTGACAACAGTATCATCAGTATCAGTTATCATCAGTATCATTTTCATTTCAAACTGCTTCAAATAAAAGTAAAAGGTACAGTACACTGACTAATGTTTCTCTCTCTATCTCTCTCTCTCTCTCTCTCTCTCTCTAAAGACATGGCCATGGAGAACTGACAAAATGTAAGTGTTGATCTACAATTGAATTTTATATTCATATACTAATCATGTTGATGTCTTATAAGATGGCTCCTACAGTAGGTCACTAGCCTGTAGAGCATGTGCTGATCTGTGGTGTTCTGTAGTAAAACACTGTTGGGACAAACCCTCTGTGTCACTTTGGTGTAGACTACCACTGTATGTGAAAGGGTAAAACTACAATGATGGTCTGTGGCATCCTGCACAGTGAACTGGTTGTAAAAGCCCTCTTGGTGTAAACAAATCAGTATGTTATATTTACCCATCAGCTGTGTGACTTTGGTGCAGGCTATCAATGTATATGAATGGCCTATATGGGCACATATGGTGATGGTCTGTGGTGCCCTGCAGGAAACACACTGAATCATAGTGAGCAAAGAGTCTAAAGAGGAGAGGAAATGAGACAAATTAAACAAATATACACTCACACAGACATACACACACACACACACACTATTACAGCAAAACATACATGCACATGCACAGAGGTCTACACACACAAACATGCACATGCATGTGCACATGCACACACATAGAGACACACACACGCACACCTTGGCACACTTTCAGAACAATCCCCTACACACAGTACAAATATACACATCCACACACACACATTCACACACAACATGAGCCGTAACTATATCATGTTTAGCAGATCTAATCGACAATGGAGGTGCGGCCCCATCTCCCCATCTCAGTGTAACAACTGCCAGACTGCCCAGAAGTTTCACAATTACATCAAAATTACAAATGATATTACCAGCTAGAACATCATGTGACCCTCTGCATGACATGACTGCTCTCAGAAATGTTGATGACTGTTTATAAGCATGTGACACAGGCTGGTATGGCCTCCACACAAAGCTCTCGGCCGACACTAGTCACCAGTAATGTTGTCATATCATTGGCTATCTGTGACTAATGGCAGGACACAACATATGCTGTGACATCCAGTGTGCTCTGACATATTATATCACTCTTAGAGAGCCGCCTTCATACAACCCTGCTGGGTTTGGCATTCAGTCATGGTTGTTGTGAGTCTCTCAGTGAAGGTTGTGGTGTATCTTGGTTTGTAAGTGGGCATGGAGGGGGGTGGGCCTGGGACACCAGACACCACTGTTGAGCCCTCTGAAGGTGTCATGGGTCTGTTTCAACAAGTATGGTGGTAGAGGTGATGCTGATATGTGTAGTGTTGGCTGGTTAGTTAGTTAGTTTGTTTGTTTGTTTGTTTATTTATTGTCCCCTTGGGGAAATTCATCTTCAGTCCCTTTACATTTTCAGGTCTCACTTTGCAGAGGCATCGGTGTAATTACTTACATGTAACATTAAGCAGTTGTGTGAAGTTCCCTGGGAATTGCTGTGAAATCCATTTCTTGTATATTTGACTCAATAGAAATACATGCATGTTTTAACTGTTGGCAGTAGGCAAACTGATCTGGGTCCAGCCCAGTGGCGGTGCGTGGCCAATTTTACAGAGGAGGCCAGATGTTTACAGATGTTTACATTAAAGACAGCCTGTAAGGAAATGAATGTCTTTTTCGCCAAAGTGCACCAAATACACCAGCAGCCAAAATGTGACATTAAAATAGCATGAAACAACGCTAATGTGATGTGAAGCCCTACGCATAAAGAAGAAAGACTACCAACGTTAAATTTGTAGCATCTTGCAACAAATTATTCTAAAGTCCTCAACACATCGGTGCCGACTGCATTGCGGAGCACTTTCAAATTCCACAATTTCACTTGCCCCCCCACACACCGGCGGCACACTGCGTGTCTGCAGTCTATAGGTTCAACTTGTCTATGATTGATGACGTACTGGTGAGGGAGGCACACTGAAGCTGGCCTCCTCATTTTTTTAATTTTTACTGTTTATGGACCCTGATGAACGTTCGGCGGCAAACCGAGCTTTAATCTGATTGGCTAAAACCTTTAGGTAGTTTAGGTAGGGAGGCCAGGTAGTGAGGCCAGTTTTACTTGGCCTCCCTAGATGGCAGTTTTTTACCACTTATACTCTGTTAATGTGAATAAACTAGGATAGAGCTGAGCATTAATAAGCAGTCCAAACTCAAAAATATCCAGCTCAAAAAGGCAAAAACTCAAAAGGCTCAGATAAGGCAAAAACACGGAACAGGAATCAAGGTAGCACAGAGGAAAAAACAGAGATCAACGGTAAGTAGTAGATTGGTGAACAAACTCACATTCAAGCCACACGGTCAGACAATCAGACAAGTAACATGGAACAAACAGGATTTTATATAGGGAGTAGAGACACTGGGGCAAACAGGAGACAGCTGATACTCATTACGGGAAAAAGGATTACGAGACACAGGTGTGGAGCAAGGGAGGAGAAAGGGGCAGGGCAGGTGAACAAAACATAAGCACATGGGAGACAAAAACAAACAAGGAAGCTGCAATGCAGCCTTAGTCCAGTGGGTGGCCAGAGTCTCAGAAAACAGGATCACACATACATACATACATGCAATACACACACACACATGTGTACATGCACAAACACACACACACTTGTGCAAGCACACACACACTCACACATTCAGTTCAATTCAGTTTTATTTATACAGCTCCTTTTCCAAGAGTATTGTCTCATAGCGCTTTACAGAAGGAGCACCCAAGAGCAACAGGGGCAAGGAAAAACTCCCTTATGTTTAGTTAGTCTAGGAAGAAACCTTGGGCAGATCCAAGACTCAAGGGGCTAACCCAACTGCCAGGGGTCATGCACTACAAGTTGTCTATGGTTTGAGCTAAGGATCATAATAATTCTAGAGGATTATCCCACTTTACATTACATGGTAGTCAGTCCATAGGTGGATGGTGTGTACATCACATGCATGCAGTACACACACACACACACACACACACACACACACACACACACACACACACACACACACACACAAAATACCCTGTGGGCCCAGAGAGATAAAAAACAACCCAGCTCCATACTAAGTGATCTTGGGGTACACAGAGGCCTAGACAAGGGTTTGGTTCATCAAGACACCTGGCTCTGATGAGATCACTCAGGAGAGGGAGGATTGGGCAGTGTGTGTGTGTGTGTGTGTGTGTGTGTGTCTTATCTAAAAGTGTCTCTTATCTAAAGGTGTGTGTGTGTCTCTTATCTAAAAGTGTCTCTTATTTAAAAGTGTGAGTGTGTGGTTTATGTGTGTGTGTGTGTTATCTAAAAGGGAGGATTGGGCAGTGCTCCTTATGATGATGCATGTGGGTTGTAGTTGGATTGTCAGGTTGTGAAACCATAACGCATGAAGGCCTTAAAATGTTAGTTCAGAGGAAGACACTGAGAGTTTGTGCATCTTCTCACTTTTTTTTTTTTTTTTGGGGGTTGGGTTTTTGTCTTTGGGTGTGTGTGTGTGTACGTTTGTGTGTGACCATGTGTATGTGTGTTGGTGGGAATGTGTGTGTGTGTGTGTGTGTGGTATGTGTTTGTTTGTGTGTATGTGTGTGAGAGAGAGAGAGAGAGAATGTGTGTTTGTGTGTGTGTGTGTCTGTGTGTGTGTATGTGAATTGTGTGTGTGTGTGTGTGTGTGTATATCTTTTAATTTTTAGGGCTGTGTGTGTGTGGATGTGAGTGTGTGTGTGTGTGTGTGTGTGTGTGTGTGTCCATATCTTCCCTCTTCTCCCCTTTCCTTTCTCTCTGCTCCATCTCTCTTATACTGTGTGTGTGTGTGTGTGTATACTTGTGTGTGTGTATGCACATTTGTGTGTGTGCGTGTGTGTGAGAGAGAGAGAGGTGTGTGTGTTTGTGTGTGTGTGTGAGTGTTTATGAGAATTGTGTGTGCCTGTGTGAGAATTGTGTGTGTGTGAATTGTTTGCTTGTATGTGTGTGTGTGTTTGTGTATCTTCTCATTTTTAGGGTTTTGTGTGTGAGAGAGAGAGTGGTTTGTGTGTTTGTGTATATATTTAAATTTTTAGGGCTGTGTGTGTGTGTGTGTGTGTGTGTGTGTGTGTGTGTGTTTGTCCATATCTTCCCTATTCTCCCCTTTCTTTTCTCTCTGCTCCATCTCTCTTATACTGTGTGTGTGTGTGTATACTTGTGTGCGTGTATGCACATTTGTGTGTGTATGTGTGTGTGTGTGAGAGAGAGAGAGAGAGAGAGAAGTGTGTGTGTAGAAGAATTGTGTGTTTAGGTGTGTGTGTGAGAATTGTGTGTGTGTGTGAGAGTGTCAGACACAGACGGATGGAGGCAGGAATAAATGAACAAAGGGATATTTATTTGAACAAATCAAAGAACAAACAAAAGCCACATCCACTTCTCAAGTGGAGGGAACTGAAAATGATCAACTATTAAGGTTAACAGAAAACTAGGAAGTACTCGTAACAAACAAGTAAGATCAGGAGGGAGTACAAAACAAACCAAACAGAGAATCTAAACTTACGACACGATGGCTACGGGAAAACGCGGAACACCAACGATAAGTAAGCAGTCTGAGAATATATCGACGAGACCAGACAAAGGGTGAAGTGAAGGGGAGACTTCAATAAGGTGGAGACCAGGTGACAATAATTAGAACTCAGGTGAAGGGGATCTAGTGCGAGACTGTGGCGTAGCGTGAGGGGGCGTGGCCGTGACCAGGTCCGATGCAGACCTGACAGAGAGAGAGAGAGTGGTTTGTGTGTGTATCTTTTCATTTTTAGGGCTGTGTGTGACTGTATATTGATGTGACTGTGTGTTTGTGTGGTGTGTGTGTGTGTGTGTGTGTGTGTGTGTGTGTGTGTGTGTGTGTGTGTGTGTGTGTGTGTGTGTTTGTGTTTGTGGTGTTTGTGTGTGTCCATATCTTCCCTCTTCTCCCCTTTCCTTTCTCTCTGCTCCATCTATCTTCTACTGTGTGTGTGTGTGTGTGAATACATGTGTGCGTGTTTGCACATTTGTGTGTGTATGTGTGTGTATAACAAGAGAATTGAGAGAGCGAGAGAGAGAGAATTGTGTGTGTTTGTGTGTGTATAACAATTGCATGTTTGTGTGTGAGTGTGTTTTACAATTGTGTGTGCCTGTGTGAGAATTGTGTGTATGTGTGTCTGTATGTGAATTGTGTGTGTTTGTGTATCTTTTAATTTTTAGGGCTGTGTGTGTGTGGATGTGAGTGTGTGTGTGTGTTGGGTGTGTGGTATGTGTGTGTGTGTGTGTCCATATCTTCAATCTTCTCCCCTTTCCTTTCTCTCTGCTCCATCTCTCTTATACTGTGTGTGTGTGTGTGTGTGTGTGTATACTTGTGTGCATGTATGCACATTTGTGTGTGTATGTCTGTGTGAGAGAGAGAGGTGTGTGTGTATGTGAGTGTTTATGAGAATTGTGTATGCCTGTGTGAGAATTGTGTGTGTGTGTGAATTGTTTGCTTGTATGTGTGTGTGTGTGTGTGTGTTTGTGTATCTTCTCATTTTTAGGGTTTTGTGTGTGTGAGAGAGAGAGAGAGAGTGGTTTGTGTGTGTGTGTATCTTTGAATTTCTAGGGCTGTGTGTGTGTGTGTGTGTGTGTGTGTGTGTGTGTGTGTGTGTGTGTGTGTGTGTGTGTGTGTGTGTGTGTCCATATCTTCCCTCTTCTCCCCTTTCCTTTCTCTCTGCTCCATCTCTCTTATACTGTGTGTGTGTGTGTGTGTGTGTATACTTGTGTGTGTGTATGCACATCTGTGTGTGTGTGTGTGTGTGTGTGTGTGTGTGTGAGAGAGAGAAGTGTGTGTGTAGAAGAATTGTGTATTTAGGTGTGTGTGTGTGTGAATTGTTTGTGTGTGTATGTGAGTGTGTATGAGAATTGTGTGTGCCTGTGTGCCTGAGAATTGTGTGTGTGTGTGTGTGTGAGAGAGAGAGAGAGAGAGAGAGAATGTGTGTGTGAGAGAGAGAGAATGTGTGTATGAGAGAGAGACCAAATGTGTGTGTGTGTGTCCATATCTTCCTTCTTCTCTCCTTTCCTTTCTCTTTGCTCCATCCTTTTTTCAGCTTCTTCTTGTTCCCTCTCTTATACACTGTGTATGTGTGTGAGAGAGAGAATTGTTGGTGAGTGTGTGTATGAGAATTGTTTGTGTATGTGTGTGTATGAGAATTGCTTGTGTATGTGTATGTGTGTGTGTGTGTGTGTGTGTAAACATGCCCTTTCCTGCTCCATGTTCTGATGAGGATGTTCTCTCCTCTCTCCTCTCCTCTTGTGTGCAGATGCCTGTGATCTCACACTGGACCCAAACACAGCACACAGACGTCTCTCTCTCTCTGAGGGGAACAGAACCACCCAGAGAGATTTGACTGGTACTCTCAGGTGCTGTGTAGAGAGGGTCTGTCTGGACGCTGCTACTGGGAGGCTGAGTGGAGTAATAGTGCTGTTATAGCAGTGGCATATAAAAGCATCCAGAGGAAAGGGGGTGGGAGTGAGAGCAGTGGGTTTGGATCTAATGCCAAGTCCTGGAGTCTGGAATGCTCTGGTAACAGTTACTCTGCCCGTCACAATAATAATCCCACTGCCATACCTGCCCCCTCCTCCAGCTCCAGCAGAGTAGGAGTGTACCTGGACTGGCCAGCAGGCACTCTGTCCTTCTACAGCGTCTCCTCTGACACACTCACACACCTGCACACGTTCCACTCCACATTCACTGAGCCCCTCTACCCTGGGTTTTGGGTTTATTTGGGCTCAGTGTCCCTGTGCCACATCACATGACCTCCTAGTCCTGTAGGAGAAGAGACACACACACACACCTGATTACACACTGCTCTCTCTCTTTTATGCTCCCTCTCTTTCTTCATCTCCCTCTTCTCATTTCCTCCCTTCTTCCCCAGACTCTGCGTGTGTGCATGTGTTTGTGTGTGTTGGGGGTGATGTCCACCTTTCAACATCAGTTTATTTTCACTCACACACACACACACTCACACACATGGACACACTCACACACATGCACACACACACACACACTATTTTTCTCCCTCTTTTTTGCTCTTTTCTCTTCTACTTACTCTCTTGTCTTCCTTCTCTTCCTTTCCTCCCCTCTTCCTCAGACTGTGTGTGTGTGTGTGTGTGTATGTTTGTGTGTGTGTGTTTGTGTGTCTGTCTGTCTGTGTGTTTTCTGCTTTTCATTATTTTATT
>JAIFZK010000074.1:435000-462500 GCA_027481765.1 Tenualosa thibaudeaui | reverse complement strand
GCAGGAGAGACAATCAAATTACATTGTTGTGCAAACACTAATGACAATAAAAAATCCATCTATCTATCAGACATTTCCTGGACTACCTATAAAAATCCTGTAACAGACTAAATGGGACCCACCGGTATGGTATAGGGCAGAGACTCACCGGTATGGTGACCTGACGGACGGTTGCCAGCTTAGCCCCCGTTAAAGCGTTAGCTACCAGAGGCACCTTGAGATCTTCGGTAGGGAGCCCCCACTGGTTCACCAGGCCGGCGTCGACGAAGCTCTCCTCCGCACCCGAGTCGATGAGGACCTCCGTCTGTCGTCGTTGTGTTCCCCAGGTCAGGACGGCAGGAAAGAGGGTCCGCTGGGTAGGTGAGGGGTTGGTTGAAGTGACGCTCACCCGTACCCCTCTCACGGGTGAGCGTGGGCTTTTACCGGGCAAGCGGCAAGGTAGTGTCCAGGCTGACCACAGTATAGGCATAAGCGGGCTTCGCTGTCGTAGTCTTCGCTGTCTCTCCTCCACGCTCAGGCGAGTCCGGTCCACCTGCATCGGCTCCGGAGTTGGCATGATGGGAGGTGGAGAAGAAGAGGTAGCGAGACGGGTGGTTCCTCCACCCACAGCGCCGGATGCCCTGAAACGTCGACGTTGCTGCAGCCTCGTATCGACGCGGATGGCCAGATCGACCAGCCCCTCGCAGGTCTCAGGCAGATCATGGGAAACCAGTTCATCTTTTAGCTCCTCCGAGAGGCCGTTTAGGAAGGTGTCAAACAGAGCTTTTTTACCCCAGCCTGATGAGATCGCCAGGGTCTGGAAATCAATGGCAAAGTCCGAAACTGATCGGGAACCCTGGCGTAGATGGAGCAATTTGCGTGCGGCTTCGTGTCCGTGTTTGGAGCGGTCGAAGACTCGCTTCATTTCGGAGGCGAATTCTCTGAAATCATCACAGACTGGGGACTTCGCTTCCCAAACAGCCGTTCCCCACTCTCGAGCTCACCCCGACAACTGGATGATGACGTAAGCCACCTTGGCTCGCTCAGTGGAGAATGACCCGGGCTGGAGGCTAAAAATCAAGGTACACTCGGACAAAAACGAACGACAGATACCTGGCTCACCAGCTCGTAGTAAGTAATCCAAAGTAGCAAAGTTGACAGAGTCCAAAACACGGATAAGCAAAAAACACCGGCACAGGTAGAAACACGAGAATCAAACATTAGAACTAAAACTCACGACAAGGAACACGGTCAGACAATCAGACAAAGTGCAATGGAAGGACTGGGGAATATATAGGGAAGGGAGCAATGTAACAAACAAGGGACAGGTGAAACTCATTACAGAAATCAAGGACATGAGGACCGGGTGCAGAGCAGGGGAGGAGAAAAGGGGCAGGGCAGACAGCAAAACAGAAGCACATGGACGAAGTAAACAATACACAGAGATTGCAAAACACAGACAGTCCAGTAGGTGGCCGGAGTTGTCGAGAGCAGGATCATGACAAATCCCATATGATGCCCTTGTTTTCATAGGCTGGAGTGATTCAGGTGAGGTGTGAATGGGTAGTCTATGATCTGCTTTAGTCAAAATATCATTAGAATAATGAAGTGCACCTAAGTTAGATCTTGTATGAATTTCTGTGAGGCAGCTGCTCAGTCAAATGAAGAAAACATTTATTTTGTTCACCACAACCAGATTTGTTTTCCTGCCTGAGTGAAAGACTTGCCACACTCGCTACACAGGTATGGCTTCTCTTCTGTGTGTCTGGTGTCCACTTTGAGGGCTGATGTGCTAGTTAGCTCTTCCTACACTCTGAGCAGTGATAGGCTCTCTCTCCTGTGTGTGTTCTCTGATGTGTTTTTAAGAGATCACACAGCTGTAACCACATTCGCTGCAGTAATACGGCTTCTCCCCAGTGTGACTTCTAATGTGCAGGACCAGGCCATGTGAGAAGACAAACTTCTGGTCACACTCGGAGCAGTGGTAGAGCTTTTTGCCCGTGTGCACTCTCAAATGCTCACTTTTGTGAAGCCCTTTCCACAGTAGGTGCAGTGTGCTCACTTGTGTCAAGCCCTTCCCACAGTAGGTGAGGTGAGGTAGTAAGGGTGCACGCTGCTGTGTGCTCTTTGGTGCGTGGTGAGCTCACTGCCTGTAGCAGAACTCTGACTGCACTGCATGCAGTGGTGGGCTTTGGTGCCCGTGTCATTGTCTGGTGGGTGAATGTCTTGGCACAGGCAGTGCAGGCAGTAGGACTCCTCCCCTGTATGCAATTTCTTGTGGAGTTTCAGCACATCTGACCTGGCAAATCTCTGTAGTAAACAGTGATGAAAAACATATTCACAATTAAACATTTCAATCATCAAACATTTCATAGAATGCAGCCAATGCAGGTAAACTGGTGAAGTACTTCATTTTCTGAGTAAAGTTATGAAAATAATATATTCACAGTTATTTAAAGTGAAGTAAAGTTAACTGGTATTTAGCAGATGGCTTTATCCAAAACACCACAGACATGTTATATGGGGTTTGTGAATTACACACGGGTCACCCAATGGTCAGTCAAGCAACATAACCACTGCTCCACCATGCCCACCAATCACAAATGTAACATAAATTCCTAATATTTCATACAATGCAGCCAGTGCAGGTATTCGGATGAAGTATCATTTTTATTATATATTTATAATAAAATATATAAATATATATATTTATAAACCATAACAACTTGTGCTGTGACACTTGAACCAGGACCAACATCCCCATCTCCTTTATTCTCCTCCTTACTGGCACTGGGTTTAGCAGCCAAGTCTTCATGTTCATTGGCTGTCTCATCTGTCAAGTAGAGTGGGTGAAAGACAGGCCTTAAACAAATGGACCTCCTTCTCACCTGTCCCCTGTGCTCCAGAGAGCGTCTCCTGCTCTGCCTCCTGCTGCTCTCCTGCCCCTTAGAAGAGCTCTAGGAGGCTGATTCCAAACAGCCCACAGGAGAGTCTGCTGTTCACCCACTCCCTTCTCCTGGGTGGGAGCCAGCGCTTCATGACCTGCAGCTGGGCCAACCCGTGTCTCCAACTTGATCATGTGTGGAATAGAAGAGCAGGTAAGAGTCCCTCAGTAAACAGGTGAGCAGGCAGGGGAAACCAAAGGAGTCTTCCAGAGAGACAAGTGAGTTGAAGGCATTTGGGGCTCAGCCTCTGGTGGGGATTGTGCTGAATGATGTCAGGGAAGGTGAACCTGCCTTTAATCCACCTTGACTGCTGTTGGGCTCGCTGTGTGAAACACCTGAATATTTGTTGAGACATCAGTGGAATCCCAGCTGTCCACTGATCTCAGGTGCTCATGAGGAAACTCTGTCCAGGGTGTGGGAATCTGCAGCTGTAGGTCACACCCATGAGCCACAACACATTAAAGCAAATATGAAAGTAGCAGCCTGTCTCAGCCATAACCTGTAGCTGACACAAAACCAGAAGATCCTTCCCAATCGGGGGTTTGTATCACTTATGCTTAATCTCAGTGGAAGTTTTCATCTACAGACTCCCTTTGAGCCAAATGTGTGTACATGTATGAGTGTGTGTGTGTTTTTTTTGCATGCATATGAGAAAGTGTGTGTGTATGTGTGTGTGTGTATTCTCATTACTTTAATCTCCAGACTGCTGTTGAGTCAACTGTGTTTGTCCAGCTGTAAACAGACCCCAGGTGCTCATGGAGAGCTGTCAGTGTCATGTCATTGAGAAGCACTGTCTGTGTGTGTGTGTCTGTGTGTCACTTTGAGATGCACAGCACTGCAGCTCTCTCCAATCAGCTTCTTATCAGTAGTCTAAAGTACTGTGTGAGTGTGTGTATGCGTGCGTGTGTGTGTGTGTGTGTGTTTGTGTGTGTGCGTGCGTGCGTGCGTGTGTGTGTGTGTGAGAGAGAGAGAGAGAGAAAGAGATTTGTGCTTTGAGATGCTCAGCTCAGGCTCTTCAGTCCACTCATCAGTCTGTTTGTTAAAGCACTTAGTCTGTGTGTCTCGGTGTGTGTCTGTTATTCATCTTACGACAGCTGATACAGGTATTCTGATATCTTGGTCTATTTGTGATTTGCTTATTTTTATCCATCTGGAAGAAGCCCTCAGTATAGAGCAAAGCAGTGGGGCTGTAAAGGGACACACACCCACAGCTGATCCTCAGTCAGACGCCACACACAAACACACAGACACACACATATGCAGGGAGCAGTCAATTATATACATTCTGTACACATTATAAACATATATATAGATGGAATATATTTTTACTGTCTCTTTCCCTCTCTCCACACACATGCACCCTGATTACAGACATTTTGCCATTCTGCCACAGGCTCCTGCTGTTTAAAATCATGGCCCAGTTTGTCATCCTCGGTTGCCCCTGGATACTGAGCATGTTTCTCTCCAGCAGTTGAGTGCTGGAGGTCCTCTTCCTCCTTTTCACCTCACAGCAGGGCACCTTCATCTTCCTCGTCCACTGCCTTCTCAATGATGAGGTCAGACCCATCTCATGCCTGCCATCTCCTCTCACCTGCGTCACTTTACTGTACCTGCACTTTGACACCTTCAACTAACTACAACAACATGGAGTCTGTCTCTGTGTGTCTACTAGTCACTCTGTTTTAAGCATGTAAACAGCATTTGGGATGAAGATGGCTAATAGCTTATAGGGAAACCTGCCTATTTGGCTTTAGATTCTACTGGGATTTGGTTATGAGTATAATTGGAATTGGTTCTAGACTACTGGGATTTGGTTATGAGTATAATGAAATTTGGTTATAGACTACTGGGATTTGGTTATTTGGTTCACTTGAAGGTGATCTAAGGGGTATGTGTCCACAATAGCTGTCAGGACACCCCTTACCCACAGAGGCAGTGTTGCGTACAAGCCATTTCTGGTCCATTTGGGTTTTCTTTTTCTTTTTTACTGAATAAAAGAATGAAATGAAACGATACAACTAGCAAATGCCACTCATTCGACGGACAATCACTTGATTTATCCAGCCATTGATTAACCCTTAGGCAGGTTAACAGATAAGAGAGGCTATTTGTATACCTTATATTGAGCTGTATTCTTACACACACACCTTGACCCCCATATTGTTCATAAAATCACCCTTAAGTATTTCTCCAAACAGGCTACAGGTTTTTGCGTCAACGAGCAACAAAACGAGAGGTGACTGGAGAATGCTTAGGCTGTAGGGCGCTCTTTGGCTACCAAAGACAAAAAACTTTTGAGAGCGCATGACGTCAGTCCGTCTCCCACTTGTTTTCATGGAACAAGCGAAAACGAAAGTAGCCTACAAGAGACGCCTGGCGAAGGAACGGTTGTGGCACGACCGTGTGTAATGTAAATTGTGTACATTTCTGACGTTATGGTGGAGGTAAGTGAACGTATCGAGTTAAATATGTGGTCGCAATCGATTGCAGAAATGTCGATTATTGAAGATAAACCAAACAGACGGACAGAACAGTCGGAGACGGTGTTCAGAGACGGAGTTGACGGGGCTAACGTTAACTTTATTGTCTTCGTTCGTTGGTCTACTTTTCATACCACCTTTTCAGACCTTAGCTGCATCGGCTTTAGTCAAATAAACGTAAGGTTATAGGCTAGAATCATTTGTAATGGATTAGCCTATTTCTTGCTGCCAAGTTTAGGCTAATCAAGGACATGAATCGGCTCTCGCATAAACGGTATTATGGCTCAGGCCTAATAGACTATCAGATCTATAAGTCATCAGATGGGAGTAATACCCATATCAGGAATATTAAAAAAATCGTCGTGTTTTTTGAGACACAGTGTAACCAGAGAGGGTGAAAATGGAGTATTCAGTGATCTTAGGTGTAGGCCTAACGTTACGTTCTCTTGAAGGAATGTTGGCTGCATTAAGTTTCCTGTAGCCTGTGGTTCCCCCTACTGGTCAGAATAACAAAGACCGCATTTTTTTTTTACAAACATCTTTCACCCCACCCTTTCTTGTCATTTCAGTGGTTCCCTTGATGTCAACATGAAATATCCACAGATCTGATTGGTCTATCTGGCTGGTGAAAGTAAAAGTCCACAAGAACCTTTCATCTGAGACATTTTTCTCACCTCTTCTATGAGGAGGATCCCCTCTGCTTCTTCCTCTCTCTGTCTTCGTTTGATTGAATGATCAGGATGGACCCTCTAGAGGATGAGGATGCTCTTAGTAGACATCAGGCAGGCAGAGCAGAATTTCCTGTGTCCAGCCATGTGGCCTCTGAAAATGAGAAGCAGACTACTGATAGATGCCAGAGGATCAGCACAGGACACGTGTTATCTTATCCAGAGTGAGATGCCACTACCATTACCTGTTACAGTGTGTGACATTTTAGCTTTTGTATTTGATTGGGAATTGTGTGTGTGTGTGTGTGTGTGTGAGAGAGAGATGTTGGAAAGCTACTTACAGCTCTAGTGAACTGTAATAACAAATCAATTATTATTTTTTAAGTTAAAAAACAAAAGTATATATATATATATATATGTTAGTGTCTGAACATGTCTTAAATGTTTAAACATATGCAGAAACCAGGATAAGTGAAAATGAGTGTGTTTATAACCATGAAAATATGTATGTTTGTGGAAAGGAGAATCACTCCATAGAAAACCATTATAATATTGGATGCCCTACCCTACCCTACAGTTAAGTGCTTAAGGGAACTTTTTGTGGGCTGGGAGACATTTTTAGGACCTTATATACCCAACCATGAAGTTTAATAACCAACTAAAATAAAATGGCAGCCCATTGCTGACCATTTATTTCCATATATCACCCTTTATAGTCATCTTTATAGGTTGAGTTTGGTGTTTGGTTTGGTGTGCTGTTTGGTGTAGGGTTTGGTCTGCTGTTTGGTGTGTGTGTGTGTTTTAAAAGAGTGAGAGTGAAGGAGAGAGATTATGTTGTAATGTGTCTATGAAGAGTGACCAATCCATGGATCATCCTGTCTGTTTCATTATGGTACCAGCATTTTTTTTTTTTTTAAAGAATGTTAGGTGTGTGTGTGTGTGTCCAAGCATGCATGTGTGTGCATAGACATGTTTGTGTGTGTGCGCAGACGTGTGTGTATAGGTGTGCGTGTGTGTCAAGAAAAGGCAAGATATTATGTTGTGGTGTGTCTATGAAGTGACTGATTTTTATTGTTGTTGTGTCTACCCAGATCACAGACACACAGACCAGTGTCTCCAGTGTCCAGCTGTGTGTCTATGAAGAGTGACTGGTCCATGAATCACCCAGCCAATTTCAACAGGGGACCAGCAAAGTGAGATTTCAGTTTTGTTTATTTTATTTTATTTTTTTTTTTTAAGAACAGTAGGTGTGTGTGTGTGTGTGTGTGTGTGCGCTTGTTTGTCGTTTTGTGTGGCCTGTGTGCACATACACATTTATCTGTGTGTGTGTGTGTTTAAGAATTCAAGAGTAAGTGTGTGTGTGTGTGTGTGTGTGTTTGTCAGTTTGTGTGGCCTCTGCACACATGCAAGTTCATCTGTGTGTGTGTGTGTGTGTGTGTTAAAGTGTGCTCTGTATGTGTGTGTGTGAGAGTGTTTGTCATTTTGTGTGGCCTGTGCGTGTGTGTGTGTTTGTGTGAGAGTGCATTACACATAACCTTATACATTGTAGAGACACAGGACTGGAGAAGTGATTTGTGTGTGTGTGTCCAAGCATGCATGTGTGCGCATAGACATGTTTGTGTGTGCACACAGGCGTGTGTGTGTGTGTGTGTGTGTGTGTATAAGTATGTCTGTGTGTGTGTGTGTGTGTGTGTGTGTGTGTGTGTGTGTGTGTGTGTGAGAGAGTGCATTACAGATAACCCTATACATTGTAGATACATAGGACTGGAGAAGTGATTTGTGTTGTTGTGTCTACCCAGATCACAGACACACAGACCAGTGTCTCCAGTGTCCAGTGGTGTGTCTATGAAGAGTGACTGCTCCATGGATCACCCAGCTAGTTTCAGCAGGGGACCAGCAAAGTGAGATTTCAGTTTTGTTTAGTTTTTTTTAAGAACAGTATGTGTGTGTGTGTGTGTGTGTGTGTGTGTGCGCTTGTTTGTCGTTTTGTGTGGCCTGTGTGCACATACACATTTATCTGTGTGTGTGTCTGTTTAAGAATACAAGAATAAGTGTGTGTGTGTGTGTGGGTGTGCCTCTGCACACATGCATGTTCATCTGTGTGTGTGTGTGTGTGAAAGTGTGCTCTGTATGTGTGTGTGTGTGTGTGTGAAAGTGTGCTCTGTATGTGTGTGTGTGTGTGTGTGTGTGTGTGTGTGTGATTGTGTCAGTTTGTGTGTGTAAGAATACAAGAATGTGTGTGTGTGTGTGTGTGTGTGTGTGTGTGTGTGTGTGTGTGTGTGTGTGTGTGTGTGAGAGAGAGAGAGAGAGAGAGAGTGCATTACAGATAACCTTATCCATTGCAAAGGTGTCAAATGATTCAGCCCAGATAATTATGTATTTGTCTCCAGTGTCCAGCTGTGGGCCTGTGGAGAGAGATCTTAATCTTCTCCAACTCTTCAGTTCAACACTAGCCAGTCTGATCCAACTGTAATGACTCAAGCACTAAAGTGGCTGAACTGTCATTTTTACTGTAAATGTTATAAAGTAGTGGAGGCTCATAAGGATTGACACAAACATGCAGCAAGGAGGCAGAAACTGTGATGAGTGCAATTTATTCTTCTACCACCAAGAGTTCAGATGCACCCCAATACAAAAATAGTGAAAGAATGACAAAAGAAAGTAAACAGAAATAACAGCGGGTAGAAAAGGGCTTAAATAGAAACAAATTCTCAAAGGAAGTTCATATATCTGAGAGTAATTCGTCCAAGGAGAGCACAGGCAGAGTTTCTTGCTTCATCTACAACCACAACTGCAACCTCAACCCATTTACACAGTAATATGCAACAGTAACATATTAGTGTTTGTCATCTGCACATGATATTAACTGGTGTGTATGCATGTATGTGTGTGTGTGTGTGTGTGTGTGTGTTCTTGGTATTAGATCTCCCTTGATAATTTGCATCTTTGGAGATTTTAAGAATAAGGATTAGTGCAAGTGTGGAGTGTGTAAGCAGCTGAATTATTACCAATATTGCCTGTTTAAACATTGTGGAGTGTGTGAAATTCTAACTTCTGAATACAAAAGTGGAGAGAAGTATGTGTGTGTGTGTGTGTATGTGTGTATGTGTGTGTGTGTGTGTGTGTGTGTGTGTGTGTGTGTGTGTGTGTGTGTGTGTGTGTGTGTTTAGGAAAGGAGACAGGTATGTTGGAAAGCTCAACCTATTATCTTGTACTATCTGTTCTTCTGCACACAGACGACGGAGACACAGACCAGTGTCTCCAGTGCCCAGCTGTGTGTCTATGAAGAGTGACCAGTCCATGGATCCCCCTCAGAACTTCAGCAGGGGACCAGCAAAGTCTGATCCAAAGTAAGATTTGTTTTAAATCCATACACAAAACTTGTGTGTGTGCATGTGAGTGTGTGTGTGTGTGTGTGTGAGAGAGAAAGAGTGTGTGGTTTGTGTTTGTGTGTATGAGAGAGTGTGTGTATGTGTGTTTTTGTGTATGTGTGTGTGTCTCTAAACATGTATGTGTGTGTGATTTTGTTTTCATCCATACATAAAATTTGATGTGTGTATGTTTGCATTCACACACTTGTACCAACACACACACACACACACAGTTTTAAATGTATATGATAAGAAGGTAGAGGTGTGGAGGAAGCATGTTTAGATTTGCCTCCTGAATCACCATTGCAAAGGTGTCAAATGATTCAGCCCAGATAATTATGTATTTGTCTCCAGTGTCCAGCTGTGGGCCTGTGGAGAGAGATCTTAATCTTCTCCAACTCTTCAGTTCAACACTAGCCAGTCTGATCCAACTGTAATGACTCAAGCACTAAAGTGGCTGAACTGTCATATTTACTGTAAATGTTATAAAGTAGTGGAGGCTCATAAGGATTGACACAAACATGCAGCAAGGAGGCAGAAACTGTGATGAGTGCAATTTATTCTTCTACCACCAAGAGTTCAGATGCACCCCAATACAAAAATAGTGAAAGAATGACAAAAGAAAGTAAACAGAAATAACAGCAGGTAGAAAAGGGCTTAAATAGAAACAAATTCTCAAAGGAAGTTCATATATCTGAGAGTAATTCGTCCAAGGAGAGCACAGGCAGAGTTTCTTGCTTCATCTACAACCACAACTGCAACCTCAACCCATTTACACAGTAATATGCAACAGTAACATATTAGTGTTTGTCATCTGCACATGATATTAACTGGTGTGTATGCATGTATGTGTGTGTGTGTGTGTGTGTGTGTGTGTGTGTGTGTGTGTGTGTGTGTGTGTGTGTTCTTGGTATTAGATCTCCCTTGATAATTTGCATCTTTGGAGATTTTAAGAATAAGGATTAGTGCAAGTGTGGAGTGTGTAAGCAGCTGAATTATTACCAATATTGCCTGTTTAAACATTGTGGAGTGTGTGAAATTCTAACTTCTGAATACAAAAGTGGAGAGAAGTATGTGTGTGTGTGTGTGTGTGTGTGTGTGTGTGTGTGTGTGTGTGTGTGTGTGTGTGTGTGTGTGTGTGTGTGTGTGTGTGTGTGTGTTTAGGAAAGGAGACAGGTATATTGTAAAGCTCAACCTATTATCTTGTACTATCTGTTCTTCTGCACACAGACGACGGAGACACAGACCAGTGTCTCCAGTGCCCAGCTGTGTGTCTATGAAGAGTGACCAGTCCATGGATCCCCCTCAGAACTTCAGCAGGGGACCAGCAAAGTCTGATCCAAAGTAAGATTTGTTTTAAATCCATACACAAAACTTGTGTGTGTGCATGTGAGTGTGTGTGTGTGTGTGTGAGAGAGAAAGAGTTTGTGTTTGTGTGTATGAGAGAGTGTGTGTATGTGTGTTTTTGTGTATGTGTGTGTGTCTCTAAACATGTATGTGTGTGTGATTTTGTTTTCATCCATACATAAAATTTGATGTGTGTATGTTTGCATTCACACACTTGTACCAACACACACACACACACAGTTTTAAATGTATATGATAAGAAGGTAGAGGTGTGGAGGAAGCATGTTTAGATTTGCCTCCTGAATCACCATTGCAAAGGTGTCAAATGATTCAGCCCAGATAATTATGTATTTGTCTCCAGTGTCCAGCTGTGGGCCTGTGGAGAGAGATCTTAATCTTCTCCAACTCTTCAGTTCAACACTAGCCAGTCTGATCCAACTGTAATGACTCAAGCACTAAAGTGGCTGAACTGTCATTTTTACTGTAAATGTTATAAAGTAGTGGAGGCTCATAAGGATTGACACAAACAGGCAGCAAGGAGGCAGAAACTGTGATGAGTGCAATTTATTCTTCTACCACCAAGAGTTCAGATGCACCCCAATACAAAAATAGTGAAAGAATGACAAAATAAAGTAAACAGAAATAACAGCGGGTAGAAAAGGGCTTAAATAGAAACAATGTCTCAAAGGAAGTTCATATATCTGAGAGTAATTCGTCCAAGGAGAGCACAGGCAGAGTTTCTTGCTTCATCTACAACCACAACTGCAACCTCAACCCATTTACACAGTAATATGCAACAGTAACATATTAGTGTTTGTCATCTGCACATGATATTAACTGGTGTGTATGCATGTATGTGTGTGTGTGTGTGTGTGTGTGTGTGTGTGTGTGTGTGTGTGTGTGTGTGTTCTTGGTATTAGATCTCCCTTGATAATTTGCATCTTTGGAGATTTTAAGAATAAGGATTAGTGCAAGTGTGGAGTGTGTAAGCAGCTGAATTATTACCAATATTGCCTGTTTAAACATTGTGGAGTGTGTGAAATTCTAACTTCTGAATACAAAAGTGGAGAGAAGTATGTGTGTGTGTGTGTGTGTATGTGTGTGTGTGTGTGTTTGTATGCGTGTGTGTGTGTGTGTGTGTGTGTGTGTGTGTGTGTGTGTGTGTGTGTGTTTAGGAAAGGAGACAGGTATATTGTAAAGCTCAACCTATTATCTTGTACTATCTGTTCTTCTGCACACAGACGACGGAGACACAGACCAGTGTCTCCAGTGCCCAGCTGTGTGTCTATGAAGAGTGACCAGTCCATGGATCCCGATCAGAACTTCAGCAGGGGACCAGCAAAGTCTGATCCAAAGTAAGATTTGTTTTAAATCCATACACAAAACTTGTGTGTGTGCATGTGAGTGTGTGTGTGTGTGTGTGTGAGAGAAAGAGTGTGTGGTTTGTGTTTGTGTGTATGAGAGAGTGTGTGTATGTGTGTGTGATTTTGTTTTCAGCCATACATAAAATTTGATGTGTGTGTTTGCATTCACACACTTGTACCAACATACACACACACACACACACACACAGTTTCAAATGTATATGATAAGAAGGTAGCAGTGTGGAGGAAGCATGTTTAGATTTGTCTCCAGTGTCCAGCTGTGGGCCTGTGGAGAGAGATCTTAATCTTCTCCAACTCTTCAGTTCAACACTAGCCAGTCTGATCCAACTGTAATGACTCAAGCACTAAAGTGGCTGAACTGTCATTTTTACTGTAAATGTTATAAAGTAGTGGAGGCTCATAAGGATTGACACAAACAGGCAGCAAGGAGGCAGAAACTGTGATGAGTGCAATTTATTCTTCTACCACCAAGAGTTTTAATGCACCCCAATACAAAAATAGTGAAAGAATGACAAAAGAAAGTAAACAGAAATAACAGCAGGTAGAAAAGGGCTTAAATAGAAACAAATTCTCAAAGGAAGTTCATATATCTGAGAGTAATTCGTCCAAGGAGAGCACAGGCAGAGTTTCTTGCTTCATCTACAACCACAACTGCAACCTCAGCCCATTTACCTGAACTCCCCACTAATTGCATTCAAAATAAAAAATATAATCAAAAATAATTTTCTAACATATTAAAACGTACTGGTAAAGACGTATTGGTAAAGATATGTGATTTTAGGCCTTCTGCATTTTCTTCCTAAATATTTTGAAAGCTTTGCATATGCCATTGAAGCACTGGTTTAAAAAGAATCTGTTTATTTCAAAACAAATGACTGAATGTGTGAATGAAAGTGAGTGAAATGTTGGACATGGTTTTACAGTGGGTGTGTGCCCCCATCTCTTTATACACACACACACACACACACACACACACACACCACACACTAACCCAAACATTAAACTAACACAGCAAATGACAATAAATTACCTGATGTAATAATTAAATAGAACAGTTATTGGTTATTGGTTATTGTTATTGGACATGAACGGATTACAACTTTTGAGAGATTATAATGTATGTGTGTGTGTGTGTGTGTGTGTGTGTGTGTGTTTGTGTGTGCACTGAAGACAAGCTAAACTATAATAAATGGACTGGACTTGAGAAGTGTTTGTGTGTGTGTGTGTGTGTGTGTGTGTGTGTGTGTGTGTGTGTGTGTTTTGTATCATACCTCCTTTAATCATTTGTATGTTGGTGTGATGTTTCTTCAGAGATGTGGAGAATAAAGATCAGTCCAGGTGTGGAGTGTGTAATCAGCTACTGAGGGATCCAGTCATCACCTCCTGTGGATGCAGTTTTGGCAGGCAGTGCATCAGCAGCTACTGGAGTCAGTCTGGTGCATCAGGAGACTACAGCTGTCCCCAGTGCAAAGAGACATTCAAAACTAAACCCCTTCTCCAGCCTCCAGTCAAAGGGGCCAAACTGTCAGGTGAGTTTTAAAGTGTTCATTTCAGAGCAGCTTTACTAAATAAGTGCTGCCAGGGGTCCAGGCCCAGGACAAAAATATTTATGTGTAAATATACCCACAGTACAACCCCCTCTAAACTCCCCAGACAAAAGGGCCAGACAAACCAGTGAGTCTTACAGAGTTGTAATAGCGCTGTGTATACAACAGGTAGACGCGAGAGCACTGTGCACATTCAAAAAATTAGAGCAAGACATTTTTATACAACAGGAATAAAGCGCTCCAGTAACACACCTGATGTAGGCACAATGTTAGTCAAAAAGGGCTGGATGATCATATTTATTATTCCATATTCATTTCAGAGCAGCTTTTCCAAAGAGCAGGGCTCAGACCCAGGAAAAACATAAACAAAATACTTATGATGCCTTTAAAATTATTCACTGGACAGAAACTGAGGCTGCCTTTCTTATTTGTTTGTTTTCTAGTCCCCAGTGGAGTACTGATGACTCATAAAGCCAGTATGAAGAGGAGGTTTGAGAGCATATGTGAAGGCCTCATAAAATCAGGGACTCAGACACTCCTGAACAAGATCTACACAGAGCTCTACATCACAGAGGGAGAGAGTGAAGGGCTGAATAAGGAACATGAAGTTCGGCAGGTAGAATCAGCATCCAGACCACAAACTACAAAGGACACAGCAATTAACTGCAATGACATCTTCAAGTCCTTAACTGGACAGTCGAGATGCATCAGAACTGTCATGACAAAGGGGATTGCTGGCATTGGAAAAACTGTCTCAGTGCAGAAGTTCATTCTTGACTGGGCAGAAGAGAAAGCTAACAAGGATGTAGATTTCATGTTTGTGCTTCCTTTCCGTGAGCTGAATTTGATCAGACATGATCAGTATAGTCTTCACAGGCTCCTGCTTGACTTCCACCCTGAGCTTAGGAAGCTACAGAATGTTGAATACAGAGACTTCCACACTGTGTTCATCTTTGATGGTCTGGATGAGAGTCGACTTCCAATGAATTTCAAAGGGAATCAGGAATTGTCTGATGTGACACAGACATCATCAGTGGATGTGCTGATGACGAGCCTCATTCAGGGAACTCTGCTTCCCTCTGCTCTCATCTGGATAACCTCCCGACCAGCAGCAGCCAATCAGATCCCTTCTCAGTGCATCAGTCAGGTGACAGAAGTACGAGGGTTTACTGACCCACAGAAGGAAGAGTACTTCAGGAAGAGGATCAGTGATCAGGATCAAGCCAACAGAATCATCTCACACATTAAAGCAGCCAGGAGCCTCTACATCATGTGTCACATGCCAGTCTTCTGTTGGCTCTCAGCCACTGTCCTTGAAAAGATAATTGACCAGAAAGATGGGAAGAAGGCCCCCAAAACTCTGACTGAGATGTTCATACACTTCCTACTCATCCAGACCACCAGGAAGAACCAGAAGTATCAAGATGAAAGTGAGACAGATAAACATAAGGTCATGAACTCACATAAGGATGTAATATTAAAATTGTCAGAATTGGCTTTCAAACATCTAGACAATGGCAATCTCATGTTCTACGAGGAAGACCTGAGAGAGTGTGGCATTGATGTCAGTGAAGCTTCAGTGTACTCTGGCATGTGCACTGAGATCTTCAGGGAGGAAAGTGTGTTTCACCACAAGAAGGTCTACTGCTTTGTGCATCTGAGCATCCAGGAGTTTCTTGCTGCACTGCATGTGTTTGTCTGCTATCAGAGAGAAAACAAGGAGGTATTGAAAACATTCACTAGCAGTGGATATAGAGGATGGGACTATTCCAGTGGGTATAGAAAATGGAACTATTCCAGTCGATATAGAGGATGGAACTATTCCAGTGGATATAGAGGATGGGGCTATTCCAGTGATGAGTTGAGTGATCTGTTGAAGGGAGCCATAAATAAGGCTTTGGACAGTGAGAATGGCCACCTGGACCTTTTTGTCCGCTTCCTTGTAGGCATCTCAGTGGAGTGTAATCAGGCCCTTTTACAAGGCTTGCTGACAAACACACACAGCAGCTCAGAGAGCATCAATAAAACATGTCAATATATCAAGGAACTCGAGAGGGAGGACCCGTCTCCTGAAAGATACATTAATCTTTTCCACTGCTTGTATGAAATGAATGATCACTCTCTACATGAAGAAGTTCAGAAATATCTGAAATCTGCAGGTGGTTTCTCAGGTGAATTGTCACCTGCCCACTGTTCAGCACTGGCCCACATGCTTCTGATGTCTGAGGAGGTGCTGGATGAGTTGGACTTGAGGAAATACAGAACATCAGATGAGGGACGGAGGAGACTGATGCCAGCTGTGAGATGCTGCAGAAAGGCTGTGTGAGTACGACAGTATTTACATTCGCAATATTTCTATTTTCACAAAGCATAAATAGTTACTAAACCATATAAAACATCTCTAACATTTTCTGTGTTTTTTTGGTATGTAGGCTACTTGCCTGTTGTATGCCATACAGATGAAAATTACTGTAAACTAACATATTGAACTTGCTAAACAGGAAATATTCATTCATGTTTTGAGGCAACAGATCATTGAGAAATATTGCTGGCCCAAATATGAGCGAGTAGGATTTGAAAAAGTAATGTTCCAGTGGATCGTGTGTGTGTGTGTGTGTGTGTGTGTGTGTGTGTGTGTGTGTGTGTGTCTGTGAGAGAGAGATAGAGAGAGAGAGAGAGGTATTTGGGTATTTGAGAGGAAAGTTCTAGTGTATCCAGCAGAAAATTCATAGTCCAAAGATATGTAATTGTTAAATGGAGGCACATAATGTAAATGGGGTTTAAAAACACTGAATGAAACATTGAATTGTGTAAATAGATCAGATTCAGTGCTTACTTTTTAAGGCTTCCTGGAGAAGAAAAAACATGATTTGGAGTTGCTGCATAGGGGGTATAGCAGAAAAAAATAACAAAAACATTGAAATTATTTTTGCTCCAGATGAGCTGTGCAAACAGGCAACATCCACACATGTGCAACAAGTCATCTTCCATACATACTTTGATTACTTACATGGGCAAAAGTGCAAGACAGTTATCAAAAATACATCCACTGGCTGACAAGCATACATTCACCTTTGTTTATTCATGCGCTTGTTTGAGGAATGGATAAATGGGTGTTTGCACAACCAGTTACTACCATTACTGTTACATTTTGTATTATATTAAAATAAATATAAAGCTCTTGTGCGTTAAAAGATGCAGGTATTCCAATGATTTTTTCATGACATCAGACTTCGGTTCATAGAGGTCTGATGAAATCACACTGATCAATATGTACCAGTGTTGTGTTAGGCAGCTTAATTGTGCTTGTTGTCTGGGGCTCATATTATTCTCTTCTAAATACCTCTTAGTAGGCAGCCATTGTCTTTTCCTCCTGCTGATTCAAACATGACACATTAGCTCTTTTGTCACATTGACACTCTTGCAGACTTGCTGGCTGTAAGCTAACAGAGAAGTCCTGGGAGATTGTGGTCTCAGCTCTGCAGTCTGCAAACTCCCCCTTAAGAGAGCTGGACCTGAGTCAGAATGACCTGCAGAAGTCAGGAGAAAAGCTGCTCTCTGCTCTACAGAGTCCAAACTGCAAACTGGAGACACTGAAGTTAGTAATATGCTGACTGTTTAGATTTCATATTGTGTGCCTGCATGTTTGTTTGTGTGTGTTTGTGTGTGTGTGTATGTGTGTGAGAAGAAAGAGAGAACTTATTCCATAGACTAGCAGACACACTGTAAATAGTAGACTGTGTTGACCTCTTGATAACAGTATAACTGTGTTGAGAGAAGCATACTGGTAAAAGTGACATAATCAAATAACTTTGTCCTCATAGGTGTGAGGAAGAGGAAACCACATAGTAGTTGATTGTGATGAAACGTGCTGTGTGTGGACATGCGCGCACATATGTATTTGTATGTATGTGTACGTAACTCCTGTGCGGAGAGGGACTTGATCCAGCTGATGCAAGGCCTGTCCAACCCCAGCTTCATAGTCTCTTCTTCTCTCTTTCCTCCTGCAGATTCAAACAGTAATATTGTTGACTGATGACGTGCTGTGTGTGTATGTGTGTGTGTGTGTGTCCGTGTTTGGCCAGTATTAACTGTGTTTGGTGTCTGGAGCTCATATATTATTCTCTTCTCTTATCCTTCTTAGTAGTGTTGTGTGTTTGGGGCCTCCTGGCACATACTGTATGTGGGGCAGTTATAGTCTCTTCCTCTCTCTTTCCTCCTGCTGATTCAAACATGACACATTAGCTTTTTATTCTCTTTTGTCTCTCTTGCAGACTTGCTGGCTGTAAGCTAACAGAGAAGTCCTGTGAGGTTGTGGCCTCAGTTCTGCAGTCTTCAAACTCCCCCTTAAGAGAGCTGGACCTGAGTCAGAATGACCTGCAGGAGTCAGGAGAAAAGCTGCTGTCTGCTCTACAGAGTCCGAACTGCAAACTGGAGAGACTGAAGTTAGTAATATGCTGACTGTTTAGATTGTGTTTGTGTGTGTGTTTGTGTGTGTGTGTGTCTTTGGTCGGACAGTATAAACTGTTGTGTGTTTGGGGCGTCCTGGAAGATACTGAATGTGGGGCAGTTATAGTCTTGTCCTCTCTCTTTCCTCCTGCTGATTCAAACATGACACATTAGCCTTTTATACTCTACAAATTCTGATTTTCCTCTCAATGGTGGTGACCTTATTAATTTGCTGCACTAGGCCAATGTTTGCATTATGAAAGAGTTTAGCGTGCTTTGCCTTGGGCCGGTGCTGTGAGCTGCAGCATGAACCCAAACAGTAGTAGGAGATGCTCTGTCAGTGGCAAAGGAAAGGGCAGAATCTGGCAGTTATCATGTAAATGTCAGCCATGTGTGATTGAGTAGTTTGACCAAAGCTGAATAGATCCCCTAAACCGCCTGTTCTCCCTCCCATTTGCAGTCCAAAACTGAAGACTCTCTTGTGAGGAAAGTAGAGAGGCTAGTACAAGTAGTAAGCCTCACCCAAAGGCTGCTAAATCTGTCAGTACAGGCACATTTTTGAACAAGAGGAGTCTCTGTGTTATTGAGTAACATGACCAAAGCTGATCATTTTAATCAACCTGAATCCTTCTGTTATCACTTATATGATCAAATTATCACCCACCCCTAAGCCACATTATGCACCTGGACTGTCTTCTTTTCTGGCTATTAGCCCCATGCACAGACTCTTTTTCTCTTATTTTATAACTGTATTGTCTTAAGATTGTGTTTTCTTAATTTGAACCCTTAGATTTTGTTTAATTAGAACCTATAGATTTGTCTTGCTGTTTACTTTCTATATTGTTGTATTGTGTAGTCTATTTATATTCTGTGTCAGTTGCTGAATTTGGGCTGGTAATATTCTTGCACTGTCTCTTCTGCACAACTGCATGTTGCCCTTTCCTTGTTACCATAGCATTCATCCACTGTGCAAACTACCTGGTATTTCTCTGTCTCTGTACCTCTCTCTATATATGCAGACTGATGTGTTGTGAGCTATCAGATGAATCCTGTAAGGCTGTAGCCTCTGCTCTGCAGTCCTCAGTCTCCCTGACAGAACTGGACCTGAGTCGCAATGACCTGAAGGATTCTGGAGTTCAGCTTCTCTCTGCAGGACTAAGTAGCCCCAACTGTAAACTGCAGACTTTAAGGTTTGTGTGTTTGACTTTCATTCTAGCATCACCAGACTCCTGACTGGAGCTTGTCCATGTGCATGATGCATGTGCTGGAGTTGTTAAATGGGTTACAATTTACTTGAGACTGTGGACATAAGATTGCTGTGAGCCTGTCATAGACATGACGTAGCATGTATCATGAACCATGACATGACACTTCATTACTGTTTATGACTGCCTGTCATTTGGTGTCATTTGTTTTTTGTAATGTCTCAACCCCTAACAGTGCCATTACAAAAAGTTGCCCAAACTGTAAACTGCAGACTTTCAGGTTTGTATCACCAGACTCTTGGAGGTTGTCCAAGAGTTAAATGTTCACATTCATATCTGTACTTAGTATACTGGCCCTAAGCATACTGTGCATACTGTGTGTTTTATCAGCATACATTAATGCAACTTTAATGCTTGTTTAAGTGTGTTTGTGTGTGTGAAAAAGCTACAGTCATGTTGTTTTGTTGTTGAGTTATTTTTATCATCCTTTATCATGTGCTAATGACTTTGTGACTTCCCCTATTGTTTATTGCCCTCAAGCTGAAATCCATCTTTGACATGGACTTTTGTTTTTATAAAGCTAAGCTACCGGTGTGTGTTTTCTTTTTTCTTAAATAATAAGATGGGACAATCATTTGTTTCAGGCTGTCACTTTGTCTCATCACACATGTGGGCTGTTCTCTCTTGGCCTCTGCCCTCAAATCAAACCCCTCCTACCTGAAAGAGCTGGATCTGAGCTACAATCACCCAGGAGACTCAGGTGTCAAAGAGCTCACAGACAGAATGAATGATCCCAGCTGTAAACTACAGACTTTCAGGTGAGTGCTGGGTATTTATCTGGGTTTGGGTTCATCCATTTGTGTCCTCAGTTTGAGACCCTTCTGTGTGGATGTTCTCATGTCTCCATATGGTTTCCTCCTACATATTAATAGACATGTCATGGCCCTTTAAGTGCTGCAGGTTAAAGACACAAACTCATAAGAAGCTCATCAACAGTTTACTTACAAGTACAAGTAAACTGGTCCTGAAGTTCTAAAATTCATTACATCAGACCAGCAATCATCTTCAGATGTTTGGGACAAATACAGGTGTTCAGAGCAGCTTGCACAGACCAACTGAAGGGTGAAGGAGAGCAGTTCTTTAAACAATTAGTAGGTAAATACAGATATCAATATCAAATACAAATATCTTAAATCAATGAATACTCAACCACATGTCCAGTCCAGTCCTGCATCCCTCCAGCAGGAACGGCTCACACTGCAGGACCACCTGCTAACCTGTCTGGGTAAACTGGGTCAATGATCTGGGTTTGGGTCACACCCCAGTCTAGGGTCAGGAGCAACAACAGAAAAGAGCCTGCAGTGCAAATAGTTAGGAAAGCTCACATAAACCTACTGAAGGAACTAGGACGGCAACTCTGAGAACAATTAAATGAACAGAAAATTCATAACATCAGTGAGATGTTTGGGACAAATACAGTGCACAGACCCACTGAAGGGTGAAGGAGAGAGTTCGCTAGAGAACATTTTAATATTATCAATGTTTGGGAGACCCAAAACAATTTTCTGTCATAGGGCCCAAAATTTTTAGCAGCGCCGCTGCAAATAACAGAACACATTATTAGCTTATTAGTTAGTTAATTATCAGCTCAGTCAACTACATGTTCAGTGCAGTTGACATACCCTCCCTTGAATCCGCACGTGACAATACAAACTAGAAAACATATTTAGTCTAAACCCTGTCTATGGTTTGGCTTCCGGTTTGGCCATGAGAGGATAGACAGCAAGAAAGCAGAGCTCCCATCCTAACTTCAAAATAACTTTAAATAACGCCACTGAGGCCAACTTTAATCTTTAATAACTGTCATCTGGCGTGTATGTATTTGTTTTTTCTTTTAAATATACACTCAGTATCGACTGGCATGGTTAAAGGAAGAACAAATACAGCTACGCCAAAACCTAACGTTACTACTGCTGAGAAACTCGCCGCTATGGCTAGCAAGGCTACCAGTGAAAGATGTTCTGATCAGACACGGCTAGACGCCGCTGAAGCTCAAGCTGGAGATCACTTCGCTGCTCTCAATACAGCGGAGAAGAAGATAAAATAATGCGACTCTGCTTGACCGCTTGGTGGATCTAGAAAATCGATCGCTAAGGGCCAAATTGAGGATATTAAACGTTCCAGTGGATGGCAAAAGGTCAGTCTACAGTGAAGTTCGTGTCCAACATGCTAATGGAAGTCATGCTGGATGTCTTTGATGCACCTTCTGAATTGGAACGAGCGCATCGCGCCCTTGCTCGAAAGCCGGCTGAGAATCAGCCACTCAGGGCTCTCGTAGTTTGCTTTCACAAGTTTCAGGAGAAAGAAAAAGCTTTACAGTGTTCCCGGACGCATGACGTGCAGTTGGGTTCTTACAAGATTCGGATGTACCCTGATTTGACTGCAGCCCTGGCGAAAAGACGTGCAGAATTCAAAGACGTCAAACAGCTGCTTTATCAGAAAAAGGTGAGATTCAGTTTACTTCATCTAGCAAGACTCCGAGTGGAATTCGACAAGCAAACGTTCATCATTACGTCCCACAAAGAGGCCCAACAGTTCTATGATAACCGGATTGCTAAGTATCAACCTATGGAGAGACAAGAAGATCAAAATGATAGACTAGGCTGAACTCTATGACTTAGGCTGTTAAAAAACTTCGTGGACTGGTTTAATCCGTTTCATATGCAGGCTAAGGTATGTATGCTTAAGAGTGAGACATGTTCTAGGCTACTTTATGATAGGCCTGGCTATTTATTTTCTTCTTTTTAATTATCTATCTATGTTGACATGCCAGCCAACTTAATCTTTCCCATTTGGCATTATTTCTATTTTGGATTTCAGTTGTTTTGGTATCTGTTGTAAAGTTTGTTTTATAAGATTGTTTTAGTTAAATTTGGAGTAAATTAACCAAGTCATTAGCCTACAAAATGGACTGATCAGGCGATGCTGTCTATCAACTGCACAAGGCAGGGAGATGCCAGTGTGTGGGGATAAGTGAGGGGATAAGGCCCAGCAGGAGAAGTTGTTGGAAGTTGTTGGTGATGGTGGTGAATATTCAGGTGTAGCTAATGAACAGTGTTAGAGTAAGATGGTTGTGTTTAATATGCTGTGGAGAAAAATTAAATCTGGAAGGGTGTGTGTGTGTATGTGTGTGTGTGTGTGTGTGTGTGAGTGTTCAGGGAAAAACTGTTTAAAAGAAATAAAGAAAGAAAGTAGTGGTGCCTTCCGACAATCAGCTATTTGATTCTGCTTTGCTTTATAGCAGCTATTCTTCAGAAATATACACATGATGATCTAGACTACAATAACCAATAAGTCAGTTCACACACTAACCTTACTTTTGTGTGTTAACATTTTATATGTTCTCTTGTCCTTCTTAAGGTATGACTATGGAGCAGAATGCAGGATTAAACCAGGACCAAGGAAATGTGAGTGATGCCATTGGTGTGTGTGTGTGTGTGTATCTATTTCTGGCTCTGTGTGTGGTTCTCCCTCCTAATCTTTCTTTGAATCTGTGTATGAATGCCTGATATTAGGACTCAGGTTGTGGGTTTAAAACTCACACACTCGGAGCGCTCATGCACTAGTTTAAGGAAGCCAGTGGCATATTTTGTCAATAACTAAGTGAACCTGGTTCTGTTGACCAGGTTGGAGGTGTAGAAATAGTTAATAGGAGACTGGATTCAGATCATTCAGATCTGCAATGGCTGAGGGCAAGGTAGAGGGATGTGTAGTAGCACCCATAACTTGAAGACCTGGAATAGAAGCCAGAGAAAGAAGTGTGTGAAGGAAGCAGCATGGTGCTGTATGTGTGTTTAACAGCAGGAATAAGTTCAGCAGGAAGGAGACGTAGGGCCGGCAGCATAGCTGTCAGACAGGAAGTCTGTGATCCATCTGCAGGTGGAGTCAGGCACACTCAGCTGGGAGAACTCGTCCTCTAGCAGGGCTGGGTTGATGGGGTTGGATGTGGAGCTGAAGTCTGTCTGTTCATGACAGTTTTTGCCTGTGGCCCTACATAAAAAAAGGCATGTGTGTGTGTGTTTGCATTTGTGTGCGTGTGTGTTGTGTGTATGAAGAGAGAGTGAACAAGACCTTTGAATGTGAATGTGAATATATAATGTGTGTCCAACAGAGAGAAAGAGAGAGAGTGGAAGTGTGGTTGTGATTGTGTGTGAGAGAGAGAGAGAGGGAGAGATAGAGAGTGTGATTGTGTGTGTGTGTGTGTGTGTGTGTGTGGTATTCGATTTAAAAAAAAAAAATCCGGGGGGATGGTGGATTTTCATTACATACACTGCAATACCATGTGATACACACATTATATTAGAGATGTTGGTGAGTAGTTAGGCATAGTGTGGACAACAATAAAGGCTGTTCCAGCAGTTGTGGATCAATATTAGAGGCATATCTAATTTGTGTGTACACGGCTACTAGGGGGTCTGGTGGTTCTCCACCAGGAAATTTTGAAACTGAACATGGCACTGAACATGGCAAGCAGTTGTTTCTGACACCCAGGCTCACTCCCTCACGCTTCACAAGCATTTTCTGTCTGTAACTTTATGCTTCTAACTCCATGCAGGACAGTTTCCATTTAGTCTTCCCTGGAATTCAGCTTTGACCAACTCTACCAACATCCTTTAGTCTGATTGCATGTCTTCCATGTTACTAAATACACTTTGCATTGCTTGTGGTTGTGTGTGGTCAGCAACTATGTGATAGATAATGTGCAGTAAACTTTCATTTCTCAAATGCACATCACAAGATTCCAACATGGATCACTAGTCAGCTTGATCCAATGTATTAAGATGAGGGGAAAGAAAATGGTGGTGCCACAGTCAAAAACAGAGAACAATCACAGGAAAACTAGTAGGGTTCATGTGGTAACACTAACAACATCACCTGCTATGCTTCTTACTGACGTCAATTAAAATAAAACATGTTGTTTCAATCTATTCAAGCGTGCCCTCTCACCCACAGTATTTCACTCAATATGCACAAAGCCCCTAAATGTTCAAAATGTAGTAATTTCCACATTCATTGATAAAATGGCACAAGGGATGGAAAGGGGGGATGAGTGCTTTAGAAGGGGGATGATTTTGACTGTTTTTATCTCAGGAGGGATGCCATCACTCCTCATCTCCCCTCAACTCAAGTACTGTGTGTGTGTGTGTGTGTGTGTGTGTGTGTGTGTGTGTGCCTGAGAGTGATAGACAGTTTTGAATGTGAACGTGAACATATGTGCGTCTAACTGAAAGAGAGAGTGTGCAAGTGTAGTTGTGATTGTGTGTGTGTGTGTGTGTGTGTGTGTGTTTCAGAGAGATTGTTTGTCCAGTCTGGCTCTGGGATAAGAGGGCAGTCATGTCAGAGTCAACTGGAAGGGGAACAGCCTGGGACTGAGTCCCTGCTGGGGGAGGTGGAGGAGGGAATGAGTGTGTGTGTGTGTGTGTGTGTGTGTGTGTGTGTGTGTGTGTGTGTGTGGAGGGAGTAGCGACACATTCACTACCAGAACCAGCTGAGACCTGGAAACAATCCAGGGCATGTGGGCCCATGGGCTAGCTCGTTAGCATGGTGTGGAGCCTGTGTGCTTCAGTCAGGCTGTGTGTGGAGGTGACAGTGTCTACTGCTTTGCCACTACAAGGTTCTGATGATGTCCAGTTAGACTCTTAGATGCTGGGCTATAATGGCTAATAAACCATCCTGTGGGTTTCCTGCTCCACTGTGCTACCAGCAGAGCTTCATGCCAATGAATGCAAAGTCCTGCAAGTCTAATTCTCCCATTTCATCCAGCGGGTGGTGAACAACTGATAGAGCCTGACACACATACTGTTGGTGACCTTCAGCAAATACTATTCACTCATGCCCCATGTTGTCATAGATTTTAACTCTTCAGTTTCTGTGGTTTGGTGAGATTTTACCTAATCCACCAAAAATCACACATGGCAAATGGCATTAAGTTTCTACAATAGTCATGAGTGTCTGTAACATCTCTGTGTCATGTGACCCTCTGCATGACATGACTGCTCTCAGAATTGTTGATGACTGTTTATAAGCATGTGACACAGGCTGGTATGGCCTCCACACAAAGCTCTCGGCCGACACTAGTCACCAGTAATGTTGTCATATCATTGGCTATCTGTGACTAATGGCAGGACACAACATATGCTGTGACATCCAGTGTGCTCTGACATATTATATCACTCTTAGAGAGCCGCCTTCATACAACCCTGCTGGGTTTGGCATTCAGTCATGGTTGTTGTGAGTCTCTCAGTGAAGGTTGTGGTGTATCTTGGTTTGTAAGTGGGCATGGAGGGGGGTGGGCCTGGGACACCAGACACCACTGTTGAGCCCTCTGAAGGTGTCATGGGTCTGTTTCAACAAGTATGGTGGTAGAGGTGATGCTGATATGTGTAGTGTCCATTGGGCAGCTTTCACCACCCTTTGTAGTGCCTTGTGGTCAGCTATGGAGCAGTTGCCATAGCACACAGAGATCCAGTTGCTGAGAAATGCTCTCAGTGGTGCAACAGTAGAAGTCTGTCACCACCTGTGATCAGACCTACCACTGTGGTGTCATCTGCAGACTTGATTATGGCATTGGAGTCCTAAACAGGGACACAGTGGTGGGTGAACAGGGAGTAGAGGAGGGAGGGGACTGAGCACGCAGCCTTGTAGCAGACATAGGAGTTATGGCTGTCCAGATGGGTGAGAGCAAGGTGGAGTGCTGTGGAGATTGCATCCTCCGTTGATCTGTTATGGCGGTAGGCAAACTGATCTGGGTCCAGCCTCTCAAAACACTTGTCAGTGATAGGAGTGAGTGCTACAGGGTGGAAGTCATTCAAGTCCTTGGCTGTGGAGTTCTTGAGCACTGGCACTATGGTGGCAGTCTTGAAGCTGGAGGGGACAACTGATTGGTCCAGTGACAGGTTGGAAATGTCAGTAAAGACTCCAGCCAACCACACTGCACTGGCTCTGAGCACACGGCCAGGTGTTGATTGTGTAAAGTCCTCTGTGAGGAGTGTAGAGATGTGTGTGTGTGTGTGTGTGTGTGTGTGTGTGTGTGTGTGTGTGTGTGTGAGGAAATTACAGATACATCATGTGACATAAAAGAGTTCAAAATACTCCTGGAATAAATAGTGATAGAAAGTGTGAGAGCACAAGTGTGTGTGAGTGAGAGAGAGGGTGTGTGTGATTGTGTGTCCATATGTGTGAATGTTATCATTTGGCTGAAAGAACGCAACAAAACAATGAGGTAAAGTAGAAGTATAAGGTCATGTGTGTAAGTCCATGACGTGTAGCAGCAGATCAGTAGTGTTAAAGCATTGCAGGCATGCAGTGATAGTGGAGTGAAGAGTTGTTGCAAGAAAAGTAGTCAAATCCAGAACAAAGCCATAACAAGTAACAAAACCCAAAACAAATGAAACAGCAGACATGCGGCGCCGAGTCCTTTGCAGAAGGCGGAGCACTGAAGGTGGTGTGGTGGGTAGTGTGGGGGTTTTGGTTTTGCTGTGGGAACCAGAATTAATGCTGCTCAAGCATAAAGGCCCAGGAGAGGCACACACACACATACATACATACATACATACATACATACATACATACATACATGCAATACACACACACACATACATACATACATGCAATACACACACACACACACATACATACATGCAATACACACACACACACACACATACATACATGCAATACACACACACATGTGTACATGCACACACACACACACACACACACATACATACATGCAATACACACACACGCATGTGTACAAGCACACACACATTCAATTCAATGCAATCCTTTTCCAATAGTATTGTCTCATAGCGCTTTACAGAAGGAGCACCCAAGAGCAACAGGGGCAAGGAAAAACTCCCTTATGTTTAGTTAGTCTAGGAAGAAACCTTGGGCAGATCCAAGACTCAAGGGGCTAACCCAACTGCCAGGGGTCATGCACTACAAGTTGTCTATGGTTTGAGCTAAGGATCATAATAATTCTAGAGGATTATCCCACTTTACATTACATGGTAGTCACTCCATAGGTGGATGGTGTGTACATCACATGCTGCTCATCACATG
>JAIFZK010000074.1:415000-425000 GCA_027481765.1 Tenualosa thibaudeaui | reverse complement strand
AAGACAAAGGAGATGATTGTTGATTTCAGGAGGAGGACAGAGGGCCCTGCTCCTCTCCACATTAGTGTGTGTGTGTGTGTGTGTGTGTGTGTGTGTGTGTGTGTGTGTGTGTGTGTGTGCCAGCTACAGATAGATGTTTTTTTTCCAATCAGATCCCAGTTTGCGAGGACAGGGCTCAACCACTCCCCTACTCTGACACTGAGGACCAGAACTCCACAGGGCTGTGTGTGTGTGTGTGTGTGTGTGTGTGTGTGTGTGTGTGTGTGTGTGTGTGTGTGTGTGTGTGCGTGTGTGAAAACATGAGACACATGCAGTAAGGAAGTCATTCCAGTAGAACTCAGCACTGGCAGTCTGTCTGTGGGGGACCTGAAGATGATCTGATCATTAGGAGACACAGAATGTGTGTGTGTGTGTGTGTGTGTGTGTGTGTGTGTGCGCGCATGCGTGTGTGTGTGTGTGTGTGTGCGTGTGCGTGTTCCCAGTTGCAGTCTGTGTCATTAGACAGTCTAAATAGTGAGAGAAAGAGTGTGTGTGTGAGCTTTATGTATTTGACATTTGACTGCACCAGTGCCAACTGTTGGCAGGCTGCCACTTCCTGTGGGCACAGAGGATGTGAGAAGAGTGTTCTGCAGTGCCAACCCCAGATAAGCCGCCGGCCCAGACGCAGTTTCAGGGAGGCACTTCAGATCTTCACTTCCACCCACCCTCAACACCAGTTTGCCTACAGAAGACGCCCTCAACACTGATCTCCACACAGCACTGACTCACCTGGGACATCTGTGTGTGTGTGTGTTTGTGTGTGTGTGTGTGTGTGTGTGTGTTTGTATGTCTGTGTGCACTTTCACATGCCACTGACTTATATGGGACACCTGTGTGTGTGTGTGTGTGTGTGTGTGTGTGTGTGTGTGTGTGTGTGTGTGTGTGTGTGTGTGTGTACACATGTACATTTACAATGTAATAAAAAAGAGCAGATCTCCACCATTCCAGCTGGGGCAGACTCAGCAGTCGGCTATTTCAACATGGGAAAAAATGCAGCAGCAGAGCATAGGGAGCCCCTGGTCATCACTATGTCATTTTTTTTTGCTTGTGACAGTGTGTGTGTGCGAGTGAATATCTGCCATGCTGGATTAATGTCGTGCCATGAGATGTGTGTGTGTGTGTGAGTGAATATCTGCCATGCTGGATTAATGTCGTGCAATGAGATGTGTGTGTGTGTGTGTGTGTGTGTGTGTGTGTGTGTGTGTGTGAGTGAATATCTGCCATGCTGGATTAATGTTGTGCCATGAGATGTGTGTGTGTGTGTGTGTGAATATCTGCCATGCTGGATTAATGTTGTGCCATGAGATGTGTGTGTGTGTGTGTGTGTGTGTGTGTGTGTGAGTGAATATCTGCTATGCTGGATTAATGTCGTGCCATGAGATGTGCGTGTGTGTGTGTGTCTGAGTGAATATCTGCCATGCTGGATTTATGTCGTGCCATGAGGTGTGTGTGTGTGTGAATATCTGCCATGCTGGATTAATGTTGTGCCATGAGGTGTGTGTGTGTGTGTGAGAGTGAATATCTGCCATGCTGGATTAATGTCGTGCCATGAGGTGTGTGTGTGTGTGTGTGTGTGTGTGTGTGTGAATATCTGCCATGCTGGATTAATGTCGTGCCATGAGATGTGTGTGTGTGTGTGTGTGTGTGTGTGTGTGAGTGAATATCTGCCATGCTGGATTAATGTCGTGCCATGAGATGTGTGTGTGTGTGTGTGTGAGTGAATATCTGCCATGCTGGATTAATGTCGTGCCATGAGGTGTGTGTGTGTGTGTGAGTGTGTGTGTGTGTGAATATCTGCCATGCTGGATTAATGTCGTGCCATGAGGTGTGTGTGTGTGTGTGAGTGTGTGTGTGTGTGAATATCTGCCATGCTGGATTAATGTTGTGCCATGAGATGTGTGTGTGTGTGTGAGTGTGTGTGTGTGTGAATATCTGCCATGCTGGATTAATGTCGTGCCATGAGGTGTGTGTGTGTGTGAGTGTGTGTGTGAGTGAATATCTGCCATGCTGGATTAATGTCGTGCCATGAGGTGTGTGTGTGTGTGTGAGTGTGTGTGTGAGTGAATATCTGCCATGCTGGATTAATGTTGTGCCATGGAGATGGAAGCTGGATCGTGATGAAGGGGGTAGAGTATTATATTTGTTCATTTATGTCTTTTATATGTACAACTACACTACTACTACTACTACTACTACTAATAATAATAATAATAATAATAATAATATTAATAATAATAATAATAATAATAACCACAATCCCCAAGACTCGCCACATTTCTGGTACCAGTCCGTCACACCCTCTACACAACACACCAGACTTGTCCTGTGTTTGAATGGATATGTCAGGAAAGATGTGCCTTCTCTAATGTGCATTGCATTAGGTTAGCAGGGTGAATACCTGCCCAGATGTCCACCTGCACGCCACATTCACCCTACGTAATCATAGACATATGCCTCCTGTGATATGGATTTGCATTAAAAGGAGTGAGTTGTGCAGTGCTATACATGCAGAGGCATCCACATACATGCCTCATGTTGGTCTTGTTACTGGTGGACTACAAGCTGTCCATGGTTTTGTGTTGATATGCAGTGTATTAACTGTAGTACCAAATGTGACCAGCAGGGCCTACACAGTTAAGAGAAAGATCAATAAAGTTAGTGGGTAGAGATGAACAAGAGAAAGTTAAGACAGGTTAACATGTGAAGATGTTCACTACAAAATAAAGTTTGACCACAACCTCACTGTTCATTAAAAAGGTTTCATCTTTAAGAAATGAACAACACAGGTTTTGGCTAAGCATCATAATAGTTCCAAATTATTGTCCCATAACATTATATGGTTGTCAGTCCACAGGTGGTTATCAAGAATTATGGCTGGACAGTGTAGAAGCATCCAGACATAGTGTTAAGGTGGGTCATGGGGGTAGCGTTTAGCATCCATTTTTGACAGTGCCATTGTGAGGGGGGTCAGTCACAAGGCCTCAGCGAAGGAGAGGTGCTCCTGACATGGGCGTCTGGGTAGGGGTCTCTAAGATGGCAATAATATGAGCAATATGTCTGTGCAGCGTGTGTTAGGTCAAAAAATCATTGCCACTCAGCTACACACACTACAGTTTGTGTGTGTGTATGTGCGTGTGTGTGTGTGTATCCCAGTTGTTCTCTGCAGTCAGTCTGCAATAGAGAGAGTCAGATGTGGACTTTGACAAGAGGAAGCCCAGAAAAGAAGACGGTGGCAGATATAATATCCATATTTCAAGTGATGTTAGAGAAACATGGGTGGCCCATGTTATAAACCAATGAGGGAGGCTGGGCAGAGGATCCACCCCAATCTAAGTGGGTTCCCAGCAGCATCTAGCATAAGGACATTCAAACTGGAGAGCAGGCATCTCTTCACCTGGCTACTCTGTATCTCCAGTATGCACAGTATTGCATGATTCAGCAGCACATTGCTGTGTTACTGGACTCTATTGTAGGTTGAACTGTGCTACTCAATCAACAAAACTGGGCTTGTGTTGAAGTCTATGTGCAGTAACATTGGGGTGTTACAGTACAGTCAGTGGACAGTGTGACAGTACAGTATGTGAAAAAGGAATCTAACCAATGACATGTTGTGGTTGCATTTTGGACAGATTGCTAAATGACCTTCTTGGGGTGGCAGGACACGGATGTTCACCCAAGAGCAAGAGGTCGCTGTAGTTCAGATAGTGATAGCAGACAAACAACACTATTCACCCGCATGAGCTTCAGTAACACATCATCACAGATCAGGATGTTTTCCATCCCATGAATCAGGTCAGCATGTCCACACTCACACACATGTTGCATGAACACTGAATCAGTGTGAACCAGGCACACAGGGAGCATTTGAGAGAAACAGCATCAGAGTCAAGGAGCTGCACCATGAACATGTGCAGGGAAGAAGTGACACAGCACTTTCCATGCAGTAATATTGGGATCTAGCAGAAGCTGTTGATTATGTCCCAGTGTAGCAGCACCACATACACACATTCTGGAAACATCCAGCAAATATGTGAGTGTATTGGACTCAAGTCAGCTCATATACTTGCATGGAAATGTAGACATTTGATGTTTTGAAAAACACTATTCACACTATATAGTTGTTGTTGTTGTTGTTGTTACAGGGCGTCTTGAACATGGATGTGGTTGTCCAGCATCATGAGAATTTTTACATGGATGAGGCTGAATTCAATCTCACCAAAACAAGACATCAGGGCTGGAATGTCATTGGACAGTGAGCTATTTTGTTCATGACAGCACAGGGGAAACACCCCTTTGTGTGCTGCAGTCAGTCTCCAGTCTCTACAATACTGCACTGCTTTCTGTCTGCTCTACATGAAGCAGTTGCACAGGAGGGACCAGAGCAGACCATGTTTGTGGTTGTGTGGGACAACGCTCTAGTTTCCACTGGTCTGCTCTGGGCCAGAACTGGTTCACTAACCACAACATCTTTACTGTCTTATACTCACCCCCTTACTCTCCCTCTCCCTAATCCAGTGGAGGATATAAGACCACCAATCACATGCCCCCTTACAGCATGGAGATGGAGAGTATATGGCAGCCAAAGTGAACTTTACCCTCTTATACTCACTCCTTTCCCTAATCCAATGGAGGAATTCTCCTCAGCGTGGAGATTGGGAATATGTGACCGCCAATCACATGCCTGAATGGGTCAAGGGCAGTAGCTACAGTGTCTATTAGCTGTCAGACTGTAGCCATCTTAGTTTGAAATGTAATCCTCCTCTAGCCCTTTCACAGACACCTGAGTAATTGGAAAAGACACATTCACTGAACAATTGCACAGTTGCATGTCACACAGTAAATCGTGAATAATTCAGAGGATGTGGCCTACTTGGCGTAGTGTATATGATATGATGATATAGGGTCAGGTCAAATATGCTTGCCTGATTCTTATCAAAAACTCTCTCAGAAAAAAAGACACGGGTCATCAAACTGCCTGCTTTGTTCCTGTGTAGCAGATTGCTCTGTGGTCACATGACCTGTGTCTTATCAGCCTGGGCGATTGAAGAATTGAGAGGCAGGGGGTGCTTAGCACTTAGCAGAAAAAACAGAACAGAAAGCAGGTCGCAAAAAGGAAGTAATTGTGTTCAAAACCTCAACCTTCCCATTTCTCTGGGCACATTTCACCCTCTCAGTGTTCTTGTGAGTGTTGTGTGTTTATATCACCCTCTCAGTGTTCTTGTGAGTGTTGTGTGTTTATATCACCCTCTCAGTGTTCTTGTGAGTGTTGTGTGTTTATTTCACCTTCTCAGTGTTCTTGTGAGTGTTGTGTGTTTATATCACCCTCTCAGTGTTCTTGTGAGTGTTGTGTGTTTATATCACCCTCTCAGTGTTCTTGTGAGTGTTGTGTGTTTATATCACCCTCTCAGTGTTATTGTGAGTGTTGTGTGTTTATATCACCCTCTCAGTGTTCTTGTGAGTGTTGTGTGTTTATTTCACCCTCTCAGTGTTCTTGTGAGTGTTGGGTGTTTATATTCACTCTCTCAGTGTTCTTGTGAGTGTTGTGTGTTTATATCACCCTCTCAGTGTTCTTGTGAGTGTTGTGTGTTTATATCACCCTCTCAGTGTTCTTGTGAGTGTTGTGTGTTTATATCACCCTCTCAGTGTTCTTGTGAGTGTTGTGTGTTTATATCACCCTCTCAGTGTTCTTGTGAGTGTTGTGTGTTTATATTCACTCTCTCAGTGTTCTTGTGAGTGTTGTGTGTTTATTTTCTGTTGTCACACACTCATCAGAAAGATCTGCTGTTGTTCTCAGGGACAGTTGAGGAGAGGCTGAAGGACGACTGCTCTGGACACAGAGGTAAGATGGATCACGGAGATGGATGTGGGGGAGTTAGAATGGGAGCTGAGTTGAGTTGAGTTGAGTTGGGTTGGGTTGGGTTGAGTAGAGTTGGGTTGAGTTAGGTTGAGTTGGGTTGAGTTGAGTTGGGTTGAGTTGGGTTGGGTTGGGTTGGGTTGAGTTGAGTTGGGTTGAGTTAGGTTGAGTTGGGTTGAGTTGAGTTGGGTTAGGTTGAGTTGGGTTGGGCGCCAACTCAATGTCTCCCTATGCCTGTTCCATTGCCTGAAGAAGAGACATTCAGGCATGTAATCACATGTAATCGGTCATATAAGGTCAGCATTGTCAGCAGTACTAATGGAAAAAAACTGTGAGTGTGGGCCTGTAGTTAGGCAGGCTAAAGCACAGAGAATCTGGAAGTGAAACAGAAATGTCTACTTCCTCTTTCTGTGATATCTGAATAGCTTCACAACATTACTACACAACAATACGACAAATAAATAAATAAATTGAGATCAGTTGTGGTTTAGCATTTAATTGATGTGAGTACACCCTCAGAGGATTAGTCAATTTCAAGCCAGTTACTGGAACTCTCTTCATTTATATGACTGATGATGTTTACTTGGTCAGAGTGCTTAACATGTGCTTAGAGCAAACACACTTGTGTTGTTGTCTTCATGTTGTTTTGGGGAGAGTCCAAAATGAGAGCAGCCTAATATCAAACTGAGCATGGCATTATACTTCCTTATTGTTCTGTGTGCTACCAACCAGAAAACCTAACAATTCATTACTTGTAGAGAAGTAAACTAACATTAACTTATAATGAAGTCTATTAGAGAATAGAAAGGCCTTCACAAATGGGGCTTACTTCATGACTACAGGCACAGGAAACTAAAAAAAACACTTGAAAATGTCTTTCTGTTTCTCTGACATATCTTCATCCCCTCAATATTTTAACTCAGTATGTCTGAGTGCTTCTTGCACATGATCTGTTCTCTAACAATTGTAAGTTCTAGAGTTCTAGATTCCTAAACTGAGCACTCCTCTTCCTAACTAAACAATTTCTTATTGATAGTCTGTGTGTAGTTTAAATACGCAGTAGATTAAGTATAGTATGTGTTCAGTCTGTTTGAAGATTGTATTTGTGAATCTACTGTATTTTAGAGCAGTTTTATGTTTTATCGCAAAAAACATCTTCCTTATTAGAATTAAACACTATTCAGTAACACTTTAGATTGTCTGGATACATCCAGCACGGCACACACATTGTGTGTGTGTGTGTGGAGATTGGAGCCACTACCCTGCCTTGTCTTGTCCCATTCCTCTGTACCTGGTAGTTCTGTCTGGATGTAAGTGTATTTGACTCAAGTCAGCTGATATACTTGTATAATAATGTAGACATTTAGTGTTTTGAGTATCACTATTCACACTTGATCATTTCTATAGTCTTGAACATGGATGTGGCTGTCCAGCATCATGAGTGTGTTTATTCTGATGAGTTGGTGTGGTCACACTCTCATCTTCACCTTGCCATTATGGAGCACCGACACACCTGCATGAGTCCTACAGCTCAGGCAGTTTGTGCTGAATGTTCCCTCATACTGTGTATGAAGTCACAATGGTCACATGGTCACATGGTCATGCACACACCTGTGTCCCACTGTTACGAACCCAAAAACACCTGAACATGAGTCCCCACTCCTGCTTCAGCACATAATCAGCGGACACCTGCACACAATTACAGGTAACAAACGGCAGCAACTAGACAGCAGTAAGACCACGTAACACAGCAATTAGTCCACAGCAGCAAGGCAACATAACACCCACACTAACCCTAAATGTTCCCTCTCTCACACTGTTGTATTACAGTACAACTCTCAACATGATCTGTGGTGGAATTCAGTGTGTGTGATGGAGAGAGTGTGTCCAAACATGTGTGTGTGTTGTAGAGAGTGTGTCCAAACGTGTGTGTGTTGTAGAGAGTGTGTCCAAACATGTGTGTGATGTAGAGAGTGTGTCCAAACATGTGTGTGTTGTAGAGAGTGTGTCCAAACATGTGTGTGATGTAGAGAGTGTGTCTTAGCATGTGTGTGTTGTAGAGAGTGTGTCCAAACATGTGTGTGATGTAGAGAGTGTGTCCAAACATGTGTGTGATGTAGAGAGTGTGTCCAAACATGTGTGTGTTGTAGAGAGTGTGTCCAAACGTGTGTGTTGTGGAGTGTGTGTCCAAACATGTGTGTGATGTAGAGAGTGTGTCCAAACATCATGTGTGTGCACAAATGCGTGCCATTTAGTAAGTGTGTGCTTTTCATTATTTCCATCTGTACACACACACACACACACACACACACACACACACACACACACACACACACACACACACACACACACAGACACAAACACAAAAAAATGTTAGCATTACAAAATTATTTGTTGCATGTAGGGGTGTGTGTGAGAGGGAGAGAGCACTAGAGCTTTGAGGGTTGTGTGTCTAAGAGTGTGTGTGTGTGCGTGTGTGTGTCTGTTTAACCACCTCTTTACTCTGATGCCTTCTGGAGGGCACTAGAGGTCTATCAAGGCTGACTAACACGAACCCACACTCCTGCTAGATCCCTATCAAGGCTGACTAACACACACATACACACATATATACCTGCTAGAGGCCCACACACACACACACACACACACACACACACTCACTCCTGCTAGAGACCTATCAAGACTTACTGACACACACATGCGCATGAGTGTGTGTGTGTTTCAGCACCAGGTGATTCCAGAGTGTGAGGATAAGGCCCCATCACTCCACTATGATGAGCACTAAAGTGCCACAGGGCTGTGTGTGTGTGTGTGTGTTTGTGTGTGTGTGTTTGAGTGTGTGTGTGTTTCAGCACCAGGTGATTCCAGTGTGTGAGGATCAGGCCCCATCACTCCACTATGATGAGCACTAAAGTGCCACAGGGCTGTGTGTGTGTGTGTGTGTGTGTGTGTGTGTGTGTGTGTGTGTGTGTGTGTGTTTCTCCGAGTGTGAGTGTGTGTGTGTGTTCTAGCACCAGGTGATTCCAGTGTGTGAGGATCAGGCCCCATCACTCCACTAAAGTGCTGCAGCGGGACAGAAACTTGCTGGACTGTGACGAAAAATCAGTCCCACGCAGACCTCTAGTGTGCTCTCCACATGCAACGTGCGTGTGTGTGTGTGTGTCTGTGTGTGTGTGTGTGTGTGTGTGTGTGTGTGTGTGCCTGTGTGTGTGTGTGGTCACTGTTGGAAGGCACTTACCGTCCAGTATCCCTCATTGGGATCCTCAAGATTCTTGTCCTCAGTACATCCCATGTTACAGTCCACAGAACATTGAACTTCCTTTGTGGATGAAATGCACTATACTGTAGTATCAATAAACTTGCCCTGCCTTGAATGGTCATTAGTTGATTAAAGGAGCTTACAGCAGGGGGAGCTCCAACACCCTTTGGAAAGACTTGAGGCCCAGTAGTAGTCCCAGTTACTGTAAACACAGATACAGATGGACACACACTGTCTTTGTTTGGGAGGGATCTTCCAGTATTAGGTAACATTATATGAGATTTCTATGGAGTAGCTTCATCTAGCAGGGTGTCTGTTTATTTAGGCTCTGTATGCAAAACAAAATGCAAGGATAAAGACTAGCGCACATTAACATCAAGTTAAAGGAAGTGATCTTAAAGTAGGACATAAAGTACAAATACTGTCTTTAAAGGCAGCAACAAAACTGGATTTTCTGGTCTAGCCTGTCTAGACTCCTCATGGTGGTCTGTGGGATGTGTGTTAAGAACACCTGCATACAGGTGAAAATAAAAGTGTCAGATACAATAGAAAGACAGAGCTGAAAAACTGAAGGGAACTACTGTAAGTAATCTCCTGTACTTTTTAACTTTCAAATGACCAATTTATATGCTATGATCCACAGGATTTTTTCACGAACCCTGAACAAAATGTGGGTAACTTGACTCTGCAGGAGACCCTTTTTGATGGTGTTTCTCACTTATGAGAACACATAATTGCGTGTGTGTGTGTGTGAGAGAGAGAGAGCGAGAGAGAGAGAGAGTGAGTGATTAAACAAAAAAACTAAGACGTTTTCTAAATTTCAAATTGACAAGTGTGTAAAATAAGGA
>JAIFZK010000074.1:405000-407500 GCA_027481765.1 Tenualosa thibaudeaui | reverse complement strand
GTGTGGTGTGTGAATTCAGTCCCAGCCATTTTCTGACAGCATTTTTATTGTCCAGGTCCTTAAGGACATTTTGTGGAATATGGACATTTGCAAACAGGTGGTGTATTTTTGCTAGGGCCACATATCTGATGGCTTCTAATTTCATGACTACAGGTAGTGGGGAGGAGTCAATCAGTGAGATTCTGACAACTCCTGTAACTGTTCGCCCCACTCAACTGCGATGTTAAACTGATGGCCTAGGTAGGTGTACGTCTCGTAAACTCTTATAGGCTGTCCCATAACTGTAAAAGATTTTGTCACTATTTGTCACTTTTGGATTTGTACCAGCGGTTGCCACCGCTGCAACGTTCATAAAATGCGGCACATTTGGTGGGCTTGACCGCTAGTTTTGACCAGGAATTCGTCTGTCCGGGACAGCATGTTGGTAATCACACTTTCATCCCTAGATGATACCTGAACATCATCAGCGTACCCCTGAACAGGGTTCGGGGATCTTATTTGCGGTGGTGCACACTGACAAAGCCATTTCAACCACTGGTTGATGGCTAAGATGAAGTTCACAGCACTCCAAGGGCAGCCTGTCAACCTTTAAAGGTATTGGCTCTGTTAGCTGCCTTCCACAGATGACTTGCAGGAAAGATCCCTTATACACATCTGTTATGACATTCTGGGTGGATGGATGGATTTCCTCTAGTGCACTAATCATCATATTGTGAGGTAATGTCCCAAAAGCATCTCTAAAGTCCAGAAAAACAGTGTAGAATTTGCGCGATTCATGCTTAAAATCATCAATCCCGGTTTTCAGGCAGAACACATGCTCATTCATGCCTTGTCTGTCTATATAGGCTTTTTGTGTGGGTGACAAAACATCTGCATCCATAAGCCAAGGGAGAATACGGGCAAGTAGAGTGTAAAGATCATGGCATATCTAGTTACATCCCATAATCAGTTTCTCTCATGGTCACTGGAATTGAGGAAAGAGCAAATTAATTTTCAAAGTTATTAATAAATTATAATCCCAAAGAACTGTCAGTGAATAGATGGTGCTGAACATATCAACGATGACGTGTATTCATGAGGATTATAACCATCCCCTCTAATGGGACTTGCCATGGAACTGCACACACAGAACCAGGCAAGGTTCCTTCCTGTCTGTGCACTGCAGTCTCCTAGAAAAGGGACTTCACATCACAGTGCATCACTGAGGGTTAGCACCACTTTAAACAGCTGTTGAGCTGTTCAGTGACTTGTGTGATATGTGGCTGTTTTGTTTGGATGTACGATCCAAAGCATTTTTTTTAAGACAGAAAAAAACCCTACCTAGAAAATAAAACAATCCTACAAACAGACACTAAGACAAAATAAGACAATATATGTAAGACAAGTAAGACAATATATGCTCAGTATACAGATATTTGAATCTGAAGACCTGAGTGTCCTATAGTGTATCAGTATACAGATATTTGAATCTGAAGACCTGAGTGTCCTATAGTGTATCAGTATACAGATATTTGAATCTGAAGACCTGAGTGTCCTATAGTGTATTAGTATACAGATATTTGAATCTGAAGACCTGAGTGTCCTATAGTGTATCAGTATACAGATATTTGAATCTGAAGACCTGAGTGTCCTATAGTGTATCAGTATACAGATATTTGAATCTGAAGACCTGAGTGTCCTATAGTGTATTAGTATACAGATATTTGAATCTGAAGACCTGAGTGTCCTATAGTGTATCAGTATACAGATATTTGAATCTGAAGACCTGAGTGTCCTATAGTGTATCAGTATACAGATATTTGAATCTGAAGACCTGAGTGTCCTATAGTGTATTAGTATACAGATATTTGAATCTGAAGACCTGAGTGTCCTATAGTGTATTAGTTCCTGGACTGTTGTTGTTATTACTTTTCCCCACTTTCACTGAATAGCATCTGTTCTTTGGGGCCATTTGATGGGATCCAGGAAACTCTTCTTTTCCCCCTTTGCTGAATCACACATTTCCTCCTTTTGCCCCAGCAGTCAGATCCCTATGGGGCCCTGCCCACACTATGGGAATAGAGGGGCTATACTGTCAGGTCACTATGGGGCGCTGCCCACACTATGGGAATAGAGGGTTTATACTATCTGGTCCCTACGGGGCCCTGTCCACATTTTGGGAATCAAGACTCTGTCAACAGACTAATGAGATCTGAGGAAGAATGACAGTTCTTGGGTTTTTACCACCACCTTCCTCTGCTCAAGGCTATAGAGTCAACATGGCACCAACATGGCTTGCCAATAGAGAGTGACAGTACTTCCTCAGTACCAAACACAACACCATTACTGTAAAGTGTGTCTGTTGAAGTCATATAACAGCAGTGAACTACTAATCCAGTCTCATAATAACACATCATTTGTCCCTTTTTTCTTTCTAAGTTCAGTAGGATGGATTTCCCTCAAGAGGGTGATGATGCTGTTGGTCGCCGTCAGACAGGAAAAGCAACATTTGCTGCATCCA
>JAIFZK010000074.1:345000-400000 GCA_027481765.1 Tenualosa thibaudeaui | reverse complement strand
AACCCCCTCTAAACTCCCCAGACAAAAGGGCCAGACAAACCAGTGAGTCTTACAGGGAGGTGTTCTGTGACCTGAGTGTGTTACTGAAGAGTTGTGATAGCGCTGTGTATGGAACAGGTAGATGTGAGAGCACTGTGCACATTAGTTTTTTTAAAGACTATTTTTATACAACAGGAATAAAGTGCTCCAGTAACACACCTGATGTAGGCACACTGTTAAAGTCAGTCAAAAAGGGCTGAATGATCATATTTATTATTCCATATTCATTTCAGAGCAGCTTTTCCAAAGAGCATGGCTCAGACCCAGGAAAAACAACATACTTATGATGCCTTGTTGAATCTATTCCCTTTAACTCTTTATAATTATTCACTGGACAGAAACTGACGCTGCCTTTCTTATTTGTTTGTCTTAAATGTTTTTTTTTACCAAATTGTTTACCAAACAGATGCTGACAATGTCCTGAATATGGTACTGATGACCCATAAAGCCAGTATGAAGAGGAGGTTTGAGAGCATATGTGAAGGCCTCATAAGATCAGGGACTCAGACACTCCTGAACAAGATCTACACAGAGCTCTACATCACAGAGGGAGAGAGTGAAGGGGTGAATAATGAACATGAAGTTCGGCAGGTAGAATCAGCATCCAGACCACAAAACACAGAGGACATAGCAATTAACTGCAATGACATCTTCAAGCCCTTACCTGGACAGAAGAGATGCATCAGAACTGTCATGACTAAGGGGATTGCTGGCATTGGAAAAACCGTCTCAGTGCAGAAGGTCATCCTAGACTGGGCCGAGGAGAGAGCTAACAAGGATGTAGATTTCATGTTTGTACTTCCTTTCCGTGAGCTGAATTTGATCAGACATGATCAGTACAGTCTTCACAGACTCCTGCTTGACTTCCACCCTGAGCTTAGGGAGCTACAGGATGGTGAGTACAAAGACTGTCACATTGTGTTCATCTTTGATGGTCTGGATGAGAGTCGACTTCCTCTAATGTTCAAACAGAATGATAAGTTGTCTGATGTGACACAAACATCCTCAGTAGATGTGCTGATGACGAGCCTCATTCAGGGAACTCTGCTTCCCTCTGCTCTCATCTGGATAACCTCCCGACCAGCAGCAGCCAATCAGATCCCTTCTCAATGCATCAGTCAGGTGACGGAAGTACGAGGGTTCAATGACCCACAGAAAGAAGAGTACTTCAGGAAGAGGATTAGTGACCGGAATCGAGCCAACAGAATTATCTCACACATTAAGGCAACCAGGAGCCTCCACATCATGTGTCACATGCCAGTCTTCTGTTGGATCTCAGTCACTGTCCTTCAGGAGATACTGGAACAGGATCATGGGAAGGAAGCCCCCAAAACTCTGACTGAGATGTTCATTCACTTCCTGCTTATCCAGACCATCAGGAAGAATCAAAAGTATCAAGAGGAAAATGAGACAGATAGACAGAGGCTACTGGAATCACATAAGGGTGTCATATTGAAACTGGCAGAGCTGGCTTTCAAACATCTGGAGAATGGCAATCTCATGTTCTATGAGGAAGACCTGAGAGAGTGTGGCATTGATGTCAGTGAAGCTTCAGTGTACTCTGGCATGTGCACTGAGATCTTCAGGGAGGAAAGTGTGTTTCGCCACAAGAAGGTCTACTGCTTTGTGCATCTGAGCATCCAGGAGTTTCTTGCTGCACTGCATGTGTTTGTTTGCTATCAGAGGTATTGGGAGGTACTGGAAACATTCACTAGCAGTGGGTATAGAGAATGGGACTATTCCAGTGATAGGTTGAGTAATTTGTTGAGGGGAGCCATAAATAAATCTTTGGACAGTAAGAATGGCCACCTGGACCTTTTCCTCCGCTTCCTTGTAGGCATCTCAGTGGAGTGTAATCAGGCCCTTTTACAAGGCTTGCTGACAAACACACACAGCAGCTCAAAGAGCATCAATGAAACATGTCAATATATCAAGGAACTCAAGAGGGAGGACACGTCTCCTGAAAGATACATTAATCTTTTCCACTGCTTGTATGAAATGAATGATCACTCTCTACATGAAGAAGTTCAGAAATATCTGAAATCTGCAGGTGGTTTCTCAGGTGAATTATCACCTGCCCACTGTTCAGCACTGGCCCACATGCTTCTGATGTCTGAGGAGGTGCTGGATGAGTTGGACTTGAGGAAATACAGAACATCAGATGATGGACGGAGGAGACTGATGCCAGCTGTGAGATGCTGCAGAAAGGCTGTGTGAGTATCACTGTAAATACTTACACTAATACACATTAATACACACACTGCACAGTTCAGAGCTCTTTTCCAAAATTAAATGTTTCCATTTTTAATACATGTTCTTAAATTAGGTTTTTAAATTCTGTATTCCAGGTATTATTAGTCACACACTGCACAGTTCTCATGCTTTGTGCAGGATATTTGGTATGCTGGCTAATTGCCTGTAGTATGTCATGAAAACACAATAAATTTCTGACAACAGTGAGCAGTGGTTTAGACACACACATTATCTCACATCGATGGATACATGATACTCAATGTGAAAAAAGCTCATCTATCTGACAGAAGTACTGAATGTAATGTTTACCTGTGTTGTGTGTTTGGGGCCTCCTGGCACATACTGTATGTGGGGCAGTTATAGTTCCTCCTGCTGATTCAAACATGACACATTAACTTTTGTCTCTCATGCAGACTTGCTGACTGTAATCTAACAGAGAAGTCCTGGGAGATTGTGGCCTCAGCTCTGCAGTCTACAAACTCCCCCTTAAGAGAGCTGGACCTGAGTCACAATGACCTGCAGGAGTCAGGAGAAAAGCTGCTGTCTGCTCTACAGAGTCCAAACTGCAAACTGGAAACACTGAGGTTAGAAACCAAGCTTTGTTTACACACATCTGTTGATTTTGTGCACATTTAGATCTGTAGTAGTAGAAGTGGTTATGTTAAGAGGTTAGGAGCCGATGTGCTATAGCCTAGAGTAGGTGTACACTATAGTCGTGCAGTAGGTATGTTCTAAAGAAAGAAAGCTTTATATTCAAGAACTTTACATGCTTGTACGTACCGCTGTTACCACCTTTTTTCACATTGCTTATTACTGCCTGCTACACTGCAAACTGGAGACACTGAAGTTAGTAATATTTTGACTGAGATTGCATATTGTGTGTGTGTGCGTGTGTGTGTGTGTGTGTGTGTGTGTGTGTGTGTGTGTGTGTTTGTGTAGCTTTACTGCTTTACTCCTTATCGTTTTTTAAAAAAAACAGATGACAACAATAACAGTGCTTACTGTTGATCAATACATACATACAGTATATCTCTTTTCTGTGATTCTCTTTCACATGGTTTATGTTTTATCAGACTCGTTGGCTGTAAACTTAGAGGAGCATTTTTGGCCTTGGCTCACCAGGGGGCAAACCCCCACCTAAGAGAGCTGGACATGAGTGACAGTGAGCTTCAGGACTGTGGAGGAGAACTGCTCCATCAACCACTCAATCAAGACTGTAAAGTGAGGTCTGTGTTTTTTTCTGATGTACATAAAAAGACATTTATTTGTCATCCAATGTTTGTGAATAAGGATTGTGGAGGATGTGTTGCTTATATGTTATCCTCTCACTCTGTAGACTTGCCAGGTGTAAACTCAAACACAGCTCCTCTGAGGTTGTGGCCCCAGTTTTACACTCATGTATTTCGGACTTGTGTGAGTTGGACATGAGTGGCTGTGATCTGCTAACATCAGAAGAGAAGCTGCTCTCTGGTCTTGGAAACCCAAACTGGCAACTGGAGAAACTGAGGTCAGACACCACAGACTTCACAGGAAGACTAGCAGTAGATACCTTTGCTAACTCTGGGACATTAGCAGTAACTCTGATTGGGCCCTCTAGACTTTCTGACAACCCCAATCCAGTTCTCATCTGAGAATATATTTTCTTGACATAGACCAAACTTGAACCAGGCTCCCTGTGAGCACTTGGTGTGTCTTGGTAGGGATGCATTGGGGCTCCCCCAGTCTCACCTTTCAACCCCTTTACCTGTTTGCAAGCCTGCATTTGTGATTCTTTATCATGTGATTTACTGTATGTTTTCACAGCCTTATCAGCTGTACATTGGGTGGAAGATTTTTGGCCTTGACTCTGCAGTGTGCAAATCACCACCTAAAAGAGGTGAACATCAGTGACAGTGAGCTTCAGGACTGTGGAGGAGAACTGCTCCATCAACCACTCAATCAACACTGTAAAGTGAGGTCTGTATTTTGCACTGTACACAGAGGCTGGTGCTGTCCATCAGATGTGGAAACTTTCTTCTTCTGTCATTTCATGTTCAAGAATGTAAGGGGTGTAGAGGACATGTTGCTGAAAGTGTTTTCCTCTCTCACTACAGACTCATCAGCTGTAAACTCAATCCCAGCTCCTCTGAGGTTGTGGCCTCAGTTTTGCAGTCATATATTTCTCAGCTGAGTGAGTTGGACATGAGTGGCTGTGATCTGCTAACATCAGAAGAGAAGCTGCTCTCTGCTCTTAGAAACCCAAACTGCCAACTGGAGAAACTGAGGTCAGTAATTCTCTGAAAAACACAGTTGTGTTTGCGTCTGATTGCAACAGTGCTTAGGATGCAGATGGTGGTTTAAACTGTGGGCTGTGGAAAACTGTGGGAAGCGAAAATATTATTATAAATGTTTGGGGGCCCCAAAATTATTTGATCATAGGGCCCAAAATATCTATCAGTGCCCCTACTGTGGATAAACCATGGATGGGATGGGTAAAGAAACAAAACAAAATCATTAATTGCAGGGAGTCACAGGTACAGATGAAATAAAGCATCAATGAGCAAACAATTGTATTGCTGATGCTGCTGAGTGTTAAACTGTTCACTGCTCCCCTGTATTCCCTATGTGTGTGTGTGTGTGTGTGTGTGTGTGTGAGTGACTGTGTGAGTGAGTGTGTGCACGTGTTGTGTGCACTTGAGTGTCTGTGTCAGTGTGTCACCCCCTCCTTATTGTGGCATTTGGAATTTCTCAGTCTCTTCTGATGGGTTTTGATCACAAATTGCGAGTGAGTTAATTAGGCCTGTTTAATTGCAGAGTAGAGGTTGTTTTATTAATAGGACACCTCCTACTGCCCTTGAATGAACAGGCAATAAACCTGCAGACTTCAGTGAAACCAGTGAAAGGCTTCCTCTGCCTCCATCTCCAGCCATAAAGTCACTGCATTCAGCATCAGGCCCACAATATTAACACATCCTTTGAAACATCAACATTTTTAAATGTAAGTCAGTCAGACAATGTGCAGACTCTGACAATAGTTGATCAGTAACACAGTCACATAGTGACGGGGTTTGTTTAAGCGGCAAAGCAGGACAATTAATGCAACAGCCGTGATGTCTGCTTGTTTGGGCTATGGCCTAATTTTGCCAAAGGTAAACTGTGTTTGCTTTGTTGAACCTGCAGTGTGGATTTGGACTGGACTCTTCCAGTAGGTGATGCCTGGTCTGGAGGCTCTGTTGATGACTAAATCTAGGAGCAATAGCTGGACATTTGGATAGTGACAGTGTCTGTGTCACAAAAAAATGTCACAGTTCCCTAGAATCAGAAGTGTGTGTGTGTGTGTGTGTGTGTGTGTGTGTGTGTGTGTGTGTGCGTCCGTGCGTGTGTGTGTGAAACATTTGCTATTATAGTTGTGCTAATGCTGCCACACGCAAATGAACCCCAGACCTGTCTGTTCATATAAAACTTCCTGATGTGACCCACATCAAACACTGAGGTTGGTCAGAATCCATGTTCTAGGAATCCACATCTAATCTGTATCATATATCATTCTTTGCCTTTCTTAATCAGTGTGTTGCATTTGAAAGGTAGTGATTGGGATACAGTGAATGCAGTGAATCAATGCATAGCTGTTTTAGGTTGCTGAGTGCTGTTGATGGGTATGAGAACAACATCATTTGGTGCAGCGTACCAACCAAATAGGGAAACAGCCAACACTAACTGATGAGGGCAAGGAAGTTTAGAAGAACAGGGATATGGGCTGAATTAATGTATGATTTATGAAGGCTCCATAAGATATGCATAAAGGCTTTACATGAATGTCACTTTCTCTGGATGCTACATTCAAGGATTGAATTGGTAAAACATTAACATTCATTAGTGTGCTACCCTTGATGAAATAATGTAGGACCTCCTCATCAGTGTATCTAGTACACTCCCTACATATAGAGTATGGTATACTAACAATAAAATACTGAAATAGGCTGAACTAAGAAATAAACAATGTGTTTTTAAACTGAGGCCACAACAGCAAACAACATTATTGATTATTGCCACAGCTTGTTACTTTAGCAGAACATGTCATTCATAGTGTCCTATAGTAGACTGAGACGGCTCTGTTAAGCCTGTGTTGAGCCTGTGTCCAGCCTGCAGGATGGATTTGGACTGGACTCTGCCAGTTGATGACACCTGGTCTGGAGGCTCTGTTATTAAACTAAAACAAGACGCAACAGCTGGACATTTTGACAGTTACAGTGGCAGAGTGTGTGTGATCTACTTTAATTTAAGATGCCATTGATGGCTTGTGTTGGTGCAGTTTGGGACACCTGACATTGAGGAATGTCAGTTTCTCGTCCCAAGAGTTAAGACAGGAGTGTGAAACATTTGCTTTTGTAGTTGTGCTAATGTGGACATGAGCAAATGAGTCCCAGACTGTCTGTTCATATAAAACTCCCTCCTGATGTGGCCCACATAGAGCACTTAGTCCACACAGTGAAACACTGAGATTGGTCAGAACCCATTTTCTAAGAATCTCCATCTAAGCTGTATGTAGTTGAGCTTGTGCACTCTGCCTTTTTAAAAGGTGTTTTGCATTTGAAAGGATGTAGTGACCTAGAAAGGACATGAACCTGCTGCTCATAAGCTGACAGGAAAGCAGTGAGCTCTCTGTCTCTGTGTCTGTTTCTTCTGTCTGTCTAACAGTGACTTACCTGAAATAATGTGTCTGACTGACTTCTGCTTTCACACTTTCATTGATGCACACAATTCCCTTTCCTCTGTCTAACAGTCACACCAGCTCTGCTTGATACATGACCTTTGACCTTTTGGATGTAAAGTAGGACAGTAAGTTCAGATGGCGTGCAGTGATCCATGAGCAACAACACTTGCTTTCAAACAAGCTACAAGTTTCTCTTTCTCTCTCTCACTGGTTACTGACTCACTGGGTCGGGTTACAGACATATAGAAAAGAAAAAAACATTGCATACAGCAGTAGTGAAAGTACACAAATATATATATATATAATCATTGGCAGACAAGTTAGTTGAAGTCATGGAGTAGTTGAAAAGATGTGGTAATAAACAGGCAAACACACATCAAGCTAATAGACACATTAAAGGACGGGTTTGGGTTTTTACACTTAAAGTTGATTTGTAATAGTTTTTTGACACACACACACACACACACCTACGGCATGGCTGCGTGGGTGCATTGCTGCACTCTTTCCTAAAACACATTAAATATTTGTTTGTAAAGACGTGAAACTCATCGAATGGTCAAATATTTTCACTGATGTGCTGACACAAAAGTCATTGCAAAGGGTGACTTCATCAGGTTTTATTGCTTCAAACTCTCAAGTTTACATAGGGGTGTGATGGGTTTGAAAAAATAGGTCCATAATTGAGAATGAATGGTCAAAAACCTGTTGTAAACCATACTGCAACGATTTTTTTTGTGTCAGCACATATATATACAGTATATAACACACAAAAACACACAACAGTGCAGTGAAAAGATTGTGACATTTGATCATTAGTGGTATGTGTGTGGGTGGTTACTGTTCATTATACCAGACAAGACAACAGGCTTTGCATGAACCAACCCTTCTCCAAACCCCAGGGAAGCAGATACACACACACAAACACATACACACACACACACACACACAATTGGATTACAATTGAATGCAAAGTAAGAAAACTTAATATCACCCAAGTCCAAAGTGGACATACACATTAGACTTGCAAATGAAACTCTTAATCCAGTTTGCTGGCCAAAGATGGCAGGTAACCCTGAATAATCTATTTCTCTACTGACATTGTTGCCAGTAATGTAAAGATTTTGTGTCCTACACTTCTGTTCTGTTCACTTGTGCAGACTTGCTGGCTGTAAACTGACAGAGGAATCCTTTGAGGTTGTAGCCTCTGCTGTGCAGCACATGGAGTCCCTGACAGAGCTGGACCTGAGTGACAATCACATGAACATCAGTAGAATTCAGCTTCTGAGTGCTAGAATGAGTCACAACTGTAAACTGCAGATATTGAGGTTGGTTGATTTTCATGTTGCCTCTGTGTCTTTGAGTTGTTTAGTTTAGTAATACACTTATGCTTTAGTAAAGGGCTGTAGTAAGTCACACAAATTGCTAAATATGGAGTAATAATGGGGGTACTGAAGACCCAGGAACACTTGTGTGTATAGAATTGAAGAGCTGAGAGACAACATGGGGCTAAATTGAGGCCAATGGTTTAATTGTGCTTATGGGATATCATACTGATCACATAATTAAAAACTGAAGCATGTATATTTTAATCAATATAAGGCATGACAGAGTAATTATAATACATGATTTTGTTTTGACTGTAATTGATATTGTGGCAATATACAGTAGTATGCATGATTTAATCTTTCCTGTTTCTCCTGTTTGTCTTTCACTCTGTTCATGTCACTCTCTGCAGGCTTGCTGGCTGTAAACTGACAGAGGAATCCTGTGATATTTTAGCCTCTGCTGTGCAGCACATGGACTCCCTGACAGAGCTGGACCTGAGTGACAATCACATCAACATCACTGGAATTCAGCTTCTGAATGCAGGAATACGTCACTCCAACTGTAATCTGCAGCTCTTAAGGTAGTTTCTGGATTTTCACTTGATTTGTCTCTAACTTGTTATGTTTAGTATATTGTCAACACAGGAGCTGCACTGTAGGTTGTGTAAGGAGCTGGTATGTTGAAGCACAAACTAAGTCTCTTTTTCTTGGTGCACTCAGTGACACTCAGTATATGAAGGAACATGAATAGCATCCATATTCCTACACATTATCATTCATTCATCTACACTATCTACACTACACTTCATTCACACTATCTGTGCCTAAAGCTAAAAGACTTTAAATCTCTTTGGCTCTCACAGCATCAATCTGCATGGATTGGGTCAGGCGAAGGGAACTACAGATTAACCTGTATTGGCATGGATCGGGTCAGGGGAAGGGAACTACAGATTAACCTGTATTGGCTTTAAATGCTGAAATTAGTTTTGGGCCAGAGGACAAATTTGACATGACATGACTGCTGTGGAGATTTATGTCTTTATTCAGTCATATCAACGTCAGTCCCACTCTTCAATCACTTAGTTTTGACAAACTTGTTAGAGATCTGATTTCATTTGATCTGAGTGTGAAAAAATCCCATCAGTCTGATACTCACATTTATTCCTCCTCTTAGTGTTCTGTTTCATTTCCTTACATGTCAGGAATGATCTTAATCACCAGTTACTGATGATGTGAAGACTGACATGGAAAGCTTTGGTCTTATGAAGCTTTTACTCAAATTTATTGTGTAGTTTGACAACTGTAGGATGTCAAGACTTCTTGTCCTCTAAAATAATAGTAGCCTGAGCTTCTGTTACAATGTAAAAATCACAAATACTCAGTAGTGAAGAATTACAACTTTGGGTTCCATTAGAGCTAGTGAGTATGTGACTGTTGTTTATTCTATTGTGCATCAGCTGGTGTAGAAAAAGTCTACAACAGCCCCCACACATCTCTTCAACCATACTACAAGAAAACATTATTTCTGTCTGACTGTATCCCAGAGTGAGTAGAGTGAGTTCTCCTGTGTTCTCTTTCTCTCTCCTCTCTAAAGGTATCAGCATGGAGAAAATGGAAGAATCAAACCAGAACTGAGAAAGTGTGAGTGTTGAACAATATTGTTATTTCAATATAATTACATAATTTATGACATTATCAGAATAGACATAGTGTGATGACATTAGACATTGTTTTTTTTGCCATGATTATACTTAGTGTGTATGTGTGTGTGTGTGTGTGTGTGTGTGTGTGTGTGTGTGTGTGTGTGTGTGTGTGTGTGTGTGTGTGTGTGTGCTTCCTAACGTGTGCTAACTAACATGTAAATGTTGTCAGTTGTGTTTGTCCAGTGGTAGTAGTGTAGTATGACTAGATGTCCATTGTGAGTTCACTGGCCCAAGATGTGGAGGACTCCCCAGCTTCATGAATGGTCTCTTAGTCTCCTGGGAGTCTGGTGGTTGGGCATCATAGGACAAGATGGTCTGATGATGGCAGGCCAGACAGAGGGGAGACTCTCATAATCCCCAGTGGTGCAGGTGCAGGTTAGCTGCTGTTCTGCCGTGTCCTGATCTTAGCCTGTTGGCCAATATCCATTGGTTTTGTGTTCATGAGTCAAACCCTGGGAGGGGAATTGTTGGGTCATTTATTATGTAGCCTAATTCTAATTCAGTTTAGTGTTTAGTTGTTTATGCAGTTTTTGTGTCATGTCCTCTCTTCAGAGATGTGGGGGCGTGACTGCACTCATTACAGGGAGTCATGTGATGGTCAGATCAGCGCGTTGGTGGGTTATAGTCTTTACCTAAAGAGGTTGTAGCTACAAGGCAGTGGCTTGTTTGAATTTAAAGTGTTCCTTCTCCTAGCCTTTGTGTCAAACGTCCCAACCTACAAGGCAGCAGGTGACCAGAATGGTCAGTGGTAGAGTGTGTCCACATGCCAGTGGATCATGCACCTGTACCTCTGGGGCTCCAGTCTGCTCTGAGATCCCACACAGTCCAGCCTGGGGCCACAAGGTACCCAGTTGTCCATGGTGTGCTGTGGGGAGGCACTGTGGGAGTCTTGACCTGCAGAGCTGTAAAACCATCAGGAAGGGCCTCACACACTCTGCCCTTCTTTTCCCACTAAGGAACTAGATGGCAGCTGCAGCTGTTCCACATGCACCAAACCTGGCAGCATACAAGTCCTTGAAAAGCTTTGGGCTGGTGTAGAAATTGTCCATGTACACGTGGTATCCAGACCCCAAATATCCTCTGTTAGTCAGTGACATGACAGAGTCATAAGAGAGGCCATGACCTGTGGGGAAGTTGTTCTTGTCTGTGTATACAGTAAAGTCAGAAGTGTACCCATTGCTGGAGTCTGCAAGCACAAACATGTTGAAGCCCCACTTGGTTGGTTTATCCTTCATGTACTGTCTCATAGTATGGCCCCTGGAAGCCACCATGCGTTCATCCACAGCAAGGTTCCTGCGGGGTTTGACATGGAACAGTTTGTCTTGATGGTGTCCATGAGGGGTTTGACACAGAACAGTTTGTCATGGGCTGAGGTTCCCTTCTTTGCATCGTTCTCTCTGTCTTCATCTGGGTCACTCATGTGCACATTCCAAAAGATGGTTCTGAATCTGTCCCTTGCCAATGTCTGTGCTGGGAAAGGGACAGTGAAGATGTTGTGTCTTCTCCAGTAGTCCTTGACTTGATTGATCTTTATCATGCCCATGTAGAACACCGGCCCAATAAATCTATAGAACTCAGCAACTCCAACATTCACCCATCTGTACTTTGCACCTCTAACGATGCTCCTGGCAGCTTGCTTGTTTGTGTTACGGCAGACAGTTACCACCGCATCCTCTGAAAAGAACAGCTTGAAGAGATCCAGAGGAGTGTGGTTGTCCTCTGTCCTCAGCTGCACACCAGGCTCCCTTGCAGGAAGAAACCGGAGTGGTGGTGGAGTAATATCCACATCACTTTCTGACTTCCATGCAAGTGGATGCTGTTTGGCCTCTGGCCATGCTCTCTTCGCAGGTGGGATGTTCTCCACATCACTGATCACTACAATAGTCATGAGTGTCTGTAACATCTCTGTGTCATGTGACCCTCTGCATGACATGACTGCTCTCAGAATTGTTGATGACTGTTTATAAGCATGTGACACAGGCTGATATGGACTCCACACAAAGCTCTCGGCCGACCCTAGTCACCAGTAATGTTGTCATATCATTGGCTATCTGTGACTGATGGCAGGACACAACACATGCTGTGACATCCAGTGTGCTCTGACATATTATATCACTCTTAGAGAGCCGCCTTCATACAACCCTGCTGGGTTTGGCATTCAGTCATGGTTGTTGTGAGAGTCTCTCAGTGAAGGTTGTGGTGTATCTTGGTTTGTAAGTGGGCATGGAGGGGGGTGGGCCTGGGACACCAGACACCACTGTTGAGCCCTCTGAAGGTGTCATGGGTCTGTTTCAACAAGTATGGTGGTAGAGGTGATGCTGATATGTGTAGTGTTGGCTGGTTAGTTAGTTAGTTAGTTTGTTTGTTTGTTTATTTATTGTCCCCTTGGGGAAGTTCATCTTCAGTCCCTTTACATTTTCAGGTCTCACTTTCCAGAGGCATCGGTGTAATTACTTGCATGTAACATTAAGCAGTTGTCTGAAGTTCCCTGGGAGAGGGTGTGTGTGCATATGTGTGAATGTTATAATTTGGCTCAAAGAACGCAACAAAACAATGAGGTAAAGTAGAATTATAAGGTAATGTGTGTAAGTCCATGACGTGTAGCAGCAGATCAGTAGTGTTAAAGCATTGTGTTTACATTACTTTGAATGTAAACATGAATGTATGGATGAGAGGGTGTGTACAATGTGTGTGTATGAGTGTGTGTCTAAAAGAGAGATGGAGAGAGTGTGTGTATTTCTGACAGTCTGAGTGTGTGTGTGTGTGTGTGTGTGTGTGTGTACTTGCGAGATTAGAAGAGCCAATGCAATTAATGACATCCAACCAGAAGGTAAAGTGCAGATGCTAGTCAGCAGAGCAGAGGGTGTGATGTTGAGCAGTGTTACAGCTTCAGGGAAGAAGCTCTTCCTGAGCCTGCTAGTGCAGCAGCGGAGGCTCCTGTATCACCTGCCAGATGGGAGGAGTGAGAAAAGTCTGTGGTTAGGGGGAGTGCTATCCTTAGCAATGGTCCTGGCCTTGGCCAGGCAGCGTTTCTGCTAGATGCTCTGGATGGAGGGTAGCTGGGTGCCAATGGTCCATTGGGCAGCTTTCACCACCCTTTGTAGTGCCTTGTGGATAAAGAGCATGATAGGCACGTGTTCATGTGTGTGTGTGTGTGTGTGTGTGTGTGTGTGTGTGTGTGTGTGTGTGTGTGTGTGTGTGTGTATACGCTCATATGTGTGAGAGCACAAGTGTGTGTGAGTGAGAGAGAGGGTGTGTGTGATTGTGTGTCCATATGTGTGAATGTTATCATTTGGCTGAAAGAACGCAACAAAACAATGAGGTAAAGTAGAAGTATAAGGTCATGTGTGTAAGTCCATGACGTGTAGCAGCAGATCAGTAGTGTTAAAGCATTGCAGGCATGCAGTGATAGTGGAGTGAAGAGTTGTTGCAAGAAAAGTAGTCAAATCCAGAACAAAGCCATAACAAGTAACAAAACCCAAAACAAATGAAACAGCAGACATGCGGCGCCGAGTCCTTTGCAGAAGGCGGAGCACTGAAGGTGGTGTGGTGGGTAGTGTGGGGGTTTTGGTTTTGCTGTGGGAACCAGAATTAATGCTGCTCAAGCATAAAGGCCCAGGAGAGGCACACACACACACACCCACAAACATACATACATGCAATACACACATGCATGTGTACGTGCACGCACACACACACACACACACACACTTGTACAAGCACACACACACTCACACATTCAATTCAATTCAGTTTTATTTATATAGCGCCTTTTCCAATAGTATTGTCTCATAGCGCTTTACAGAAGGAGCACCCAAGAGCAACAGGGGCAAGGAAAAACTCCCTTATGTTTAGTTAGTCTAGGAAGAAACCTTGGGCAGATCCAAGACTCAAGGGGCTAACCCAACTGCCAGGGGTCATGCACTACAAGTTGTCTATGGTTTGAGCTAAGGATCATAATAATTCTAGAGGATTATCCCACTTTACATTACATGGTAGTCACTCCATAGGTGGATGGTGTGTGTGTGTGTGTGTGTGTGTGTATGAGTGTGTGTCCTTATCTTACCTTCTTCCCTTCCCTTCCCTTCCATTCCCTCTCTCTTACAGTGTGCATGTGTGTGTGAGTGTGTGTGTGTGAAAGAGAGAGAGAGAGAGAGAGAATTGTGTGTCTGCCTGTGTGTATACTTGTGTGTGTTTGTGTGTGAGAGAGAGAATTGTATGTGTGTGTGTGTGTGTATAAGAATTGTGTGTGTCTGTGCCTGTATCTTCTCATTTTTATGGCTGTGCGTTGTGTGTGTGTGTGCGTGTGTATGTGAATTGTGTGTGTGTGTCTGTGTCTCTTCTCATTTTAAGGGTTGTGTGTGTTTCTTTTAAATTTTAGGGTTGTGTGTGTGTCCTTATCTTCCCTCTTCTCCCCTATCCTTTCTCTCTGCTCCATCTCTCTTATACTGTGTGTGTGTGTGTATTTGTCTGCGTGTATGCGCATTTGTGTGTATTTGTGTATCTCATTTTTAGGGTTGTGTGTATGTGTGTGTGTGAGTATGTGTGGATGTGAGTGTGTGTGTGGTATGTGTGTGTTTGTGTGTGTGTCCATATTGTTGAAAAGTAGAATGTCGAGAGGTGATTGCACACGAGTACAGCAGGAGGCAGAGAATGTGGTTTTGCCTTTTATTTTCACCACCAGTTAAAAACAGTGAGCCAGTGACAAAACAAAAACAACCAAAACAACCAAATCTACCAAAACAAACATATAGAAAAATATCTCTATATACACTATTTACAATATTTACAAAAACAAACAGGCTATGAGAAGCCAAAATGATACAAAAACAATTAGCCAAAGGCTCACAATGGAAAAGTTCAGGTTTCACAAAACACACACTACTCACACGTCTGAGGATTATCGAGCACATAGACACACGTTTGTTCACAAGGAAACTCTCCAACAAGTGAGAAACATCCCCATTATAAGGGGTACCTGCGCGCACCAGTGGACCATTCCACTGACAGCGTCAGCAACAGGGGTGTCTCAGGTATTCAGACATAAACTCATAATTGCAACATTTAAAATGGTACCATTCACACACAAATAATATCAGGCCTTTCCCAATACAATAACAAACATGCATATGCACACTGATCACTCTTTTAAACACTCAGACAGTTAATTAATTTCGCGAGGGTGCAACCAAGCCCGCTCGCGAACGTGACTGAGAATATATGCTCCTCAGAACAGAGGCGCCCTCTTTTAAATGAACACGGAAGCGCTGCCACTACGATAAGATACGTTTTAACAATGCTGGGTAAACATTTGCTGAAACTCTTGCACCTGCAAGAAACAAGCGACATTGCAGAGGAAATACAAAGCTTTGTAATGACGATTTTTTTTTATTTTTTAAATAAACCAGACATGTGTAAGTGAAACGTAGTTGTGTGATGTGATTTGTGCGTGCGTGGAAATGTTTGTACTGGTGGAATGTTTGTTGCAGTTAACAATGTGTGCACCCAAGTTTAGCCACAGACAAAACAATACCGAGTATAACAAATTCTCACGCAGTGATTTAAGGCAACTCACATACAGCAGCAAACGAGGGAAAGGAAAGTTTGAATGAGGACATGGCGTTGCATGTGCTGAATGGCGGTTGCCTCAGACGCCGTGATGATGCACTCACCCTGCGCAGCATCACACATACCTTCCCTCTTCTCTCCTTTCCTTTCTCTCTGCTCCATCTCTCTTATACTGTGTGTGTGTGTATAACAATTGTGTGTTTGTGCATATATGTGAGTGTGTATGAGAATTGTGTGTGCCTGTGTGAGAATTGTGTGTGTGTGTGAGAATTGTGTGTGCCTGTGTGAGAATTGTGTGTGTGTGTGAGAGAGAGAGAGGGAGAGAGAATGTGGTTTTTCTGTGTGTGTGTGTGTGTGTGTATCTTTTCATTTTTAGGGCTGTGTGTGTGTGTGTGGGGGGGGGGTTGTGAGTGTGTGTGTGTGTGTGTATACTTGTGTGCGTGTATGTGCATTGGGGTGTGTGTATGTGTGTGTGTGTGTGTGTGTGTGTGTGTGATAGAGAGCGAGAGAGAGTGAATTGTGTGTGTTTGTGTGTGTATAACAATTTCATATTTGTGTGTGTGTGTGTATCTTTTCCTTTTTAGGGCTGTGTGTGACTGTGTGTGGATGTGTGTGTGCGGTGTTTGTGTGTGTCCATACCTTCCCTCTTCACTCCTTTCCTTTCTCTCTGCTCCATCTCTCTTATACTGTGTGTGTGTGTATAACAATTGTGTGTGTTATATTGTGTGTATACTTGTATGCGCATTTGTGCGTGTGTTTGTGTGTGCGTGAGAGCGAGAGAGAGAATTGTGTGTGTTTGTGTGTGTATAACAGTTTTGTGTGTGTGTGTGAGTGTGTTTTACAATTGTGTGTGCCTGTGTGAGAATTGTGTGTGTGTTTGTGTGAGAGAGAGAGAATTGTTTGCTTTTGTGTGTGTGTGTGTATGTGAATTGTGTGTGTGTGTGTGTGTGTTTGTTTATCTTCTAATTTTTCGGGCTGTGCGTGTGTAAGAGAGAGAGCGAGAGAGAGAATTGTGTGTGTTTGCATGTTTGTGTGTGTATGTGAGTGAGAATTGTATGTGTGAATTGTGTGTATGTGCGTGTGTGTGTGTGAATTGTTTGCTTGTATGTGTGTGTGTGTGTGTGAGAGAGAGAGAGTGGTTTGTGTTAGGTTAGGAACTCCTTTGTATGCAGGGTGTAAGCAAGCGTAGGCTATATTTCCCTAGACAACGTAGACAACGTCCTTGTATGTGTCAGAGGAGACCAATCTAAGACCTAACAATGAGGTTTGTTTGTGTGTGTATGAGAATTGTTTGTGTGTGTAAATGGACTGCATTTATATAGCGCTTTTCTACTCCTACGAGTACTCAAAGCGCTTTACATTGTATGCCTCACATTCACCCATTCACACACATGCACTCACACACCGGTAGCAGAGGCGGCCAACCTGCCACCAGGAGCAATTTGGGCTTCAGTATCTTGCTCAAGGACACTTGGATGGGGTCAGCCAGAGGGGGGCACGAACCTGCAACCCTCCGGTTGCCGAACGGCACCTCTACCACCTGCACCACCATCTCCATCTGTGTGCGTGTGTGTAAACATGGCCTTTCCTGCTCCATGTTCTGATGAGGATGTTCTCTCCTCTCTCCTCTCCTCTTGTGTGCAGATGCCTGTGATCTCACACTGGACCCAAACACAGCAAACGGACGTCTCTCTCTCTCTGAGGGGAACAGAAAGGTTACACGTGTGAGTGAGGTGCAGCCGTATCCTGACCACCCAGAGAGATTTGACTCCTGCTATCAGGTGCTGTGTAGAGAGGGTCTGTCTGGACACTACTACTGGGAGGCTGAGTGGAATGATAATGCTGTTATAGCAGTGGCATATAAAAGCATCCAGAGGAATGGGGATGTCTGTGACAGCTGGTTTGGATGGAATGCCAAGTCCTGGAGACTGGATTGCTCTGATAAGAGTTACTCTGCCTGGCACAATAGTCAGGATTTTGCCATACCTGCCCCCTCCTCCAGCTCCAGCAGAGTAGGAGTGTACCTGGACTGGTCAGCAGGCACTCTGTCCTTCTACAGCGTCTCCTCTGACACACTCACACACCTGCACACGTTCCACTCCACATTCACTGAGCCCCTCTACCCTGGGTTTGGGTTTAGGTCTGACTCCTCAGTGTCCCTCTGCCACATCACATGACCTCCTAGTCCTGTTGGAGAAGAGAGCCACACACACACCTGTTTACACACTGTTGTCTGTTTGTGTGTGTGTGTGTGTGTGTGTGTGTGTGTTCTCTATATCCATCATCCTTCCCTCTGTCGCTTCCTGTTTTCTTCTACTTCATCTCTCTCTCTTCCCTGTGTGTGTTTCTTCCCTCAAGCTTCATTTTTTCTCTCTTCCTCTTCCTCTCCTTCACACACACACACACAAACACAAACCACACACACACACACTCTCTCTCTCTCTCTCACTCTCACACACACACACATTCAGTCTCTCTCGCACACACATTCCTCACACACACACAAACACAAACCACTCTCTCTCTCTCTCTCTCTCTCTCTCACACACACACACACACACACATTCAGTCTCTCTTGCACACACATTCTCTCTCATTTCTATCTGTCACACACACACACACACACACACACACACACACAGAGACACACACACACACACACACACAGATTATCCTTCCCTTCCTGTTTTCTTCTTATTCACTTTCTTTCTCTCCTCCCTGTGTTTGTTTTTTTCCCTCCAGCTTAATTTGTCTCTCCTCCTCTTTCTGATCCCCGCCAAACACACACACACACACTGTCAAATAATTTTTCTCCCTCTCTTTTTTGCTCTTTTTTTTTCTTCTACTTACTCTCTTGTGTTCCCCTCCTCTTCCTCAGACAGTGTGTGTCTGTCTCTCTGTGTGTTTTATGCTTTTTATTAATTCATCATTCCTCAAATATAATTTGATGTCCTCAATTATATATTTATGTCCTACTCTGATGTACACACACACACACATTCTTCTGTCTCCCCGTTTTCCTTGTTTTTGCTCAAGGTCCCACATTATTTAGGCATCACCAAATGGATCCAGTGTCAGATAGATATGTGTGGGGAGTCTCTTCCACTGGCATCTCAACCTTAACCTAGAGAATGTTGTATGTGGCTGGATGTTTTCTGAAGACCAAAAACAAATCAACATCAACATATTTCTCAGGGCTTGGAGTGTTAATCCATCAAATTGATTTGATTGTTTAATGTATTTGTTTGTATAGAGTTTCACATGCTGTGAGATATGAGAGAGGAGACATCAAATAGATGTGCCTTAATGTGAGAAGAGATAGAGTCGTTTCATTTTAATGTAATTGTTTAAATGTGAGATTTGCTCAAAATGTACTTATTTACTTTGCAGGACTGTAAATTCATACACTGAATATAAAAATAAATAAATAAAAATAAAGTGTTTTTGGAGTGTGTGTGTTTGTGTGCATCGTAAAAAAATATACAGTACATTCTCCTTTATCAAGGAATGACATTCCCTGTAGTTAAAAATGTTACGTAAAATGATTTGTTTCATGTTTGTTTCATATGTGTGTGTGTGTGTGTGTGTGTGCTGCTCTTTTTACTCTGTTTACCTCTCTTTCCCTGTGTGTCTGAGTATTTTGTCTGGTCAATTTATGTAGTGCTTTTCTACTCCTATGAATATTTACAATGTAGCCTCACATTCCTCACATTCACCCATTCACACACCAGTGGCAGAGGCTGACATGCTCACCAAGTGTGTTTGTGAGCATACAGTAATTTGATGCATTTACGATTAGTAAATCTAAAAACCCTCACACACATACACACACACTCAATGATGTTCACAACATGTATTTTCTTCCTGGTTGCTGTTACACCCCTACAGTTTAGTTTATCATTGATATCTGCTGATACATGTGCTTATACATTTCCAAGCATGTCTAAAATGTTTGAGTAAAGCAGACACACAGCACATCTAACTGCCACAATGGGCCAGTGACCTCATCTTCATTGTCATGGTGTTGAGTGAGTGAGTCTGCATCCCCCTTCTAAAGGGGAGGGAGAAGCTGAGTCTGGAATGTAGAGCACACTGGGGTTGGCATCATGGCAGTTCAGGTACCAGAAGACGTGTGTGTGTGTGTGTGTGTGTGTGTGTGTGTGTGTGTGTGTGTGTGTGTGTGTGTGTGTGTGTTCTCAAAATCCACTGCTGGAGTGAACAAAAATATGGGAATCTGATCAGATAATAGTGTCAGAAATGATTCTGCTCTCTCTCTCTCTCTCTCTCTCCCAGTTTTAATTTCAGTTTCAAGGCTTTATTGACAAAAAACATTGTGTTGTCAAAGCATATTTAGTGTATTAGAGCATATTACACCACTGGTCACCTGGTCACACTGGGAATTTGACTCAACACACAACATGCAGATTCACTCTCAGTCTCCACTGAAGGCAGGTTTGGATGAACCCACCAAGACCATTCAACTATCCCATGGCTGGGAAAATTACAGTACATTTTAGTAAAGAGATTATCTATCAGCCTGTTTCTATCTCTCTCTCTCTCTCTCTCTCTCTATATATATATATATATATATATATATATATATATATATATATAGATATAGATATATATTAGTCAGCCTTCAGGGCTACAGGGCTGAAGTAAAGCTGAAGTGAACAGTCTAGGCGGAGCAAGGACAACTATCTGGCCGTAAACATCTCCAACACAAAGGAGTTGGTTATGGATTCTAGGAGGACAAGAGCAACTCTGCAACCACTCCTCATCAGCAGAGAACCCGTGTAGAGGGTCTCCTCTTATTGTTTTTTCCGGGGTTCAGGTGGAGGATGACTTGACCTGGAGCGCCAACATTAAGAAGGCACAGCAATGTCTGTACTTCCTGAGATTACTCAGGAAGAATCCCATCTCTCAGAAGCTGCTTGAGGCCTCCTGCCTCTGCTGCATTGAAAGCATTCTCACCTACTGTATGTGTTTGTGGACCAACAGCTGCACTACAGCAGAAAACAAGGCACTCCAGAGGGTCATCACCTCCGCCCACACAACTATTGGCCCCCCCCTTCCCACCTTTGTTACGTGCCAGTCTAGGGGTTTAGACACTGGAACTAAGGAGAGAGATGGTGAATCTCTCCCAAAACAATGATGGACCAAAAAAGATAACTTTAACTATTTATGAAGAAAAATAGTTAACATATAAAAATAGAAAAAGTTAAAGAAAGGAAACAATGGCTCATAGAACAAAAAGACAAATGATATCAAAAGTAACGAAGGAAAACATAAACAAAAATAGGCCCAAACAAAATTCCGACCCCAAGGCCATGCCAGCCTCTCATACCGGCCACTGACACTAACGGCAAAGACGTGACTGGGCGGAGCGTCGTAAACGGGAAGAGCACAGGGTAGCAGCAGGCTGCTGTTCTGGGGGTTGTGGGAGGGGAATGTGCAATACATAGAAAGACTTTGAGTGTGTGATTGTTCCTTCATGGAGGATGTTTATGTGTGTTTATTGCAATGCTTTTATTTATTCTCCTTTTTTAGCATTGGAACATTGCAGGAGAGACAATCAAATTACATTGTTGTGCAAACACCAATGACAATATCTATCTATCTATATCTATCTATCTATCTGTCTTTATGTCTGTCTGTCTATAAGAGTAGCTCTCCAAAGGGTCAAAGGAAACATAAATCTCATAGTCACAAAAGGGTTTAAACCTGTTCAAATCTATGAAATCAAACTCAAACATAACATTCATTTCATACTTCATCACATTTCATAGGGTTATTGTCTAGAGTGTTCATGCAGGGAGCACGTAGTTGTTGCAGACTGACCAAAAAAAAAAAAGTCAGTCACTAGACCTTGACCTGAAGAAAAACATCCCAACATGAAAGAAGTCATTATGCCATCCCATAATAACCCAGTACATTTCTGATGGGGAGTTGTTGTGGTAAAAGAGTTAGTGCAAGGGGTATCCACTGCCTTTTGAGACACAACTATGAAAACACTGCAGTTTTTTCCTTTAACACAACACATTTCCTGTCCAATAGTCATCCACTGGCAGCAGGTGTGAGAGAAATTAAATCCAGTGGTTTCAAATCCCAGACTGGCCATCCTCACTACTCATGTTCCCTTCTACTGTCCAGTACAGCAGGAGGAGAGAGGAGACATCCAATCAAACAGCAGCATGGTGCTTAAAGGAGAACCTGTGGGAATTTCTGTAAGAACAAGTAATATATGTGTGTTGAGTGTATACAAGAATAGAATAGTGCATGCAGTAGAGTGTGTGCTATAAAAAGAATGTACAAGAGATTTATGTGCATGACAGTAGACTTCATTTGAAAACCATGTTGGGCTTTGCTTCAATTTCTGCCTATTAGATGGCTGGAGCAGGATGGAAGAGTGTCTCCAGCAATAATAAAAGCAGCCACTGGATGTGAGTTCTCAGCTTTGGTAATTGTCACCTGTAGTTCTTTTAGTGCGACATCTATGTCGACTTGCAGTGGAATGTAGATGGCTGTTGTCTCTGAGTTATGTCAGGAAGCCCCTAAGAGAAGGATGCAAGTTGTTGGCTTAAACTCGCCAAGTGCTGTAGGTAGGAAGTGGGCCTACCTAATAATTGCTGGGCATATCAATCAAAGAACAAAGGCTATGGGTGAAAAACAGCACAGCAAAGCAGTACGGAATTAAAGTGCTTGATGCGAAAGACAAGAAAGACAACCAAATGATCAGACTAACAGAGTGCAGAGTGTTCATTGTGTGATATAGGCCTACGTTCCAGAGTTTAAAAAAAGATAAGCTTATTTTGTTAAATCTATTCCTATATTAAAGGAAATGAAGAAACTGATAAAGATAAATGTGTCGCTACCACGAACGCAGTCATCACAGCAGCAATTAAGCCCTGGTTTTACTGGGCTAAGGATTGGGAAGGGGAGAGGAAGGAACGGATGCCTTCTACACATATTTTGGGCCAAAGTAGGGCCATGTGCCGTGCCAAAACTTTGCCAAATTGGCATGCCAATTTTGGGCCAGATGTGGGCCATAAATATTTTGCTATCTGGGACTGAGAGGGCAGACCACCAAAATTTAATCATCTGTTCCTTGTCCTAATACCCCTGTTGTCCAAAAGTTATTTTGTACACAAACAGTCAAACAAATAAGGTAACAATAAACACAATGGTCAGATACAAGCATACAACAAGGAGATATGCTGGACAGTGAAAAGAGGATGGTCTTAATATGTGACTTAAACAGAAGAAGAGAAGAGCAGATATATATGAGTGGGGGGAGTTCCTCAGCTAAGGGCCATGACACAGAAAGTAGAGAGTCTTTAGCGAGGGACAGAGGAGACTGTGACTGGAGGATGGAGTGTAAAGCTCAATTTATGGTCATGTGTTGCAATGCAGAGAGTGTGCGTCGCCATAAACCCCCTCCGCAGAACGTCTGTGTCAACCAACGTGCGCCTCCAAAATTTTGTAACTACATGTCAAACCAACATGCTAGTCAACTGTATAGGCTTTGTAAATAATTTAAAACATAATGTTGAATTCAGTAGCAGGATTTCCCAATTATACTGTGTTTATCTTTTAAATCTTTCAATCATATTTTAGAATCATCACTTTGTCAGCAATACCCTTGCAACAGATGACCTAGAATGCAGTGGTGCATTCAAACAAGTCTAAGAGCACATCACCCCTCTGTTCATTGACCTCCACTGGCTTCCCTCTAGTGCCTGCATCAAATTCAAATCACTAATGCTGGCCTATAGGGTGACTGATACATCTGCACCAATCTACCAAAACACCCTCATAAAGGCATATGTTACCCCTTGGCTACCTCATTCCTCTGAAGCGCACTGTCTATCACTGTTAACATCTCACACAGGACAGTCACAGAACTATTCACAAGTCAAGTCTATTATATATGCACAGTGCCAATTACAGTAGAATTGTCTTGTGACACTTTACAGACATTAACAACAGTCATTTGATGCTAGTGGAATGACCTCCCAATGGCTACCAGAGTAGCGGATACCCTGTCTACCTGCTCTTCCCAGAGCATCTCTTGTCCTAACACTTCTAACTACCTGGAATGCATACACACACACACACACACACACACACACACACACACACACACACACACACACTACAGCGCCATCTCTCTCTATTACACTAACACCACAATCCTGCACTATCATCGTCTGCCAATTTCCTGGTTAGCTGGTGTTACTACTGGTAAGGTTTCAGTTGTGCTGTAGCTTGAATATTAGTCCGCCTTTTGTAAGTTACTTTGGATAACACTGTCTGCTAAATACATAAATGTAAATCTGAAGAAGGAGCTACATAGATCCTGGGACCGTATTACCAGTGCTTTTTTCTGGTGACTCCTTAAACCAGACGACTGAGAAAAATGTTCTTTGTTCCAAATCATGAACACGAGTACAGCGTCTCTCCTGTGTGAGTTCTCATGTGCAAAATCAATGTCAGCCACCTGGCAATCATTTTATTACAAATTGTGCAGGTGTCCTGTGTGCACTGTCTGGTGAAGCTGTAGGTGCACTCTCTGTTTAAAGCTTTTGCTACAGACAACACAGGTGAATGGTTTCTCAGTGACACTCCCAGAATGTCATCGGTGATGGGTTTTCCATCAACAGCAGTAAAACACCCGGACCCTGGGTCTTGGCATCCTAATATGGGGAAATAAGGTAAAAAGGGTAAAAGTAATTGTTGCTGTTTGAAAATAAGAGAATAAGAAGACGTTAATTGGAAACTCCAATTAACAACGTTGTTTTTCTATTTTTGCACCAATGTGCCAAATGCCTTTTATTAATGTATTTGTACACCGTATTTGTACATTTTTTGACAAAATTTTTGTTTCGTTTTGGATAAAAGCGTCTGCCTAAATGTAAATGTAAGTGTAAATGTACTTTCTCTCTCCATGGATGACCACCCTTGTTAACCCAGCAAGTAAACATAAACATAGTAGCAAAATATAAAAACAAATATATTACATTATTTGATATTATACATTTTGTTTTTTATGTTTCTTTCTCCAGTTTCAAGACCCATTCATCATTGTTTTATAATTTAACTTCAGAGGATATTAAAATGGGTTCTATTCTTGTGTTCTATTTACATTATTGCATGTGTATACACACTAACCTCCTTTTCTTCCAGGTAGAGTCAGTGAGCTGTTCTGTCCCAGTAAATGTCGGCAGTCCATCACCTGTATTGTCAGAGTCTTCAGTGGAGCATGCAGTGATGATGGGTCCATGGGATGAACGGGAGAACTATGAGACTCTGCGGAGACCCCAGGAGGAACTGGAGAATGATCGACAGGGGCCTCTGGAAATGGAGAGAGGGAGAAAGAAAATAAATAAAAGAAAAGAAAAAACAGTAAGGATCAGCACTTGTAGTGAATGATTAACTGAATAAATGAAAGAATATGAGACAGCATCAATAGGGTGTATTTATATCAGGGACTGGGAAAACAAATTATTTTCATTATAGAGGCTTTGACAGATGTATTTTAAAATGTTTTAAAATAGATTAAGGCACCTATTTTATTGTCCGTGTCTGACCGCAACAATTCCGTGCGCTAGGCTATCAAGTAGCTTGCAAAGAATTGACAAGTTTCAGCTATGCTATGTGTAGATGCAAGGTATTGATTCACGAAAACAGGGATTTGTTTAGTGCTATTAGTAAAACTACAAAGACACAGGCTGTGAAATTCAGGTTGTTTAGGCTTCTGCAGGTTCAAATAAACAGACAGCTGTGTTTACACCTGGATTGGCATGTTAGCATAACCTGCTACGTGCAGCTGACAGCTGCACCATACTATCGTTTTTGATGTGTATGTATGTATGTTGTGTTTGTGTCATGTATTGACTGCTACAGGATGCCTTAATGTCCTACAGAATAATAAAACTACTATCTATTTATCTGCCAGTGCTCGACTCTCACTCTGCTATCCAAGTCACTTTGTAATGGAGTCCCTGTAAGTATTCCATTATGTACGTGTAAAATCCTGTTCCTGTACATGTTTCACAGATGTTAAATGCATGTAGCACTGTTTTTTGTGCATGACTTTCAGCATAATTTTCTTCATCGTTGCTGCTACTCTCCAAATCCATGTAGGCTGCCATTGTGGATTCTGTTTACTAAATGCGCCCACTGCATTGGTCTAAAACAATCATGTGACAGCCGTTTTACTACTTTCTTTTTATGGTCAAAACAAACTAGTCCTTAAGTAAAACATCTATCATAGCAGAACTGCTTAATTACAAAAATTTTCTGTTCAACATTAACATTAGCTAACCAAGTGCGCGAAAATGAATGTAATTGTGATGATAATGCAAGCTACTGTCTCATAATCTTAATGATGCACAATACAGACCTGGTTTATCAAGCTGAGTTTACAAGTTGCTACAAAGTAGTTTTGTGAATATGTTTTAATCCATGACTGGCAGCAGGTATGCTAGCTAAAGGATGTAAACAAAAGGACAACATGAGAAACCGCTGCACTTGTCGTTTGTTGGCAGCCATGGCCTACTGGTTAGGGCTCCGGGCTTGTAATCGAAGGGTTCATTGTGGATTTACGCCAAAATGGGAAATAGGTCTACTGTTCACAGATTCTGATTCTGAAGGCCAATATATGCCTTCAGAAGATGATGATCTGTTGTTCAGTGTCGTTCAGTGTTGTTCAGATGTGCCTCTGCATGAGGAAGCCTTGTTGCGTAGTGGTGACGGTGTGATCCGTGAAGGGAATATTGGGGAGGGTGGGAGAGGTAAACAGGGTCGAAGTGTGACTCGAGTATCTGCTCGTGTCAGGGATGATAGTGGCAGTTCTTTCACCATGAGAGACGGGCAGTGGGTAGAGCTGGCAGCGTCCGTATGGGAGGGAGAGGGAGACGTTCCGTGGTGCCTGTTCCACTTGCAGGCGCACACAATGATTTTTGGGTCATTCTCAATATTTGCTTCATTTACAGTCATACTCAACATCACCACTGTCATGCCACAGCCTTTTGAAATTTAGATGTCATGTTAGGCCTGCACGCAAATAAATCTGCCTAGTGTTTACATGCGTTTGTTATTATGTGACCCTATATTAGCTATAATCTACACTGGTGGTTTACAATTCATGGTGTTATCATACAGTAAGTGTAACAACAGATGAGAGGAGAGTAAACTTTATGAAATAATTTCAATATTCATTGAAAAATACTCCAAATAAAAAAAAAATCCATAATTCAAGATGGCCGCCAATCTGTGATGTAACAATGTGCAAATTAGTGTAGTAAATTTACTCCCAATATAAACTTTAGGTCTTTCTCAATATTTGTCTCATTTACAGTCAGGATCTATCTGTTACCAATATCAAGCTACAGCCTTTTGAACTTTAGATGTCAAAATCCAGCTATTTTGGAAAAAAGCCTCGGCAGTAAAAGGGTTAATTTAGATTGAATGGTTCAGGTGGAATGTTTAATTAGAGTTCATTCGATTGGGAAAAAATTGTGTATGTAAACACACTCACCTGTTTGAAGCTTTTTATGTCTTGAAAGTTCACTTAGATTGTCAAAGCTGCTTCCACACTGCGTGGAGTTGTAAGACCTTTCTCTGATGTGAATCCTCTTGTGGTTTTCCACCTCCTCCAGACTGGGACAAGCTTTCCCACACTCTGAGCAATAGTACAGTCTCACTCTAGTATTTGCAGATTCTCGAGTTTTGGTGACTCTCTGCTGTGTCTGTGATCCGCGTGAACCAGGCTTTTTTACTGTGAAGGGACTGATTCTCTTGGAGTTTCAGATGTTTTTTTCACGACCACGACCATCTAGTTGATTGACTTACTACACTTTTTTCGTCTTTGGTGTGTTTTGAGTTCACTAGACTGAGAAAAACACTTCCCACATTCAGAGCAGAGATAGGGCTTCTCTCCTGTATGGACTCTCAGGTGACTCTTCAGATGACCACTTGTAGTGAAAGATTGTCCACACTGGGGACACTGATACGGCTTTTCTCCAGTGTGTGTCCTGAGGTGCATCTTAAGATGGCTACTCTGAGAAAAACGTTTCCCACAATATGAACAGTGGAATGGCTTTTCTCCTGCATGCATTCTCAGGTGAGTCTTAAGATGAGTTTGCTGAGAAAAACGCTTGTAGCACTGAGGGCAGTGATATGGCTTCTCTCCAGTATGAAGCCTTTTATGGATTTTTATTTCAAGCAGCCTCGCAAACCTACTCCCACACAACATGCATTCATATGGTCTGTCTCCACTATGCACTTTTTGGTGACTGTTAAGGGAGCCTGAATGAACAAATCCTTTCCCACAGACTATGCAGACATAAGGTCTTTCTCCAGTGTGAATTCTCAGGTGTATTTTAAGAGTCGCTATGAACGTAAACTTTGTCCCACAGTCCCTGCATTGATAAGGTTTTTCTCCAGTGTGGATTCTCTGGTGCTGTTTCATTTTACCAAACTGAATAAAATCTTTCCCACAATATGAGCATTGGTATGGTTTCTTGCCAGTATGTGTGAAGCGTGACAAACAGTCGAAACATTTCCCATACTGCGGGCAGTCATAAGATCTCCCTTTAGAAATTATTTTTTTCCACCACTGCAAGCAGATATACAATCTGCCTTTCTATACTTCTGGATGTTTTCCCTGGGAATCTGAATCGACTAAACTGCTTCTTCCCCACTCTAGAACCTGTGGATAATATCAAATATAATTTATACTTGCCATTTTTTTTATCTATTTTTACTTATTGATTTTTTCCTCTAAACTTTCTTTCTTTTCACTCTATCATTTTATCTCATGATACTCGTTGTGTTTTATCATGGCCTCTGTCATTTGTTTGTAGCTGCCTTGTGTATGAAATGTGCTATATTTAAGCAATATAAGTGGGAGTAGGGGTGCCTGTGGCTGAACCACAGCCGTGGATGTTACATGCCAGTTCAGGGGTTCAGACACTGACAAGAGAGATGGCGAATCTCTCCCAACAGACCAAAAAGATACAATGGCTCATGGAACAAAAAGACAAATTATATCAAAATTAACGAAGGAAAACCTAATACAAAAGTAGGCTCAAACTAAATCCAGATGCCAAGGCCATGCCCCCCTCTTACACCAGCCACTGGCGCTGATGGCAGAGATGTGATTGGGTGGAGCAAACAGAGAAGACTGCAGTGTATTGTACTTTTATGCAACTAGGCACCCAATCAGCATGAACAAAATTGGTAATAAACCAACTGCAACCAGGACATCCTGCAACCACAATACACAGACACAAGGACAGACAGAACAAAATTAAAGAGCAAGACACACCCGGACATAACAGTGGCTATATCAAGTAATCAACCCCAAGACCATGTTATATTGTTTTTATAATACACTTCCATTACCAACTGACAGAGCTTTAAGACATCAAACTGTGTTTTCTACCGTTTAGTTTTTAATTCTGTTTGTTCATTCTCCACTCCCCCAGAATAGTTCCAAGCTTAGCTTAGCGTCCTGTTCCCAAGTGATACAACAGTTTAATCAGTGGCTTCGAAGTGCAGAGAGTGGCTGAAATGTCCTTGTGCTCACGCCTGCGTATTTGTCTGTATGTCACATACCAAGCTGTATATTCACACTACTCCACTAAAACTATTTCTTTGAAGGGAACTGACAAATGTGAAGTTGGAATTCCAAAAGGTAACAATTTAATATGGCCATGGAGACACCCTCTAACATTTACTCTGACTGAAGAAGACCTACTGACTGAAAGCTTGCAGATTTGAGTAAAATAAAAACCTTTTTTTCCACAGACTTGAGTGTGTGGATTTTTCCTCTTTCTTTTTAAACCCCATTTACCACCTTATATTTACATGGCTTGAGATTGAGATTGTCCGTTTTGCAGATGGGAGTTTTGCTTACTGAAAGATGTTCTGAGGGCAGAAACTGTTGTGACTGGTCTAATTAAGCAACCAATCAATGAGGAGGAGAGGCGGGAGACCAAAGCGGCTAGAGCCAAGTTTGGATAATCAGCTAATGCCACAATCACGACCATCTAGTTGATTTCCCATATATAAAACCAGCCTGGCTTTGTTCCAATTTGCTCATTTTTAGTGGCTGTTCTAAGTTCAGAATTTACATATGGGAGGGAGGACACAACCATGTTTCATGTTCATGACAGCTCTGTGGCTACGCACCTGTCCTGATCCTACAAAGCCAAGATAAAAATTATTTTCCATTTTACGCCCCCTTTAAAACTGACAAATGATAATCCTTCATATAATGAACATCATATCATATCCTCATAAATTACACTATCTTAATATAATAAATAGTGCATATCACTGCTAAGCTGTTGAGCTCTATAGATCCATTTTAGTTTCAACGCAGAGGTTTCACATGTTATGGTAATTGTTTTCTGCAGGCACACAGGTTTTCATAGGCAGGAACTGGCTCAGATGTTTCAGATGTGTGAGAGTGAGAATCACACAATAAGGCTTGGTCTTTTTTTAAGGCAGCAGAGCATTTTTATTTAGCCTACAGCATTGTTGACAGTCTACTGAACTTTAAACTATGTGGCTGAGTACGACAGATGCAACCTTGAAACAGGGTGATGAAAACCTCAAAAGGCAAGTGAATCATCCTGGGCCCTGAATCATATACAACAGTATGTTATGCTTCAGTAAATTCATAAATGCAACAAGCTAAGGCATTATGTGCTACAAAGGTCCAAAACCAACACCTCCTACAGACCTTTTTAAAACCAATTGACATTTCAGATGAACTTGAATATTAACTCATTCATTCATTTTGGTGCAATCTAAGGGAAAAAAAAAAGAAAAAAAAACCCCAAGCAATGTAAAGACATCCGAATAGTTACAGGCAAATTTGAAAAGTTGCATCAAAGCTGATTGAAAGCTGGCACCTCTTGCTCTGCTTCAACCCTCTCTGATTACACTGTTATAATGGTATGTAGGTACATGTTGTATTTCCATAAAAATACATTAGGGAAATACAACACCAGTACATGTATTACATATAGTTACACAGGTTGTACCACCATACCTGATTAGGTAAATACACTGTAACAGTGACAAAATAAAAATAAACTGTTACCAAAATCTGTTGCATGATATCAAAAATGCACATCTTGTTTTCACTTGAAAGGTCTTTCCCCATTGTGGACTTTCATATGCTGAAGAATATAAGTTAGCTGCATGAAATGCTTCTCGCACTCTGTGCACAAGCATGGTTTCTCTCCCCTGTGTGTTCTCCGGTGGGCTTTAAGTGTACTGGCACCAGCAAAACTCTTCCCACAATCAGAACAGTTGTGAGGCTTCTCACCTGTGTGTACATGCCTGTGGTCTGCAAGGTTATGAGAATGAGCAAATATGAGAATATGAGAATGAGCAAATAATTTACCACAGTCAGAGCAATGGTACAGCTTCTCTTTGGTGTGAGTCGCTGGTGTTTTTTTAGACTCCTTGAGTCTATAAAAGTCATGTTGCAGTCGCTGCACTGCTATGGTTTCTCACCTGTATGGTCATCCTGTGACTGACAGCTTGTTTGTCCAATAGTATTCAGTCTTAAATTTACAATAGTGTGTGAGCTGCCCAACAACGAGATTTAATTGGCCAACGCCTAACAGGACATTTGCGTTTGAAATGCTCAGTGCCTCACATCATTGCACACAGGCATGTGTACCAGTGCAAGCCAATTTAGTGCATTTAGGCAAAATGGAGCGATTTAATCATGCCCCAGTGCTGGAAATGATTTTTGATGAGGATTTTCCGGAAGCAGAGGAGGATATTGAATCACTGAGTGATGTTTATCTGGCCAGTATGTATTCCTTTAAGGAGGATGTATGTCTTGGACATGTAAGTGCACAATCAAAGTTTGACTGCATACTCGACAGCTCGCTAACTTTTATTTAAATTTGTTTATTGCTCTAGTTTATATATTGCTTTGGATAAAATACTTCAATTGCATGTTACAATAGAGCCTGGGAAGTGGGCGGGTGTTCACTTTGTTACCGTTACCATACTGTGAGGCTGGCTTTGATGGCAAGAAATACTGTCTGTGGCAAAGTTAAGCTGGTAAGAAAAAAATGTCATTGTAAAGCCGCCAGCAAAAATGGCGGCAATTCAGCATGCCCCCACTTCCCAAGCTATATAAGAAATATAAATATGGTTAGTAAATGTTGTAGAATGCAAAATATCTACATAGTCTCGATGATATGAGAATGCAATCATCTAAAAGTCTGATACTATCTTCTAGAAGGCTGAGAACATTAGGTTATTGTGGAAATTATTATGATGAAGATAGCATTATGGTTTTAGTATATACAATATTAACTTGAGAGTGTAATGCTTATAGAGGCCTGGGCAGACAGCAGAGAAGCAATGAGGGGAGAGGGTGGCCCAATTAGCAAGGAACACGTTTTGAACAAAGGACGTTTAAGTGTATTGCTGACCATAGGGAAATGAGAAGTGAAAGAGCTCAGTTCATGGGGAAAATTATTATGGTGGCCAGGATGCATGTGGGTCATACTTCTCTGGCGAAGGAATTGTTGTATACAATGATAAATATTAAAGGGCCACCACGAGGTATTGTACATGTGATACTGAAATGGCCACCACGGGGTGATGAGCATGTGGTGAGGGTGACTGCTGTGAAAGGACACCGTTTGTTAAAACAGGCAATAAACTGCAGGAAAAAGAATCATGTGGACAACATATGGTTAAGTAAAACATAGAATTGAGGTGGTGTACAAAGAACCCACCCATGAGGAATAGGGTGCAGCATCAATTAGGAGACAGAATCCACCAATATGAACTAGGCCCAAAGCCTCCTTATTAGTAAACAAGATCCCAGTGACATAGGCAAGGTAGGAGGAATCAGTGTATGTTCTGAGTAGCATAAACGGTAGATGTTTGGAAGGGACAGTCAGAGCCTGATCAACTCTCAAGGGAACCGGTATCCTCTCTGCAGCGGATCTCCTTCACACTGCTCAGCACTTATACTGGGGCAATTGACTCTTGTATACTTTGCTGGTATTGTGAATATAGTCTTTGTCAACAACTCTACTCCAACAGTGAGTTCTTGGTTTGGACCAAGTGTGTTGGGTGGGTTAGGACATTAATTGTTGGGGTCTGCAAACATCAAGGTGGTTTTCCACAACATTATCTAAATATAATATAATATAAACATAATATAATATAAACTCTTCGATGATATTGTATGATAAAATAAATAACACATGGAATAATGCATCCATACTGTAAAGCCAATGTCCAACATTTGCCCTTTTCTCCATTTCTGTGTGTCTTGCTGAAGACACATTTGTCCCTTCCTCTACATATTTCCTTTCTGTCTCTTTTATGACCCCTGGACTCCCCACTACCACTGCAGCTGCCTCAGCCCAGCAACTGCAACCTGAAGCTGCCACTGCCACAGCACAGCCACTGTGCCCTCCTGGAGCTGCCGCCACTGCTGCCCAACCACTGTGCCCCGGATCTGTGGCCACTGCCTTGCCACCACACAAACGCAGTAGGCCGCTGCACTCCACAGGACCCACTCTGCCACAGAGCAAGTGTTATCAAAGGTGGCCGAAAAAACATCCAGTGGTCCCCCCTTGTTCTATGGATAAATGGAACGTCTTTGGAGGACATCAATCCAAAGGTATTTCTATTTTGCCCCAAGCAGACTACTGGTCCTCAGCTGGATCCCCAGAAGGTCTACAGACCTTTGGATGTTTTCTAGCTGCTTTTAATACGACCAGTCATCCAAACTCTATGTACTAATACCAACGAGTAGATAGGCCGGCAAAGAACGGCAGACAAAAAGAGGCTTTAGAAAGACTTGACCCCTGATGAAGTGGATTGGAATAGTGCTTTACTTTGGCTTGGTCAAGGTATCGGCTGTGAGGGACCTGTGGAAGAAGGAGAGGGTCTAGCTTTTCCTTTCCTCCGACTGTAATGCCAAGCTACAGGTTTGAGTCCATCTCGGGCAACCTGCACATGAATGACCCTGACATAACTGGCAAGAATGACAGGCTCCATGGTTAGCCAGGTAATGATCAGCTTTGTCGCCTTCGTCCAAAACTTGGGCGGAGGACAAATCGATGGTGAAGACGTAGCCGAGGATCCGGATGAAGCAATTAATGAAGAAAACGCCTAAAAAATGGGGCTACAAATGTTTTGTCTTGGCAGACAGCAAATGGATACACTTATGACTTCACCATTTTTGCTTTTGCTTTTAGAAGCAAAGTGAAAGGGAAATGGCGAAGCAAGTTAAGTTTAAGGGTTTGGGAAACCCAGTGTGTGCAAATTTTATTTGAAAAACAGTTATATTTTCTGTGTTTTGTGTACAATAATTTTCCTTTGGTACAACACTTCAACAATTCCGTCTGGCAACACAGATGCCCATTCACTATTGGAAGAAAAAAACTGCCTACACATTCAGCATCTCAGAACACCCTCTGCAGATATTTTTATGTGTATCTTGATTTCTAAAATTCATGTTCTACACAATCTATGGTCTAATTTCAAAATCCTGAAAAATCACATGCATGACTGGAATTCTGGTGTAAAGTTTTAGTGGATCAGCCTCTTTCACCACTATTTATGTAAGCCTGGGACTATGGAGTTCACCCAACAGTTGCATTCTTTATTTTAGTAGCCTAATCTACTAACTAATCTAATTTCTCACCAATGATTGTGGATTTGTCAACAAATAAAATGACCATCCATAAAGATTTTTAAAGAGTTACATTGAATGGCAAGGTGATGAACACTTTTTTTTCCGAAATGTTTGATTACTATTCAAATTCACATTCAGCATGGCCAGAGCTTTCAAAAAAAATGTTGCTTTCCAGGTGCACTCAGATCCTACAGCCGACATGCATTGGTGAAAACAATCCCAGACCTGCATTGACTACCGTAACACAATGTGTGTGTATGTGTGACCATGTATGTAGTGGTCCTCTGTTGTGTTGTGTTGTCCTGTGTTGTGGGATCTGCATGCCCAGTGCATTACACAAGAACAAAGAATAACACAAAAGTTCCGCAAACAAAAATGGTAGCATCAATTTGAATAACTTAATTATGTAAATCAGTATGTTTGGTCATGACAAATTTCAAACCAAATTAGTCGTTTTGATGTCATTTTAACCCTGTGAGTTTGGCAGAATCACCAATAAAATATGACATATGATATTAATGTTTTTCATGACTAGACTACTTCATTTCTCTTGGTATTGGCACAATCAAAGAAGTGTTCACATTTGATTGCTACCTTACTAATAGGGATGCAGACAAAGATAAAGATGAATACTTGAAAGGCACCACTGTAATAATTGCAATGATTGAGCATGTCAAACATTTTCACAGACAACTTTTCCATGACTTTTCCATGACCTTACTGTGCCCTCCAAACATAGAAATGTCCATAAATTAGGGTTGATTATGAAATTCACACAATGGTATGGTACCTAATTACAACTTGATGACAAGTGTAGTACCTCAGACATCAAAATAGCCATAAATCAAGATGTTCCTCAAACTATTACTCAGAATAGAGATGATGCTTTAATGGTCTCTACAGAAGAATGCCATGCACCAAAAAACTGACACGCTACAATTTCAATCGTTGAATGGTTTGTGGCCTGATGAAGCAGAGCATGAATTGTGTGGAAACAACACACAGCACAGTATGGCGTCCAAAGGGCACCATTAAACCATCTGGATAGTAGGTAGATAGATAGCAGTGTTGTCAATGCAAGCATACAGTAATCTACACTTGTTTCTTCGATTTGTGTTTTATCAGCCAAAAAGCTACCACAAAAACAATGCTATTGTTTATTTCTCTTGGGTGGTACAACATTCACTATGCTCTTGGGTGGTAGCCTATTAAAAAAATGTTTTTTAGCCTATGGTTCAAACCAGGTGTAATGACCACCAAAAAGATCATCACTGACATGTGCTGCAATGTCCAAAAGGGAACACAAGAGACCCTTCTTCCTTTTGAATTCCAAGGAAAGACAAGCAATCAAGGCTGGCTAAGTTGACTAAGGTGTTACTGGTCAACTTAGCTAGACTTTGCTCCTTGTATTCTACATTCGTTACCAGCTACACTAATGTCACTTGATAAAACCCATTATTCCCACAATGATTTTAAGGCAATGTAAAAGGTGGACATACATCCTGCTTTAATTCCCAGATAGACACATTGCCGGTGTCTCTCTCCTGTACTGCCCTTAGTTTAGGTCCAGGTCTGCAGCTGTGCAGTGATTTATTTGTTTAATGATGCGCGCACACGCACACACGCACACACACACACACACAATCTAAATCAAATAAAATGCTGAACACATGATGGAATAGGATTTGTACTTTTCCCAACAGGTCCTAAAACCTTCCTGCCCATCACATTTCTCCTCACTGCATCTGAAAAGGCAAACTCAAAGCGACAACAGGCCACGTTTCTCCTATCCTCAAGCATTTCATTCTATCAACCCAGTAAATAAACAAAACACAAACACATTTCAATAAATGCAATATAAATTTAAATTGCATTTAAATAAATGCATGTGACTATTCTGATGACTCTAAACTGGGGTCATCATTGTGGAAAACAGGATGCAAACTATGCCTACACTGATGCAGTGATTCTGAAACTCCATGTGAAGTACAACTAACATTAAGCCTAACACATAGGATTACATTCCTTTCATTACAAATTTACAGATTAAAGCCAGTCTAATGGTTTCACTTACTCACAAGTCAAAGTGAAGTCCGTGAAGAAGTCTTCCTTGTTTCTCTGATAGCATGAGCATTTTGGAACAACACATCTATCTTGTAAAACTGTGAGGCTGTAATTGAAGTTAGGGTCTGTGCAGCACTTCCTTTGCACTTCCTATTGGTCTTTCAGCTATCCAGGTAACTTTGGGCAGTTTCGTGATCCTTAATCGTCTCTATCTGAAATTGATTCATTGTGACAATTTTCACGATCCGAAAGGCACTTTGTATTGAACTCTGCCTCCTTTTCTTTTCGTTGTCAACATTGGCATTCCTGCGGTTTCAGTTTCCTTCCCCCCCACCCCCCCAACCACCAACACATTTTTTTTTCGTTGTACACTACACACACTTTGTTCAATTTGTTCAGACTGTAGCATGAGGGAACTGCACTACGCATACACAGCCAATGGTTGTAACCATGTCATTACACAGTGTTCATGGGAAATGTAGGGACAGTAAGTAGGGACAAGGATTATTAAGATATACTTCTGTCTATAGCTGGGACAAATAACCAAAATATTCATTCATCACCAGCCAAACTCGCAAGTAAGTTTTCATTCACACAAACCAAAATGATATTTAGCTTGCATTTGGTGGGTTGCCCTGTGTTAGAAGCCTGGCTATACCTGGAGAACTTTTATAACATTGCAACATATTACATGTCACACATGGATTGTTTTTGTTTTGTTGGATTTTTTTGTACTGGGGACTATAAATGGATCTCTGATTACACAAGATTGAGCCTTTCCCAGGAAACTTCATGTATAGGACACCAAGACTATGGCAGCCTGAGCACATATGGTTTATTCAACACCTGGCTGAACACCTGCTTCTCATGTGGATGACAAGCTATTCATTCAGAAAAGGACCTTTAGACCTAATACACATGCACATGCACTAAATGACTTTCACTTCTTATAATCTGTTCACAAAGGGACTGATTTTAACATTGAGTAGGCCTGTCTTCAGTAGGCTACATTAGTGATTCTTTTATTATTTCCCCACATACAACTATTGGCCTACATTTCCATTAGTGCACACTTGCATGTGCATTCATTTTAATGTGTCTTTTTTTCGCATTTAATGTGTCGTTTTTCGCATTTAAAAGTACAAAATATCCTAATCATTTTAAGTTATGAACTTGCGTTCTGGGCTGTAGGATACAGCCACTGTAGCCTAAGTGTAACTTTTCTACAGAACACGGACGTCGCAGTGAGTGAATTTGCTCATAATAAACTACAGGAAGTTAGTCGTCTGTATGTCCACGATTTAAGAATGGGGCCAAAACCCCATTCTTGGGAGTGGGGGGGTTGACTAAATTTGTAGACTAAATTGTAGGCTATCGCTCACAATGGGTTATTGTAGAAGATTAACAAGAGAAGGTAATATAGAAGAGTTCAAGACACTTGACGAAACCGAATATAGGCTATTTCAGGAGACACATACACACACTTACGTTAGTTTCACAGGCATCGCGCTATCTCAATTCGCCTACATAGTGTAAAAGTGTTACGCTAGGCTGTTAAACTGCTGAATGTTGGCCTACAATTCCATGACTTCCTCCTTCCACACTTTCACTTCCGACAGTAGCTCCATTCACGTCCGTTTATCTTAACCTACAATGCTTGCGACTTGCCGTTTAGGTAGACGATTCTTGGTAGGTTACAGTTAGACAACTCTCTCTCAATACAGAGTTGAAGATGTATTGTCTGGGGTAGCCAGGCTCTTGAACCTCTTTATTCAAGACGCAGTGGACAAAAGGCGAAACAACGTCGTCAATGCACAAGCACATTCTATCAGAACTCGCGAGAGCAACTGTAGGGTAGACTAAGTAAGCCTAGAGCAGACAGTTTTTGCTTTCCCTGTTGCCACAAATTTGACACTGAAAAGAAGTGAGAAGAAGAATTTTTACATGTGCATTTTCTTTCTGCACTAAAAAGAAATCCAAAAATATATGCCAGAGTTGTATACAACTTATATACAAGGTGTATTTTTGTCTTAACTGGACCCATAGTGGGCGACTCATATAGGGTACAATTGGGAAAGTATGCTACCATGGTACAGTTGAGACACCCATTCATAATGCTGTAAGGCTGACTAACTTAGCTGACTGATAAGGTAGCAAAATTTTGCAGCAAAGGTTTGCTACATAAAATATAATTAGAGTTTCTTTTTATTTAAAACCGTTATCTTTATCTAAACTGGCATTGGATAACGAAATAAAACAAGGACAAATGTTTAAAGCGGCAAATATACTTTTTTCTTTTTTATCACTGCCCATTTCACAAATTATGTTATTCTTAAAGCCTTCATATTAGAAAATATATCCATTAATAATATATAGTTTAAATATTAAAAATGTTTACTTTTATTTCAATTTGTGTTATATGTGTGTATATTGCCTAAATGCTATCATACCAGAACTAAACAGCATGCGATCGTTGTGTCGCAGCTGTGCCTGGTTGACCATATTTTTCTAAATAATGCAACTACCTTGCATGATATAATGTCATGAATAATGTCAGTTTAGGGCACAGAATGACCTTTGCAATGGTGTAATTTAAGTTTAACAGTCACACAGAAGTAATAAGATGGACATGGTAAAGTAAAATTCTCACTGTGGTAAAAACACTTTTAACTGTGGATTGGAGATATGCACAGTATCCAAATTTACCATAGTTAAAGAGCTTTCTAATACACATGTGTGGAGCAAAGATCAAGCTTGGAGTGAATGCAAGATAGGTGTCTCAACTGTACACATCTCGAATGTACTCAGTTTACCCTAACCAATCATGTGAAACCTTCACTAAGGGTTCAATCCAGGTACAATAATCTTTGTTACAGTAATAAATTGTGGACTTTTAATGCCAGTGGTGTGATGACCTACAAACATGAAATGTTTGCTATAGCAGGTATATCAGACCAGGTAGGTAAGGTCTCAGTAAAGAAAAGGTTTTGGCTGGTGGTCGGCTGTCAATTTGTCAGCTGTCTAGCGGTTCGGTGGTGGGCCCATTTTGTACGTAGGCAGTAAATCTTTTTGTGCTTTGCTGTCTGGGAACTAATAGGCTACATTTGAAATCCATTTTTAAGAGTGCTGAGAAATATTGTTAGAATATGATTACTATAAGGGATAATATATTAATAATTAATTAAATTAAATATAATAATATAATATAATAATTAAATAAATTAAATTGTAGCGATGGGGCTACTGATACTTAAATGTGGACTGTTCTGTGTGTTCCCCATGTTTTGTGTGTGTACGCACCCAAGTGTCCATTTGCCTGAGCGATAGAACATCAATCCTCTTGATGAATGGTAATAATCGGTGGATTAGATAGGTTAGTCATTGATAAGGACTGTGGTTAGTGATTGGGGTTCTAAGACGTTCAGTTTTAGTCAGAGATGAGAGTTGAGTGTGAGACATGGTGTAGAGTAGAGTGAGATATGTGAATGAGTAGTTGAGTTATTTATTTATAGATAGACTTATAGATAGTTGAGGTTTCTGTTTTGTTGGGGACACCTCCTACTGCCTGTTTGTCTAGGTTGTGAAGTTTACAGACAATAAACCTGTCCTGGTGGCTTTGAATATCTCTTTACCTCTGACCCTCACCCCCACTTAACCAATAGTGTTGCACTGAGGATTTTTTTTTTTTTCTCATCACTCAGTCACTCAGTATACATGACCTTCTGCTGTATTTTGCATTGGGAATCGTAGTAGAGCATTTTCAGACTAGAATATAGTGCTGTGATAACTTTGTGGAGATAAAGATTAGATATAATTAGATATAGATTAGATATAATCTATCATTCAAAACAAGCCAGCATAGACCCCGTAGAAATTTGGTAAAATTAATCACCCTCAATAGATAATAGTAATAATAATAAATCATCTATACTCGTTTGATCCCGTGAGGGAAAGTCATACATAAGATGTTTACTTATAGGAATTTTACTTACATATGACTTTTTATTGTGTTTAGAATTATGCATTTCTGTCTTTGTATACATAGTTTTAGATCAGTTAGTTCCAGTTGGTTAGACCCATTTTTCAATGTTTTTATAACTGTGTAAACAATGCAACTATGCAATTTGCCTGTGATAATTTCAGGGGAGTTTTTGCTTCACCATCCAAAAACACTCACACCTGCACTCCCCTCACACCTTTAGCTCATTCATGCATATCACACAACATGCGTTGAAATGTGTGAGAGTAGGTTGCTACAGTTGGCACTGGAGATTCACTTCTTTTTTTTTTCTCGTCTTTAATGAAATAACAGCATTCAATAGCATCCGGTGCATCCACCCAATTTCAAGGAAAACATGACCTGACTTATTAGAACTATTGCAGACAGATGGGGCAAGACAGGACTAAATAACATGCAGGTGAGATCACAACAAACAGTCAGACAAACAGATTGACAGCACAGATTACTGTATATGGACTCAGGAAGACTTCATCCCATTGTTGTGAATGTCATATAAACACCAAAGCAGAAAGCAAAGTAAACATCAGGGAGTTTACATCAGATTGTTGTGAATGTGATATAAAAACCTAAACAAAATGTAACATTAATCAATAAATCAATCAATCAATTTATTTATTTATTTTTTATTTAATTTAATTTGGGTGTGCACCAACCCAAGTGCCAGTGAATGATGAACAGGCTCAGCGACCTCATGCACGACACCCAGATAGCAAGAGACTGACAGTCTACTGATGTCTTTGCCCGCCGGTCTGACGATCCGACGGCCTTTACACCTTGATAAGTGCAATATTCACTGATCACTCACATGCTGTGAGTTCATTATCCCACTTATACCACTGTTGCCACACCAGCGCTATGTAGTTATGCTAACAATTTACACGTTTTTATAGCAAACACTGGCTTGTTTGCAGAACTATTTCTTTCTGCCGAACATCAACTTATTTAAAACTTTGGCAAATACACTGCCATTACTAGTTCTAAATGGATGGTTGCTATGATCAAAAGCGGGCCATTAGCTCGGTCAAGCGCCACATCCAAAAATTCAGGTTTCCCATACTCCCAAACGCAATGTAACAGACTTAAAATACATCTCAGTCACAAGTTAATGTGTGCTGTGACTAATAAATTGTAACCCTGTGTTAATGTGACAGTTAAACTTCCCATCGAGATGGGTGAATTGATACACGTTCTAAATAGCATAGCACTACGTCACATGACCACTTAACGCCTGATCGAAAAATTGATATAGAATGCGACAGAATGTTGATGCATTTAAACAAATGACTCCGAATTCTAATCTGAATAGTTTAATTAGAATGACAGAAAATCTATTTATGAAAACGGGGCTAATAGGACATTTGATCAAGCAGTGGTATAACTCCAGATATGGAATAAACCGGACAGATATGCACTAAAAAAAAAAAAAAACATATACGGCCAACTGGAGAGAGAACTGCTGAGCAAAACGCCAGCCTCTTGCCACCATGAAACATTCACTGTACATTCATTTTGGACTCAAAGATGACCAGATGGGAATGTGGTCTAAAAGTAGAAAAAGAAGAGACAATGGTTTGAACATGATCAGTCAGGTATTCAGCTTCGGCATGAAAGTTCACTAGGATGCTTACGGACAAACTGAATTCATTTCAGATGGTCAAAGGTCATGGTCATTATGGCTTCTGAAGGTCATGAGGACACTGAACTGGAATGAGAGGAGATAATTACTATCAAACAGTTACACACATCTTTCCCATTCAGAAGCAAAGCAAAGCATGATGGGACTGGAGAAAACAAAGTACAAAGATACCACTCTATACCAGAAGGCAAAATCCATTGTAACATCAAGGCAGCAATCAAACAAATTTGCTTAAATAAACTCTGAGCTTTCCACAATGTAACAAAATTAACAATTTAGTGTCCTAAAACAGAGTTAACATATAAAAAATAAAACTCCCCAACATCCTTATTTTTTAGGTTTCTATTGGTCTTTCAATGCTCTCCGATTTTATGCAATTTTTTATGCAATTTTTTCCCCGCTGGTGAACTTTGCGTTCACTGGACTGGGAGAAGCACTTCCCACAGACAGAACAAGGATAGGGCTTCTCTCCTGTGTGCACTCTCAGGTGAATCCTCAGATGACTAAATGTGTCGAAAGCCTTTTTACACTGAGGACACTGGTAAGGCCTCTCCCCAGTGTGGATCCTGAGGTGGATCTTAAGATGGCTACTCTGAGAAAAGTTTTTCTTACAGTAGGAACAGTGAAATGGCTTCTCACCTGTGTGTGTTCTCGAGTGCGTTTTAAGATGGGAGTGTTGAGAGAATCGCTTGTCACACAGCGTGCAGTGGTAAGGCCTCTCTCCAGTATGAAGTCTATTATGGGTTTTCAGTTCATTTAGCCTCGCAAACCTACTTCCACACAAGGAGCAGTTGTACGGCTTGTCGCCGCTATGCACTTTTAAGTGACTGTGAAGGGAGCTGGAGATGGCAAATCTCTTCTCACATACTGTGCAGGCATATGGCCTCTCTCCTGTATGAATCCTCTGGTGAACGGTGAAAGAGCTCAAGAAGGCGAACCTTTTGCCACAGTCTTTACATTTATAAGGCTTTTCGCCGGTGTGCACCCTCCAGTGCAGGTTCAGTCTTGTCACATTGCAGAAGTCTTTCCCACACTCTGGGCAGTGATAAGGCTTCTCTCCCGTGTGGATTCTCTGATGCCGAGCAAGTAGGGACGGTTTTAGGTAACCTTTTCCACACTGTAGGCATTTGTATGGCATCTCTCCAGTGTGAATTCTCTGGTGTTTTTCCAGTTTGTCTAATTTAGGGAATGCGTCATCACAGTATTGGCATTGGAAGCGCCTGTCTTCCTTATGGAGTTTCTGATGGCGAGAGAGGTTGTCTGCAGTGGAGAGATGCTTGCCGCACTGCAAGCATGCGTATGGTTTCTCGCCACTGTGAGTTTTTTCATGACGATTACGGTGTGATGAGGTGGAGAAACTTTTCCCACATTGTGAGCAGTTAAAGTGCTTCCTTTTCTGTAGTAACTGATCTGCTTTTGAAGATTTCGAAGACTTCCTGCAGCGTTTGCGCCTTTTCCCACCTTCTCGTGGCCTCCCTCGTGTTGACGTCTTGTCACACTCATTGTCATCTTCCATTTTTCGAGTAGAAATGCCTATAACAAAATAATATAAACAACATTCTTAGCTATAGTATAACAGCTAAAGTCAATTTAAAGCAGCAGCAAACACTTCAAGGTTAAAGAATTCAGATCTAGAAACAACAGAATATGAAGAAATGAAATCAAAAAAAGTGCAAATCAATTCAAAGTATGCACGCTCAGGACGCTCAGGATAATAGCCTGGAAATTGTAGGTTCAAATGCTGGCTGCCACCAGTGAGCCCTTAAGCAAGGCAGTTAACCCAAGTTGCCCTAGGGGAGACTGGCCCCATGATAGTTGACAATTGTAAGGTGCTCTGGTTAAAAGTGTTTGCTAAATGACAAAGTTAATTTATAAAGTTAAATGCTCTGGCCACGCAAACTGTTTAAAGCTCTTCCATACAAGTAGACATGCTGACATGCTGTCAGCTTCTCTTGGCCTGCGCTCTTTCCAGATGATTGGAGACAAAGTGGGACAACCGTTCAGTGGTCAGGTAGCCAGACTTTTTTTTTAAATCATGGACTCCACATTTTCTTTGCCACTCACAACTTGTGACTGCATCTTTCAAAGGTGCATCCTAAAGTAGTACCAAAGCCATGAGCAACAGCTTACACATAATCAATGTGAAATGATAATGACTTGGAGCAACAAACTAGTCATCTATGTCTATCTGTCTATATAGGCAATGTCTTTTGAAGAAGGTAGCCTGAATGTTTCTGCTGTCAAACACATTTTAATGCCATAGCAGAATAGTGTAATTGTCTGCTAGCAGACCAGACCTCTCATAGATGAAATGTGAAAGAGAAAATATGTGGGAAATAGTTATCTCTATTAAAAAGAAAAAATAAATAACATCTAAAAGATAACCAATGCCCTAGGGCAAAATCTAATGAAACTAAAACTATTAACATTACAGTATCATTATTGACTGAACACAATCAAGGAATTTACAAGAATCTTTAAAGGATGGACATTGTGAGAATAATATGTAAATAAGGACAATGACCAGATTGGGGGGGGGGGGTCATCGTAGAGCTTCAAAAACAGACACCAATACGCACCTACATGACTTTCCGGCTACATAGCAAGCCTTAGCATGCAGTATGATCACAAAACACAATCACATACATATAAGCTTCAGGGTCACATATCTTTAAAGACCATCTGATGTCTTGTAGTTATTTTTCCGGTAATGATTGTTGTTGATCACTACAGTGGGAAAAACACTTTCTACATATGGAGCAGGGATAGGGCTTCTCTTCAGTATGAACTCTGAGATGACTCATAAGAGAACCAGTAAAAGAGTGTATATCCTGAGGTGGACCTTCAGATGGCTACTCTGACAAAAATCTTTCCCACAATGTGAACAGTGGAACAGCTTTTCACCTGCATGCAGTGTCTTCAGATGAACTGGCTTAGTAAAACGCTCCCCACACTGAGTACAGTGATACAGCTTCTCTCCAGTGTGGACCCTGTGCACTTACAGTGCACTGTGGACATTTGTAAGGTTTCTCTGCCGTAATTTCAATCTGGTCACTGTGCCAAAGGCTGTCCCACAATCAGGACGTGTTTTTTCCTCTCTATGACACTCCTGATGTCGGCCTCAAGGAACTTCTCCCACACTGCCGGCATTTACGAACTTTCTCCTCAGCGTTCTCCAGTGTGGTTTCTCTCGTGTCTTTTCAGTGGGCTAAACTGGGCAAAGGCTTTCCCACAGTCTGAGCAAGAGTAAGGTTTCTCCTTGGAGTTTGCTGATGGCGTTTGGGGAGGTGCAATAAATCAGAAAATCCGTTCTTACACTGCAAGCAGTCAAAACGTCTCCTTTTCTGTAATCCTGACAACAGGACCTTTACACTGCCTATAGGGTGTGTGTGTGTTTGACCAGGCACAGCATAAAAAATGTGGTGTTCAATGAGGTCCATCGGATATATTTCAGTTCCATTTTTTAATGTTTTAGGACTGATAAAGCATCATTCTTAATTACTATGCATCATTATGCATTCATAAGACAATATATATATTTTTTACAGGTTGCCAAAACGTCGCCAGGACGCAACTTTTCAACGTTGCCAGTTCGTCACCGCAACGTCTTAGCGACGTTGTAACAACCAAAATACCTACTGCCTACTTTCTAGCAACCTTCTTTTTTAGTTTGCATAGGTTTAAAATTTGGGCGGACTGTAGTCCTCATTTGCCCTTAGTAACCAGATCCTGGTTAAAAATTTACGCAGAGAGGCATTTCCACAAGAAGATGCTTTATTTTTTTTAAATGGAAGGAAATCTACTCCTCGTCTTCCTCGAGCTCCGTCCGACACTGTGCCTGCGAATCATACAAGGAAAGATAATCTATGTTAAAGCAAGGGAGATATTAAATGTGAACTTGCAGTTTTCAGAAGGCTATCATTTTACAGAAATTTAAATTATGTGATTGTGAAGTGTGTGAAGTGTTAAGTGTTAAGCTGTACCTGGGCTTTAATGTGGGCAGTGTGTTTTAGGGTCTCAGCTATCAGGACCTCAACTGCCTTCTCTCCAAGCCCTGGTCTCCACTTCACAACAGCCTCTGAAAACAGATGAATGATATTATTATTTAACCCATTTAGACGGGGAAACGCATTTGCCCAATGTTTTATTGTCCTTTCTGAATATATGTTGGCAGACATCGTTGGGCTACAGTAGGCTAATTCAACGGATCAGCTGACAACTAGCTTGCTGGCTAATGTTATATATAGTTCGCCAAGATAGCTTTGCTGCTTAATAGCGACAGCTTTTCCTACTTGCCTATCAGTTTATGAACATTAACATGAAGTATGCCGTCATTTTTAATAAGGTTATTAAAAAAAATAAAAGTGGTTACCTTTGGCTGGCTGGCAATAGCTGGCTGTGCTACGAGAAGGGAACAGCTAACGGTTATTGTTGCTAAGGCTACTTACCTTGCAAAAGGTCCACGTGCCGGTCGCGAGATGGTCAGTGTCCGACAAGGATACAATGATTTCACATTGTAACACTGTGCTGTCATGAAATGGAGCAGAAGCGTCGACTTTGCTTCCAAGTTTGTTACTGAATTCACTCAGAGGACATTACAATGTCTCAAAATAAAAGCAGTTAAGACTCATCACAGGTGCCTACTGAATGTGCATGTGCATACCTATTCGTTGTACAGAGCTACGAAAGTCAAATTCCTTGTATGCAAGTACACTTGGTCAATAAAAGCTGGTACCAAATATGTTTCTGAAGTCGTGCATTTCATTTTGATGTAAAGCTTCAAGAAATATTTCCTGACTTCCTTGACCCAAAGTAGAAGTTAAAAGTTAACACAGGGTTCATGCGGGTGCTTGAAATTATTGAAACTTCATTTAACGTGTTTTGAATTTCAGGTAAAGTGCTTGTAAATACTTGTAATTGTTACCATATTCCTTGGCAGCCTGACTAAATAGGCAACTTATTAAATGAGAAATAAAATAAGATTCAAAATTACACCTATATACACCTCACTCTGATGGTACATCGGGCCAACATGTCAGGAGGTTATCATTTTATAAACATTGTCTGTAAAATTTAAAATACAAACCGTGGATAAAACTTGGACCAAATCCATGCATAACACGCTAGTCTAAATATGAAACGTGAAAAAATATTTCCGATTTACCAACGCATACCGACGTTTTGTTTCCATTAGTTTTAAATTGTGAATTTCGGTATATTAAAAATCTGTATAAATTATTTTAGGACTGTTTTGGTGTAGATCAAACTTTTAGGCTACATTAAGCTGTTTTCAGACCTGCAGTATTGCTCTGCACGCCCTCGCAGGCTCATCCATTCCTGCACGCATGCACACACACACAGACAAAAGCAGCCGACTGTCATGATCCTGCTTCCTGCGACTCCGGCCACCTACTGGACTATCAACGTTTTGCAACCTCTGTGTTTTGTTTACTTCACCCATGTGCTTCTGTTTTGCTGTCTGCCCTGCCCCTTTCTCCTCCCCTACTCTACACCTGTGTCTCATGATCCTATTCCCTGTAATGAGTATCACCTGTTTCTTGTTTGTTATAGTGCTGCCCTTCCCTATATATTCCCCAGTCCTTCCTTTGCTCCTTGTCTGATTGTCTGTGTGTTGTGAACTACGTATCTGTCTGATAAGCTTGTTTCTCGCGCCTGTTCTCGTTATCGCTGTTATTGTCTTTTCCCTTGGATATTTTTGAGCTTTTGTACTTTTTGAACTTTGTGGATACTTTTGGATTTGAACTGCCTGTTAACGCACTGGATGTTTGGTTTTTTGTGATTCCCTCCTGCCCGCTCGTTCTCTGATTGACTTTGTATAGTATTGATCTTTTGTGTGTTTTTTCCCCCGGACCCAGTTTTTTGGAACCCTTTGTTGGATTACTTACGCCTTTTTGTTTTCGATCTTCTGAGCTTTTTCCCTTTTTGTATCTTTTGAGCACTGTAAATAAATCTCTTCACCGATCTGCATTTGGGTCTCAGTCTGTACTTAACAGCCGACAGTGCCAACGCTGGGCCAACGTTTGATTTATGTCGTGTATTGACATTAATAATTTGTCATTATTGTTATGCCTTTTGGACTTAAGTGTTGTTGTGCTCAGTGAGCTGTCCTACCTGCTCCACCCAAAAAGAATTTATAAATGTCACGGTCAAGAGGAGTGCAAGGTATGTCCCAGGAGTGAAGTGGTAGGTCCTATTTGCAAAAATGTCTTGCAGAAACATGCTACTACTAAATGTCCTGCATCATGTGTTTCAACGAATTACTGATTTGAAATTTATACTGGTAGATGTGCCTACCAGTCATTCTGTTGTAAGGTTAATGTGTGTAAGTGCATAATGAGCTTAGAAAACAAATGGCTTATTGATACAGTGTATGTTTTAGCAATATTTGCATGTGTTTGTGAATAGATTTCTCAAACAATTTTCTGTTGCCTTTTCTAATTTCCCCACCATTCTGAAGCATAGGATGTACACAACTGAATGATGTGGTGATATTTGTTATTGATTTTTTGTTTTTCTCTTTAAATTAAATACTCCAAACCTTTAAACTACACTACTTTCAATTATGTTGCGCACATGGTATTCATGAACTCTATTACATGTTTCTAACAATGCAAGGAAATGTCTTGATTGCAGTAGGTAGTGTATTTTGTTCAGAATCTGGCCTAGTGTCATGAGTTGCCACTGTAGGAAAACCCATCATTCAGGGTATTCAAGTCCGTTTCTGTCAATGCAAGAGTAAAGCATGCACTTGTATGATATCTGACAAAATGCAGAATGTTACAATGTTTTTGTGCACAGAATTGTCATTCAAGTTGTCGCAGTTTTTTTAAGTGATGGAAATGTCCTGGTTTTCATTACCTTTCATTGGGCCATTAAATTGACCGGCACTAGGCACTGTGCACACTTGCGGTGCTGTGTGTGACTAAGTGACCTTTCGGTTTTCAAATGGTCACCCTACCAGTAAAGGCCGTTGTGGCAAAGTCTTTACCCAATGGCAACGATGTGGCGACGTCGCGGCAACGTGTTTTCTCATATCTAATGGCAACGTTGTCTGGTTACCATACCGAGACGTGGCAGAAACATCACTGAGGCTACCAAATGGCAACTTCAAACGGTGACCACGACGCGACGTTGCGGCAACGGGTTTTGATCATGTTACGGCAACATCCTTCCAACAACGTTGCTAAAACGTCGCGTAATAAGTGGCCGTTACGTAACGTTGCCATGACTAAATGGCAACTTTGTAGCGACGTTGTAGAAACGTCTTGTGTTAGCTGGGTAACACTTAACGTTAGCGTTACATGAAACATTCAATAGTCTGCATAATGAAGGCAACAAACGAAACATACAAAGATGCATGCCTGGCGTTCAATTAGCCTACGACAGAATTCCATGTAAGGATTTTTTAACGAGTGACTTTTCCCGCGTAGGTATGGCCTATAATTACTAATCATAGGCCTACACACAAACATTTCTCTGGCCTTGTCTTCGCATGACATGTTGGAGATGTTAGGGATTCAAATCCAATTTCTCGCAGGTAAATGCAGTTAACTTAACGTAACGTTAATGTTACCTTGACGTACCCTCCCCAAATGCAGCCCTCAGCAAACCAGCTGTTACTTACAGTCTCTCAAACTGACTGTTGAGGAATCCCACAATGTGCAACTGTAAATTCAAGGTGGCTGTCAGTGACTAAATTTCAGCATTTCGTGATAGAAATAGCCTAGTTGGAGAATAGCAATAACATTTTTATCTTCTTCTCTTGATTTTATACCACTTCGCATCATGTGCACTACCGCCGTCTGGTGGACTGAAGTGAGAATACCTTTGGAGATAAGTTGAAAGCTTTTGTAGACTATTCTAATGAAAAAAATAAAAAAACATTTAGGCCTACCAAATAAATGAATAAATAAATAAAGTTTACAAGATGGTTTCTAGTCATTAGATTGTATTCCTAGACTTTAATTTCCACTGCAAGTGCCTGTACTGGTGTATGATGGATCTGTTGTTGAGTCCTGACAATCCTGACTTTCTGAGCCATGTATGTTTAGGACTTGCTCCTAACCCCCTGTCTGTCAACATGCATTTTCATGTTAAATAAGCAGAAACCACTTTGTCTATAGGCTTAAATGTAGAGAGGAAATAGATGAGATGTGATTGGATGATTTATTTAATAATTTTCCTTCTTCACCCAGAAAGAAAATTAGACAAATGGTATTTGAGTTATTCATAGCCACCGTGTATGATTAACTGTGCCGTGTAAAACCTGTATTTTTACATGAGCTACATTGTCTTTACATCTTTACATCATGTGTGTTACATTCTCTCTCTATTTGTGTGTGTGCATAGATAGAGAGAGGTTGGTGGTCCACTGGCATCCCACCTAAGGCCAGGCTGGCAGTCTGTTGGTGTTTTGCTCATTAGTTTTCTGGCAGTTCACTGGTGCCTGCTGACAAACACACCTTTTGGCAATGGGGGTAGTGTGTGTGTGTGTGTGTGTGTGTGTGTGTGTGTGTGTGTGTGTGTATGTGTGACTGAGGAGACATCGAATACCATCATAACATCTGATGTACACTGAGCAGAAACCAAAAAGCTGAGATAGACACCTGAGGGTGTCTCGATGACTTGATGATTTCTTTAATAATATGTTTCCTTCTCCACCCATCCTGAAAAAGAGAAAAAACATCAGAATCTATTCCCATAAATGCCTTAATCTATATTGTTGTTATTCATTCTCTTCACATATGGGACAACACCACTATTGATATAAATGGAGTGGGAGAGAAAAATGTGTGTATGTGCAAGAGAAAGACAGAGACAGAGTGAAAGAAAGGAAGAGCGAGAGAGAGACCTCACCTCCTGGATTTCTCCGCAAGATGTATTTCCTTACTTCATCGTAGATTAAGATGAGCGCTGAGTAGGGCATAGCACAGAACCACCACATTGGCCTGAACACACAGAGTAAACCAGTGTAAAAACACACATCTAAACCAATCTGACTTCAGAAAGTAGTACCCTCTGCACAACTCTACACATAAAACTATCACATAAAATGGCCATTTACAAAGTAGTCAAAACAGCCACAATGTGAAAAATAACCACATTGTGATCTTAGTTATTGTTAATGATGACCATGAGCTCATGTTAGAGAATTTGTAAATTTCTAGTTTATCAGCCTAAGGGCCTCCGCTCACTGGCTCTGATTATGTGCAGAGCATTTCACTTATTCGTTTTGATTCCATTGTTGTGAAATTCAACCCTGCACACCAGCGTCGAACTCCGCTGCCAACACCTGTTGATTATAATTCAGGTGTATTTTGCTGTTCAAGAAAATCTATTGGTGATTACACAGGTTCCTATGCTGTTTGCTAAATCATGATGGAGCCAATGTGTGGAGGCCCTACAGAGCTCATATAACATAACTGTAATGTTAGAGAGAGCTTTTCAGGCCCTGGACATATAGCGTAATATAACATAATCCTAACACACACTCACTTGAGAGGATACATCCTGAGAGCCACGTCCATGCCGGGGCAGTAGGAAAGAAAGGCTGCTAATGCTGTTTCCTCAAACAGGCCGAAAACAAGGATTTTATTCCTGTGTGTTTGAAGGGACAGAGACAGAGATAATGGAGAGGGTGGGGGAATATAAAATCAACAAGGCCATTAATTAATCTATAGATACTTGTGTCGTAAGGTATGGGAATATAATTCCATAGAAATACATTATTTAAAGGGATATGGAACCATTTTGGCCAATTTACTCATTTTCACCTTCCCTGGAGTTAAACAATCGAGTTTTACCTTTCTTCAGTTCATCTATCCAGTTGTCTCAGTCTTATGCTAGTCTTTTTAGCTTCAGACTGAGATGATGGCCGAATGAACAGAAGAAAGGTAAAACTCTATTGTTTATCTCTAGGGGAAGTGGAAAATTAGTAAATTGGCCAAAATAGTGGGATATCCCTTTATGATAAATAGCAGTTGAAAACATTTTAGATCCTAGTCTTTTTCTATAGTTACTGCCTTTTTCTATAGTACTTGAGCGCTTGAGAGTCTGTTGGATGTGTCACTTACGAGAACATTCCTTGATGGGCAAGGGACAATCTCCGTGTCTTACAAATGATGAGATCAGTCCACTGCACGATGACGATGCTCACGAAAAAAGCTGTGTGGCACGTGAACTCCACAATCTTTCTCCTCTCGTATGTCTACAAGAGGACCCAGACAGTGGCAGAGGCATTGGCACAAGACTGAGGTAACTACCATGCTGAACTGTCCAAAAATCCCTAAACTAAGACTAATCCCAGATGCCATGTGTTATACAAACACACACACACACTGTGTGATAGTTGCATAGGAATTGTTGGAATGTGTCATGGGCTAATGGCTGCAGCTGGCCATATACTTTGTAAGGTGCAGTTCCATACATATATGAGATATAATTATCTGCAATGTTGCACATGCCACATAGATCAAATAAGTAATATATATATAACATACATATATATATATTGTATATATATTATATATATATATATATATATATATATATATATAACATATCCAGAAAAATCTGATGATAACACATAGATATGCCATATGTCTGAGTCTGACTGATGTACATTATTTGGATCTGCCCATGGTCTAGTGCACATCTGAAATACTGACCCACTGCTGTCCGTAACTGTCCTCAAGTTCATTGTTGTAGGTGTCTTCCCAGCTGACACGAAGCCCGATGATATCCATGGGCAGGAAACCATTCTCAGCGAGGATCACTAAGTAGGTGAAGAATCCTCCTACAGCTTGGATCATGCCTGAGAACAAGTGTTGCAAATGGGAAACAAAATGGGAAACAGTACAACTGACAGCAATGGGAAAAAAGACTAATACTAACAGTGGGGAAACAATCAAATTTAGAAACAAACAACTTACAAACAACAGAACACAGAGAAACAAAACCTCACAAACGACTCTAGTGGTTCAGAGCCATCATAAACAGTCATAAGCAAGGAAATGAGAAGTAATCTGATTCGCTATTGAAGTCAGATATCAACAATATTTCACAAAAACCACAACTGAATCGCATAGAGCATCTAATATAAGAGAAGCTTTATCATGATGAGCAGCCTTACCGATCTGACCATAAGCGACACTAATGAGTCTCTCATTGACCAGCTTGTCCCCCTGTGGATCTCTGGGTTGTCTCTTCATGATGTCACTCTCTGCTTTCTCATAAGCCAGGGAGATGGCAGGAACCTGACAGCAAATCAGATGTGTTTTGGGGTTTTACACTCAATGACAAGTAAAGGGACAAGGGCCCATGGAATGCTTCCAGTTTTAAGGCATTGTCAACGCAGCTTTGGATTCACTTGTATTATATGTAATGTAATACAGTGGCCTGTGAATGTGATAAAAGGCTAATTCGACATCACCGGACTTTATCAAGGCAGCTGCGACCGCCTGCATCCAGCAATGCATTCTGGATAGGAAATGGCAAAAATGGCCAATGGGATGGGAATACGAAAGCGCCTTCAACCCTGCAGTCGGGTAATGTCAAATTCACCTGTTGTAAGAAAGCTGGACAACACTTTGCTTAAGTGTTTTTGACATAAGATCAATACAGTTGTTTATTTCTTTCCATTCTGTTGTTGTTGCTTGGGTATTTTTAGATAATTTAACCTAAAAGTATGACAGATATGATCATTTAGTATGCCCATGAAGTATGCCTTACACTGTACAATCTTAACCTTTTCATACTGGCAGTGATAACAATCTGTAGAGATATATTGTAAAAACTCTTTCATACCATGTCAGTTCCCAGGTCGATGCAGAGGATGGTGACGGTGCCAAGAGCCAGGGGGATGTTAGCGATGACGAAGAATAGAAACGGGGACATCTCTGGGATCTTACTGGTCAGCGTGTAAGCTATAGACTTCTTCAAGTTGTCAAAGATCAAACGGCCTGGCAGATGGGTCAAATACACAGTGTTTAAGGAAACAAACCAACCAAGATCTGTTTCAAGAACTGTTTCAATACAGAGTACCATATTTGTGTAAACACAACAAATAATATTATACATATCATAAGTACTCATGCTGTGTATAGTTACGTCCATTTAATAAAAAACTTAGTCATAGTTAAAATGGTAGCAGCAGTCACCTTCTTCCACTCCTGTGACGATGGATGCAAAGTTATCATCTAAGAGGATCATGTCGGCAGCCTGCTTGGAGACATCTGACCCAGCGATTCCCATGGCGACACCGATGTCGGCCTTCTTCAACGCTGGAGAATCGTTAACTCCGTCGCCTGTCACTGCCACAATGGCACCCTGGAGACCAGGAGAAAGTTGTAGTTTTTTTGTTTCCCATTAATTTGTGTGCTTTTAAATTTGACAGCTACATACTTTGTATTTACATGTACTTGCAGGCATTGTCCTCATGTATTTGTATATGTTCTGTATCTTACAGGCCTCCACAAGATCCATATCAAAATACTACGGTCTAGCAGGACACAATGGCTGTTTTGTTTGCATTGTTTGTTCCACAACACCCAATGAGTTGAAGGCAGAGGAGGGGGAAGGGGAGAGCAAACTTTCATCACATAGCAGATGGGTGTAACATGTGACAGTCATAATACGTACCACCATGAAGGTACATTTTAGTTCATTACCTGCCGCTGAACACCTTCAACGATGATGAGTTTTTGCTGGGGAGAGGTCCTGGCAAACACAATCTCTGTGTGGTTGCTGAGGATGTCATCCAGTTGCTCGGACGTCATGTCTTTCAGCTCTCCGCCGTGGACCACGCAGGCTTTAACATCTCTGAAGAGGAACACACAGGAGGGACACTCTTTGGTGTGAGACCGTATTTTAAGGAAATGCACAGTATATCTTAAGGTGAGATAATACACACATGAACATGATGCATATATATATATATATATGTATGTATGTATGTATGGACACAAGATCTTAGG